>CM060962.1:257235646-257635646 GCA_030765045.1 Tenodera sinensis
ACAAAGAGAAATATCCTAAACGATCCAAAATTATGATAGAAGGAATAATATTAGAACAGGTATCCCACTTTGAATATTTGGGCTGTAATATAAGCTTCGATAGAGATAAAGACATAGAAAACTAAATAAACAAATACCAGCAAATATGCGGCATAATAATAAGAAGGTTACAATATAAAATCAGAAAAGTTACAAAACTCAAATTTTATAAAACAATGGGTACCAGTATTGATGTATCGTAGCGAGTGCTGGATTATGAATGAGAAAGATAAAAGTAAATTACAAGACATAGAAATGAGATTTTTAAGAAGGCTAAAAGGTTGTACTAGAAGAGATCTCTTTCCCAACGAGAATATCCGAGAAGAACTAGGCCCATATAAAATAAATGATAAAATTGTAGAGATCACAGAGACGCCCTAGGTCGCGAAGGCTGCATAACTGGCCGGGAGTGTTCGGGACGCTGACCACGTACCACCCTAGAGTACTGCACCCCACCAATGACGCCTCTAGTGGGTAGAGGTGGGGGACGCAGTGGCTGGGCGGCAAGTCCACGGCCCTTCATGGGCTGTTGCGCTAGGGGTTTATATATAGATGGTATACACTAGCAGATGGACAAAATCTTACTAAAGAAAAAATGTGGATCTCGCTAAAACACACAATTTATGGCCAATACTTATTTCTTTCCTTTTGAGTGAACCATTTCAAAGATATTCTTTATTATTTGTTTCAATTTGCCAAGAGTTATGTTGTTCTCAAATTGGAATATGTTGTTCGGTTTTTTATCTTTTGATCTTACAAAGAGAACGGAATTTCAACATCGCATAGCAACCAGCTCTTAAAGCATTTCACTATTGCTGAAAGCCTGCTGTATTCCCATATTCCCCTTGCACCTACAAGAAAATTAGCATTTAATGTTTATGCCGATTAAAATGTAGTTGATAGAGAAATAAGCATTTGCAGATATAGTGTGTATAAGAGTGAGGATAGCTGTACATACATTTGCGAACAGTTTCTCCAAAATTAAATTATATTAAAAGTCTGTAACACCATAGGTTACGCCACGATCACTTGGTGGATCTTCTAAGGCTATGGACTTCAACATTGTGTCAAATATTGGTAGACTTCTTAAACGTAAGCAGTACCAAAGAGGTCACTGATGAACAGATCATTGTATAAGATTTGAAAGTGCTTTCGTAAGTGAAACGCAACGTACGTGTAAGCAAGCCGCCACTGCAACACAATGCACGTCTGAGTGACAAAGTCCGCGTATAGTGGAAGGAGGTAAATCCTACTATTTCGTAAAGGTTGAACTATACAAACACATGTGTATATGCGACATCGTGCCTGAATTTAAAGCATTTCTAAGCAAACAACGCGTCTAATAGGAAATATATAGAATACCTTTATATCAAAAAGAAGTCATGAAAGCAGAAAAACTTCGGGAGGTCTCCAAGAATTATGCCAAAAAATAAAAGACATTGCACAACAATGTTTAGTAACATTGCAACATCGAAGCACGTGCCGCCCTCTCTGCCGTTACAGGTCAGTTATCCTATTAATAAAGTAAACAACACCGCCCTCGTTAGAATGGAGCGCGTTTTAGCTTTTAAGCTGGCATTTACTTGCCAAGTTTATTGTCTCCTCTGTTGACAGAAAAAAAAAATCATGCCGCTGGGTAGATATACTCAATATGTTTGAAATTTTGTGTGCTTATTATTATCATAACCAGTGTGTAAATTTCAATGTTTTATGCCTAATGCAGCTCGTTTTACAAGATGTTTCATCAATTAAAAGAAATGATAAAGGTAATTTACCGTGGAATGGAAACTCATAACAGCACCAACATTTATATGAACCATCCCACGTACATGCTTAATAATCTGAATCTATAATATTTGGAACTTGTGATTTAATTATTTTTAATAAACTTTTAATTCAACTTCTAAGCTTTGAATTTTTTACATGCTGTATATAGCAGAGTGAGTAATGTTTTAGCTTCAATTTCAATATCGTATATCTAATAATAATCACAAAACATGCATGCTGTTCTATCCAATAGTTCCTAAGAAAAGCTAAATTTTATAAAGAAAAACGTAATTAGTGAGAAACTGAGTATAAAGAGTTTGGTGTACCTGGGGCAGTTTCCTCCACTGTAGCTCTAAACCTTCCCATTGTTTTTTGAGCATGGCCTACACATTCTGGTTTTTCAATTGCCACATTATACCATCTAGTATACCAACCTTGAACTTTGCAGTACTTTGAGAGGCAAATTTAAAACCTGTTCCATGTAGAAAAATGACAATATTGAGGTGCACTATAAAGTGGCATTTAAATTGCCACATCCACTTTAGAAATGTCAAATTCAGCGGCCTATAAGTAAAAATATAACGAAGATATCACAATAGAACAACTTGTACATGATTTACCAATATATTGGTTACCCGATTCACAAATAAAAACACTCGCAAGTTTCATGCGTAATGCAAGTTAAGCCCCCTTAAACAGATTTACACTGATATTTAATTACGAGCAGCTTAAATATTCTAACATGTTACATTTAAATGACTCTCTGTGTCCTTCATCATACAAAGTATTTTTACAAAGGGTTATTCTTCTCTCTGCTTCATGTTAATCGAGATACACGCCTGCAACAATGATCCTATAATACATTTCCTTGCAGGTAGAAAGAGAACAGGGGAATATATTGGGCTTAAGCGA
The DNA here is from genome assembly GCA_030765045.1 of Tenodera sinensis. Taxonomy (NCBI): domain Eukaryota; kingdom Metazoa; phylum Arthropoda; class Insecta; order Mantodea; family Mantidae; genus Tenodera; species Tenodera sinensis. The sequence continues at coordinate 257,238,365 of CM060962.1, forward strand.
TAGTCAAATTATATAAGGCCTTGAAATTCCGTTCTACATATTTACATAGCCAGCATAGAATAGTGTAGGGATATTCAAAAAGAAAGAACAGGTTTCAAACATTTATTTCCTCCAAACTACAAAAGATAGAAACATGATTCCAACGCTCATGGAGAGGGAAAAGTTTACAATTTTGTATTATGCATTCAATATGAGCACCGTGTTTTGATAAATGTCAAAACGGTAGCTCATTTCTTGCCACACACGAATCAGCTGGTCTCCAGTTATCAAATTCACAGCTTCAACAATTCGATGTCGTAGATCTTCAAGAATGTCAGGCATAGGAGGTATATAAACACGGCCTTTTACGTAACCCCATAGATAAAACTCACATGGAGTACTTTTAAAACATTGTTGTTTGTTGTTGTTTGTCTGTAGTGAAATGGCGGCGACACCGTACATTGTTATCATTATCATAACAATGATCAAATCACATGAGAAATTGAGCCAATGTGGCCATGATTGGAACTTCTATCCCCGCTATTTCAATTGTAAACCTTTCTTTGTCCATGAACGTTGGAATCATGTTTCTATCTTTTGTAGTTTGGAAGAAATAAATGTTTGAAATCTGTTTTTTCTTTTTGAATAGCCCTGTATGTTATGCAACGAGAGCATAAGAGCAGCAATTAAGATGCGAGTTTATTTTATGAAACGAGCAGTAACGAGTTTCACAATATTCATGCTAGTATCATAATTGCCATTCTACTAAGTTTATTACGAATATTTGGGCTCGACCATGTGCCTAAGTTTAAAACATTTATAAAACGTTTTTAATACTCTACCCTGCACGTTATGGTCACCGGTGTAACCTGTCCAAAATTATTCTGTTGTTAAATAACGCTGTCAATTGCCAAGATCATATCGATGTTGCTGGTGTGCCGAAATTTTGTCCCGCAGGAGCTCTTTTACATGCCAGTAAATCTACTGACATGGAGTTGTCCTTTTTAAGCACACTTAAAGACCATCGGTCCGGGCCGGACTTGAACCCGTGGCCTTGGGATCAGTAGACAAGCGTCTAACCAACGGAGCCACCCGGGCCTACAATCACAATAATACAGAGAGTATATATACTATAACCTTTAAAAAATTATTCTCTCAAAAATGACATATTTAATTTATTACAATGTTATTTATAATAATAAACAGAGTAGTTTTATTCCGTACACGTTTCAGCTGCATGAGAATGTGCGCAGATGCCGTTGTATTGATCGCTACTTGCGGATCTTTTGATAGGCGCCTATCAGTATCTCAATGAACAGGTGCACCTTTGATTGGTCGATTAGCACTGTCATTATGGAGAGGTGAATATAATGAGGTCCATTACAGTGGCGTATAAGCGATACATTATCGAGTATAAAAAAAGAAGGAAAGAAAACGAACCTTAATTTCATAAATGCATAAACTAAATATTGGAAATCTCAAACAAACAACAAGGAATATCACGGCAATAGTTAACTCCAAAATAAAAAATATTTGACGTAAATTGTGTGCTTTAAGATGTACATTTCTGTGTAGTAAAATTTGGTCTACCACCTACGACTTATTAATTATGTAAATGTAATTCAGAGTGAAGAGCATTTCATAGGTTATTGCCAGAATATTCAGTGTATACATTTCTTTTGTCGTGAAAATGTCTCGAACATATTAGCATTTAATTAAAATATTTGGGCCATTTTTAAGAAAATCAAATTTTAAAAACATTTTGCATGTAAAGAACGTTTTGGGGTGGGAGATATTTCCAAAATCTTTGTTTGACTCCTTTAAAGATACTGAAGCTTAACACTAAGTTTGGTACTTAACCACCTTTTCTTTCTTGTGTTCACAAACAGATGTAGACACGCGAGCACGCGCGCACACACACAAACACACACACACACACGTACACGCACGCACAGAGGCACACACACAGACGTACCCTTTTCTAACACCTATTTTTCTTTGAGGGAGGGGGAGATTCAAGAAATCTCAATACATGTACATATTTCCGGTGAAATCTCAACATCGAATTTTTGGGTGAAATACAATGCTTCCTCTGCTTACTTAAGCACGTAATAAAGAAAGTAGAAGTTTTTACATCAAACACACTATACCCAAAGCGAAATGAATGTTGGATATGAATGAGCACTTTCCACCGGGAAACTAAATAAAACAATGTATGATGATGATGATGATGATGATGATGATGATGATAATGATGATGATGGCAGTGGCGGTGGTGGTGGTTGATAAAGAGATAAAGATCAATACTAAATAAAATTCTAAGAAAAGCCACAATTTTAAATAAATATGCACAAGTAATCATGACAAATACCAGAATTAAAATAATTGTACAAAGAGTCTAAAATGTACAAAAACTCGATAAGTATACTACTAGAGCCTTATTTCAAACTTTACCATTGACAAATATTTAAAAAGCCTTTCGAACGCTTTCTTATCGTCCTCCAGGACCTCTGCAACACTAACCGGCAGTTATAGAGGCCCGAATGTGCACCTTATGTATTTTCTCTGTGATAAACATGTAATTATGATTCATACCTTAACTGTGGAAGTTACCATAGCTGTGTTCACTATGTCATCCATTTATGACACGCCATAAATCAAGTCGCTATTTCATTTCTTCCCACACTGAACATTACTGTCATGTTATGTAGACGGTCGTTCCGTGTTCTTTCCTTTCGAGACACACCCCCTCGTTTAGAGCTGATTCTACCACCTACAGATGTTGTTACTATAAGGGGTGTTAACACCTAATCTTCGTCTACACGCCTGCAGAACTCTAACTACTAAATTCTGTTTCGCGAATACCAAACCACAAAAAGTATATGGCCTATGAGTTGACATATTTTGTTTGTTTTGTTACTTTGACTACATTCATCTGCGCATGAAGAATTTAAACCTCCAGTTATTACTTACATATAGTAAAGTAGAGGAAATGTTGTATTCCACCCCAAAAATTTGATGTCGAGATTTCAGCGGAAATATGTTTTTAGGCCCCCTGAATAAAAGAAAGCATTTAAAAATGTCCATGTGTGTGTGTGTCTGTGTCTGTCGGTCTGTGTGTGTGTGTCTGTGTATCAGTCTGTGGACAACATAACTCAAAAACGAAAAATTGGTTAAAAACGAAAGTTGGTATTTAAGTTTAATGTCTTTCAAGGATGCGACACGAAGATTTTGAAGAAAATTAATCCACCCTAAACTACTCTTTCCATGGAAAATTTTTCGAAGATTTTGATTTTCTTGAAAACATGCTAACGATTTTGATTAACATGCCATATGTTTGAAATTTCTGATGGCAAATGAAATGTATTACTTGAATTCTCTGGCTATAGCCCATGTAGTCCTATTTACTTTGGGTGACTTGCATAACTGATAAACCATAAGAGATAGACCAAATCTTACTATAGAAAAAAGTAGATCTTGCTAAAACACACAATATGTGTCCTTTTTTTTGTAGAGTGAACCATTTCGGAGACATTCCATGTTATTTGTGTGAGTTTTGGAGAACTGTCAAATGGAGCATTGTTATTCAATTTTTTATATGTTAACCGTGCAAACAGAACGAAATTTGAAGGTTTAAAAGATCGACTATCGCTCAAAGCCTGCTGTATTACCATGTTCTCCTTGTACCCACAAGGAGATAATAACATAATTTCTGCAAATATTTATTTCCACTAACACGAAGAAGATAAAGGAATAAGAGTTTGTAAGCATGGTTAGTACAAGAGTAGAGAAAGTCATGTGAGTGGAACACGTCAGATTTTTTTTCAGTGTGTTATGATTGAACATTATGATATACACCGCAGAGAAAAAGTTTAGGATTAAAACACCTGTGCTCACTTGTGCGCACCTTGCATTTAGATCGGAGCTCTACATTTTCACAGTTCCCCTTTGGGTCAGTGTTATTACGCCACTGATAGTAGCACTTGCTTCGCTGGGAGGTCTGGTCCGAGGTGCACTCAGCCTCGTTAGGTCCCTGAGGTTGTGGAGATATTTGATTATGAAATAACGGCTCCTAGTCGCGAAGACCGTATAACCGGCCGAGAGGGCCCAGGGCGCTGACCATAGCGCACCCTCCAGTTCTGCACCTCACTCTTGACGCCTATAGTGGATAGAGGTAGCGGACGCAGCGGCCTAGTGGTAGACCTTGACCTGGAAAGGGCTGTTGCGCTGGGGTTTAGTTTATATTCATTGCATTAATTTTAAGGGGAGATTATAACATTTTAACTACTAAACAAAATTAAGTACAAGGCTGTGAGTTGTAAAACTGTAAAATGTCCTATGGAGGGTTTCGTAGGCGTTGGTAGTGAGAACTACCGATAAGAGAAATGTCGGTCGTTCAAGAGGAAGATAGAGAGACAATTTGGGTATCTGAGTGAGCGGAACGGAACGGAAGATTAAATCAATCAGTTACAATAATAATAATAATAATAATAATAATAATAATAATAATAATAATAATAATAATAATAATAATAATAATAATAATAATAATAATAATAATAATAATAATAATAATAATAATAATAATAATAATAATAATAATAATAATAATAATAATAATAATAATAATAACAGTGATAGTGATAGTGATAGTGATAGTGACAGTGACAGTGATAGTGACAGTGACAGTGATAGTGATAGTGATAGTGACAGTGACAGTGACAGTGACAGTGATAATAATAGTACTACCACTACTACTGCTACTACTATTACTACTACTGCTGCTGCTGCTGCTACTACTACCACCACCACCACCACCACCACCACCACCACCACCACCACCGCCACCGCCGCCGCCGCCGCCACCACCACCACCAATAATAATAATAATAATAATAATAATAATAATAATAATAATAATAATAATAATAATAATAATAATAATAATAATAATAATAATAATAATAATAATAATAATAATAATAATAATAATAATAATAATAATAATAATAATAATAATAATAATAATAACAACAACAAGAGATGCTGTAATATATAGCAGATCCATATGAATTGCCATAAGTACAGAAAGTCATGAGTGTTTGTATCAGAGGTTTCAAATTGAAGAGTATTTTATCCAAGCATTAAATGCACCACGTAGCATACGCTATGAAAAATTCGCGCCTTTTAGTGAATTTTTTGTACTTATGAGTCCTATCCTTTATTATATTCTGCTCCTGCCTGAATAAGATGTTTATCTTTCAGTTTTCCTCTTATATTTCTTCTTTCAGTTGAGTAGTCTTAGATGTTACTGAACGACCGTCAACGCACGTTTACGGTTGAAGTGCTTCTATTTGACCAACTCAGCCGGATATTGCAACATGGGATTCTGGCAAGAAGGGAATGGATATGTTCTTCGTCGAATGATGCGCTGTCCACAAAACCGGCAATTTGCAGCGTGTACTTTTTACCACGTGGAAGTGAAGTCAGGACTAAGTGGATAAAGAAAGGAAAAAGAAGAAGAGGAGAGTTAATCAGAGCAGTGGTGGAGCAAGTGTCTTGATTTCCATCTTGTGCCAGACGTGGTTTAAATTAACCTGTCCAATCTCCGTACGTTCTACTCTATTTCCTTTCTTTCTTGTTTGTTTCTTCACTCTGAATTTCCCGTGCTGTGACATGTTCTCAGAATATTTCGTTTAGGCGTACATGTCGAATCCTCTTCTTGAATTGTTGAGTAGTACATAATGAACATCAATTGCTGTTCCTTTGTTAAGGAAGTAAACACACGCACGCACGTGCACGCGCGCACCTATACACCAGAGGCCCGCAAAACTGGAACTCTGTAATGTCATTAGGAACAGAGTCCCGTACAACAGCAGAGCGGCTTTGATAAGCAGTGCAGCACTTTAAATATATATAGTGAAAAGAGTATGTGAATTTATTTCACTAAACTAGCAAGATCTACAGAAATATCACAGGTAGCTTATTTTTAATTGCGAAGAAAGGTGTATATCAGAAATGCGAGACCTTTTATTGGATATCACTGCTTTTAGTTTGGGAAAAAACTGTTCACATATTCTGGGAGTCCCAAAAACCAGCGACAGTGCTTAATATGTTGTGCAGGATGCCAAACTGATCGATTTTAAAATAGGAACCCCTTTCTGGAAGTGCACGGTTTGGACGCTGTAAGTTTCCAAGCAATTCGCGTAGTCATTTAGTTTCAGTTTATTTATCTCATACATGGGATCGGATTGTCGTGCACATGACTACCATTTGCTGGATTTTCACCTTGGCTACTCACCATAGGCATGAAGCTTTTTCAATAAACAAAGTAGAGACATAGCAAAATACTTTAGTAGTTTCCCGATTTGTTTTGCGTGTTCTTTATTTTGCAAAGTTGGTTGTTTTCGTTACTGGAAGACTTACTCGTTGGCTGTTAGTGTCAGTAGATGTCCAGAAGTGTGAGACATGCGGAGGGGAATATTTCAATTGTTGCTAAAGCGTATGGAGAGGTACGCTTTGTTATTGGTTGTTGCTCTGACGATCTTTTCCATATGGAGCAAGTCAGTTCACTGTCATCACTAGGGCTCGGAAGTTCATGCCCTAAAAACACTTAAATATGCATGCAAATATGCTCTTAAAAACTTGAAAATATGCCAAGAAATATGCACTATTTAATTAAAACAATTAATATCCCTTTGCGGTAGACAAGACGAGTTAGTGTAAGTGATAAATAAAGTTACCTTATTCCTTAGACGTTGAAGTAGAAGTGGTCTCACCGCTAGTATTAACTGCTAAATTGCAGTTCACAACCAACACTTTGCACAAATTTTCAACTGTAAAACATCGTCTGTTGTCTCGCAAAACACTTTTGTAACGTGAAAAACTTCTCTCCACGTCACAAGATGTTATCGGGGCATATTTAAATGATGTTAACTGCTTCACAGAGAGAGTTAAGTCTCTTGGTGTGACAGATCTTTTAAGGATGTCTCGAATATCGCACATCTGTTTATAACCAGAATTTTTTGAAATTACATAATTCACTTTCTCTTTCACTTTTTGTCCTATGCTACCAGGAACCGAACTTAGATCACGTATTGTTTTTTCAAAGGCAGTAAGTGATTCATGCAAAGGAGATCCTACAACTTCCAATGCCATTATGGCTGTTGGTAAGAAAGAAAAATTAGCAGATTTGAAACTAAGATCCTCTTTTAACCCAGTGCCTGACAGAATATTTTGCACAGTTTGTATTGATGAAGCATCTTTCGAGTCCAATGAATTAACAACCTCTTCGACATTTCTATGTGCTCAGCATAATATAAAACTGCATCGACCCATGTTCCCCATCGAGTTAACACTAGTGCAGGAGGAAGTCGGATAGTAGGTGCTATTGATTTAAACAACTTAACTCTTTTAGGAGATTTAACAAAAATTCTCTTTGTACTGGACACAAATCTCTGTACCAATGGGAAAGAATCATTGTCTCAGAAATGCTACCAATATGAAAAATATACAGATGAAAAAATAAAAAAGCATAAAAATCATTAAAGTATGCAATACAGGGGCTATAATATTGAACTCTTCGTGAGTTGCATCATCATGTGTAGTACTACCAATATGAAAAATATTCAGATAGAAAAAAATAATAAAAACCCATAAAAAGCATTAAAATATGCTATATAGGGGCTATAACATTGAAATATTATGCATTTATCAAAAATCAAGAAAATATGCAGTTATATGCATCATAAAATCATGTCCAAATAACTGCAAATTCCATAATTCGTGCACATAATGTAAAAGCATACATTTTTAACCCCTATGAAAAAACATGCAAATGCATGAACTTCCTAGCCCTAGTCATCACACACACATATATGACAAAGTCTGGTGTGTTACATTCATATGATTTAGTTCGTCCACTATTGTTTACTTATTACATATTACATATTGTTTCGTCGGAGTTGCAAGAGAGAACACGAGGCTCAAGGATCGTAAATTCCTTAAAAAGAGTTGTTATGGACTAGCTTGGAAATTCTATATTACTTGTATCTGACCGTAAGAAACAAAACAATGCCGAATTAAAATTTCCAAGTTTGTATGTAAGTTTTGAAAAAATCAAAACAGTAAAAAGAACAATCTCGAAAATCGTTAATGTCACAGTTTCCATATAGTGTGTTTTAAGGATGCCTGCATTTTATGAAGCTTTTGTTACTATTTTATGATTTTATAAGTTATACAATGTTACAGAAAATTAATTCGGAGGAATCAAGATAACTTGACAAGTAATTTAAGACATACATTTTATGATAATTACAATCCCAGTAAAGTATGGAAGCTGAACACACTGAATTCCAGGAGCACCTTGAGCTAATGGTATACTATTCGACTGGACTTCGTCGTAATCTAGCTACACTATAGTCCATGAGTTTTATGTTGGCACTTGATTATTAGAAAAAGAAAGTATTCACCAGCTCTATCTTTCTAAGCCGGTCCTCTTTTATAGCGAATCAGGCAGGTGCAGGTGCAATCAGAAGCACCAGATAATCCTCCTTTGTCTGTTAGTTCTTCATCCTCCCAGTTTGGCTCTTCTTCCTCTTCCACTTCATTAACAGTAGTTTTAAAATAGTCCTCTATTTTCTAAATTGATTATACATCTATCACTAATTCCATCTATTAATCCATCTCTCTCCGAATAACACTGTTCTCTCCTTTCAACAGGTTCACAGGCTCACCACCTGGCCGCACTGTGGCCGAGTGGTTAGACCATTCTCCTCACACCAAAGCGGCCTTGGTTTGATCCCAGGCGACTGCATGTGGGATGTGTGGTAGACAAAGTGATACAGGGCGGGTTTCCTCCGGGTTCTCCGGCTTCCTCCGCCATCTCATCTCACGAATGCTCCATCTTCATTCCATGCTTTACTAGTGTCACCGTCTGCGGTGCCGTATGTAGTAAAAGCGGGCGTTAAACATCACAAAAAAAAAAAAAAAAACCTGGCCGCCAGTTTTACTCGATCACTTTACCTACTGCACTATCAAACAACAGTTTTTATATCACTGTGCCTAAATGATATCTTTGTTTTGCGACATCACTTTTTATCTGCGCCCATATCAGTTCTATAGCATTTAAATCCCAATAACATGGAGGTGGTCGAATTCATTGTGACCGTGCGCTATGCGATCTACATACACGTTTCATTGATTTTGAGACTTTTTTTTTCAGTTTTATTATTTCATATAATGCTGCTTTTGTGAACTGCGGATCAGATTGAATAGCAATGTCACTGAGTCATGATTGCATTACTGATTTAAGTGAGAAAGACATCGAAGCCTTGTTGATTTGCATGGAATGATAAGATGTGTTATCAATAACCAAATCACTATGGGGAGGAAAAATATTAGGAAATAACTGATTAATAAACCGAATTTAAAATTTTTGTATCCATTTCTTCGTGACAGTCTTTGCTTGATCTTTATTTAAAACTGAGCAGAGCTTTCGGACTGAAGCCAGTCAAGCGCCCACTAAACCCTTTGCCTGTTGGGGTGCATGGTGGAAATTTAAAGTCGTACTCTTCACTATTCCACACTTAGTTTTTCGCATGGTTTGTATTGATCTATGTTTCATCTAAGTAAACAATAGGGGCACTATCAGCTCTTATATGTTGCAGTTTTCTTAGAAAGGCAAATCTTTTTGTAACAAAGTCTGGCCGTTCCATTAGAAATTTCCCTCCGCGTGAATTCTTTACAAATCTAAAAGTCGTGTTACGTACTACTTTTCGCAAATTCTGTAAACTCCCGTTTAAGACTTTTCTTTTTCTTTTAAAACGTTATTTATGTCCTCTAAGCTGGGCAGAAGGTCAGTCCGATAGAATGAATAATATAGACTGTCTTGTTGGAGCAGCACAAGAAGCATCTATGATTTTTTTATTTGGGCGCTTTTTTACCAGAAGTCTCTACGAAACTTGCGCGTTATTTCGTTGCCTGAATATTCTTTTCACAGTAAGAAATGAAACATCTGTATGAGAAGAAACATTTGAACTACACTCGACACGAACATTTTGGCATTTTAAAGCATCGCGTTCGTTTGCAGAAAAGTTATGGACGTTAATCACAATTTTACTGCCAGCTGATCTCATAGCTTTTCCGTTTATTCGGTTGCCCACGTGTTTCATGTTTGCAACACTTTGACAAGAGATGCAACACCAGTGATGCCTACTTACCCTCATACCATAGCAGGTATTTAGGGAATACAATAGGGCTTTAAAATGGACTAGCCATTTAAAGAAAAAAATAAGGATTTTCCACAGCCCGTGTTAGACAAGGACAGTAGAAAATGTGCCAACGTAAAGCTCATGGACATAGCCTAATTAAATGACTATACATAGCTTCCTAAATTGCATCGCTAGTGACTCCCATCTTCTGACAAAACCTTACACTGCCTACCTGGGTGGGTATAGACTCCCTCCCGTTGTCAAATTTTTCCCCGATTCCCTCTGAAGTAGTAATTGTAAATATGTCGACTCTCTTCATGCCAAACAAGAAAATGCTGGAATTAAATATTCCAATTTCGTCCTGTAAGTCGATTTTGTCCTTAGTTTTGTGTGATAATACCTACTACCCAAGTCGGTAGTAAATATACCAACGCAGGTATATTTTACTGCACTGTCTTTATCCAAGGGATAATGTACAAAACTCAATGTTACGTTAAAGCCGTCAGAGTTAGTTGCAGATTTTGTGGTAGTCATTCGTATTGCAGTCAGGTCGGCTTTCTCAAACGTCAATACCTAGTGCTGCCGATTCCATCTCGGTCAAGCATGGTGGAGAAAACATTCAGAGTTTAGGAATGGGAACAGCATATACCTAAAGACTCCGATATTGCTCATTTCTAAGGCACATTTTTGTACTGACATATTTGGATCCATCGGACGTTGGAAATTGTTTCGTCGATCATTTCATGTCGCAGATGTCTAGTTGCGAAAAAGTGAGGATATTCTATGATTATCTAACAGACAATTACATCAATGGCGATGCCCCTTTCCCAACAATTCTATGGACTGAAAAAAGTGCTACTGCAGTTCGAAGGATGAACGCATTTGAAAGTTTCCACGCAAAATTCAACAATGGCTTTTACACGTCACACTCCAACATATTTGTTTTAGATGTTTTATCCAAAGTTGAGACACATTGCAAAAATTAAAATAAATTCTTCCGCTATCCGCTCAGCTAACGCTAAAATACTTATATACAAAAATGAACTATTTGTAGAAGAAAATTGAACAATTAGATGACGGACAGATCAGTCTATCGCAATACTGCAATGCCATGTCTTACAAAGTAGGCACTTTTCCAATGCATTATGTAAAGGATTTGATGACTGATTAATATACATGATTAATGAAAATTATTTTTAAATACAACAAGAGTATTGATTATTTCCGTTAATATACTAGGCAGTCCAAAGTCTGTAAAGTGTGACGGCAAATCGTGAGTTAAGCCATGAAACGAATTGGACTACACTTTATTCCAATAATAGAATATTGGGAGGGAATATGACAATGCCACTTTTTGCGAAGGAATCAGAATCGGCGTAAGGAATCGGTCGGACCCGGCCAAGTAATGGCTGTAACTCAGACTTATTGCATTATGCATTGATTTTACCATACGAAAATTATTTATTGCACCTGTTTAGCTATCTCATCATTTCTTCATAAAATTATAAATCATATCCGTTAATAATCCCGGTATCAAGACGCTGAACATGAACAATTTTGGGATCAATCTGAATTTTCGTATTTGATTTAAGAGTACATATGACTGAATTTTCCAAATTCTTTTAATCAATTTTGATGAAATTTTGTGTGCATATTTATATTGTAACCATATTATGCTGTGCAAAGTTTCAACTCTGTATGTTGCTTGGTTGAAGAAATATTGCAAATTATTTAAATAAATTAATAGTTGCACTTAAAAAGTCCCTTGCGACAAAGTTTTCATCCTATCATTCTAAAATTTTCTAGAGATGCACTTTAAACAAGGATAAATTAGAAATATGGTGTAACTGCCTGTTCTGAAGGATAAAAAACACACTAAAATCCATCTGATATCAAAACCCAATACAATTTTTATTTATGGTACATATTACTACATACTGTGCAAGTTTCAAGCCATTCTGATAAGAAATGAATGCTCCGCAAGGAGCATTTTGTATAGAGCAAAATGCTGAAAAATTGCAAACTGAGAAAAAGGCAAAAGAAAATAAACTGACCTCAGAATTGCCCTGGACCATATGTCTCCCCCTCAGACCTCTCGTTTCTTTCTTCAGATGATATTTTCCATTACATTAAAAATGGAAGTAGCTAATCATTAGCAAGTTCAAAATAGGAGTGAAATGGAACAGTAACAGTAACAGTTATATCGTAAAAATGGTCATATATGGACATTTAAATACCACGCACATGAAGTTAAATGATGGCTTCTGTTAGCTTTAAAAATGGCGGAACTGAAAAAAAAAATGGATCCATATGATAGAGGAAAGATTGTAATACTTTTAACGCTAAAATAAAAAAATTCAATTTTTTACAAGAAATCGTCAAAACTCTATCATATGTACCCGGTGTTTAAAGATACTCGTACAGTAATTGTTCTAAAAATACTTGTTATGGCTCAAGAGACTTTAACATGAGTGTTTATGCGGAAATGTCTGTGACATACATTGCTTACGTAACCTTTTACCTAGGTATGTAATTCATAAAATAAAAACGAAACAGTATCCAATCTGAAGCTTAAGTTACCTTATACGAATTTCTTTTAAACGAAGGTGAGATATTAGGTAAGAGTAGCACAAAGTTGTACATTTTAGTTCAAACCTTCTAGAAGGAAATTATAATTATCTTCAGATACAATATATTTTGATAACCCTCACTTACTCGCCACATTGCTCAGTTACACTATAATTGACATTGCACATTAGTCATTCATACATTGGCGGTAAGCTCGTCTGTAGCTTGGTTGAACTTCATTTCAGTAATTTGAATCTATATGCTGGCAGTCCAATCACAGTACCTGAAGTTAAAGTAATTAGTAAAAGTAATGAACATGCATAAATCCTCCTGTAATCTGCACATTCAAGATACTGATTCACTAGATCTGTCATCACACAAGCTGTAGTTTTACAGTATAGCAGACACATAAACCAAGCATGTACCATTAACAACGGAATTCTCTATGCGAAATGGCTTACAATATTGCCTGTTATTTTCTCTACCATGTACATTGTCTGTCCGTCACGGTAGGGATTCTGGCACTCAACCGATGGCTTATTGTACGTACCAGGTGGCCCACTTCATCCGGCATCGGCGTAAGTGGATAACCCTTCGTGCGTTAAAACAGTTGCAGATTTCCACGGCGCAAGAGACGGCAGTGGCGTGTTCTGCCTCTCTACGAAGGCGTGAAGTGAGAGGCAGTTGAACTAGCGTGTATAGTCCGTAATAATAGGCAATAACAGTATAAACAACCGAAAAGGTCTCACTTTATTTACATCTTTATTTTCCAGGGAATAAACTCACTCCTGTATATGCTACTATTGTCTAACATTTGAATTGTAAACTGTAAAGTGCAAGCATGTATGTAGCTTTTGAAAGCTTAATTAGATTTGGAAAGCCATTGCCATGGTGGGGAATCGAATCACGAGGAGCTGAAGACCTTTGGTTTTTGCCCCACCAGTAATAATTCAATTAATCAAATCTGATTGAGCTTTCCTTCTTATTGCCGGTTGGTGTGAGAGAACGGATATCAAACCTGTATCTTTTCTTTGAAAAACCAAGAAGTATTTACTTTTACAGCTGATATGTATTGTTGTATAGAGTGTGGTCTAGGTTCATGAGCATTAATGTAGCCTTATATTTAAAACCAGCCTTTAAATGTTATAGCTTATTATACCCAAGGTTCCTGGGTCTTATAGCGTGATATTAAAATGTAGCCCCTTTTCGCTAATAAAAAACTTCATCTCTAGTTACAGTTCTGTAATATGTTGTGTCGATGTGCCTTACTGGTCTTAATTATTAATTCTTGTGTAAACTCAAAGAAACTGCAGAAAACTTAAAAACAGTGTTTGGTGTGCAGTTTTAAAGACAGTCATGCAAAAAATCTTTCGTCGCGAAACATTTCAGCAAGTTGCAAAGTGTTCGATTTTGTTAGTGCCAAGAAAAAGCATAGTGGTGGATTCGAAAATCGATAGTTCAAACTTCGTTCCGTGAAATAAACGTTTTTATTTATTCACATTTAATTCTCTATCCTTTTGGTGTAAGTGCTTCAACCAAACAGTAGCTATACCTATGAAATTGTTCATGTACTGTACTGTGTATTTCCAATGCTGTAGGCAAAATGTTTATTGTTTGGTGTTATTTATTTCCTAAAAATCTAGCCGAGGTACCACCACAACAATTAGTTTTTTTTGTTTTTTTTCTCAGCTTAAAAGTTTAACAGTTGTAATTTTGTTCAACTTTCACCAAATGTTTTATGTTGAAATACGCACTCCAAAATCTAAAAAATAAATAAAAAGCGGAAAAGTTAAGCCACTTAATACGTAACATTCAAACTTCCGCTGCTGCTCGTAGCATTGAAAATATGCTCATTATATCACACAGCTATTTGATTCAGGGTCTTAAATATCTCTCGCGAGGCTTTTTACTCAAGCACGAGGCATCGGATACATACTAAACTTGGTATTTACGTTTAGCGTCATTCAAGGATGCCAAACAAATATATTCAAGAAAATTCTGAATCCCAAACTAGTTTTTGTATGGAAAACAACGATGTTTATAATAGTGAGTCGCTATATGCTGGCTGTGGCATTTCATACAACTTGTATGCATAATAAGCAACACAAGAGTGCTAATTTACCTCTTTAAGAATGCGTAAGTATTCAAAAGTTCAAACTAGTACCAATAAATCTCTCAGCAGTGATTAGTGTCACAAAATGCTTTCCATAAATTGTGCATCACTTCTGTATAGCATGCTTTGGTATATCCCTTTTAATTTTTCCGTTAGGGTAGAGGCCATACATAGCAAAACCACAACTTGTTTTTGACACAAGCACTGAACATCCGAAATAAGATTAAAAAATATCATTTGAAGCATTTTACAATATCTGTTTGCGCCTATAACTGACACCAACATCATCACTCATACAATTATTATCCAAAATATGGATCATTTTCGGTCTCTACGAACTTAACATGGTTTATAGAATTGAGGCACTGTACTTCCCTTCCTTGCAACACTATTGGCATTCATTGCATATATTCTCTTTCTCATAGGCAAGCTTTATCCAACTTTCTGTGATTCCGCTGCTACTGCATTTTGCTTTTCAGTGCGGGTAGCTTTTGATCATGTATACATTTTAGTCTTGTTATAGAATCAGATTTTCTAAATTTGCTTTTTATTCCCAGTTCATTTTAATATCCAGGGAAGTTGTTGGAGGATTAGCTGTTCGAAACTTCTCGAGGATGTAGAAGCTTGAGTCTGACCTTGTGTTGTTGTGTTCCCATTAGTTGAGATTGTCTCCTCAAGATTCTCCAAAGAAGCTTGACCGGGTTCTTTATTTTCATGTGAAAATGGACATAGAACTGAATTTAACTAAAATAAATATGATTCAAATCATTATTTAGATATTATTCACACCCATAAATGTTTTGAAAGTTGTATTGAATTAATTGCGAGACGCAAAGTACGCTGTCTTTTGCCCCACCCGATCGGTGTCCGTCTGCCGTACAGTGCGATCAAACAGAGAGTTACTCAGAAGACAAACAGGCTGGAGACATGTAACCTTCGTCACCGGTAGATGGCTCCTTGGTGTCATCACTGTGTATCTAGAGCATTCTTTTACGCCTTTATTTTCCATAAAAGCCATACGTGCAATGGATAAAATCTTACAGTTTAGGTAACTAAATGACAAATTTTTCTTACATTCTTCGCTGCTGTTGTTGGATTGCTACAGATCACAGACCCTTCCCACAATATGTTGACGTAACTCTAACGTACACACGGATTATCAATACACACTAAATTTTCTTAGTAAGTATCCGTCAGCCCTCATGTTCGTTTTCTCCATCCTTCGATATCAATATTAAGGTAATGTATCCGTGAAGTTGAGAAAACTCACAGTACTTAACGTATCTTATTAGACCTTTTCCCAAGAATACACTATAACAGTAATGCTTTTACCATGTTTCAAAATTCTAGCTTGCATGTTATTTATGTACTGATGTTTGTGTTAATGCATTGTTAGAATAAAAGTGCTCCTCACTAGATATTTGCAAAACGTTCACATTAAAAATTCAGGTTTTACACTAATCGAGTTTACAAAAAAAAAAAATATATATATATCACAAGTATTTTTATGATATTCCTTAATCAGAGTAGAAACATTTATTTTTTGCTCCCCAAGATTCCTGATTTTTCAACGGTTAATATTTTGTTTTTTAAAAATCGAAGAAAATGTATTTTAAAAACATATGGCAATTTTCTTAGTTTACTTTTTAGAGGTAATACAACTATTCTGAAATAAGTTAGTAAATATTTGTGTCTTGTGAAGAATTTTGAGAGTGGAAAAATGCCTAAAAATGTTTGCGAGATTATAGGATTTTAAAGTTACCTATTAATAACCATGCGACTGTTAATTTATAGCTTCAGAAAGTTATTACTTTAAATGCGTCAAGTGTAAAAAACTTCAAGTTCTCTGAAGTTTTAAATTGCATTTTATTATAAAAACGTTTAATTTTTCACAATTTTTGGGTAGATTTATCAGATTCATTACCTGAACAAGTTTCGTTCGGATTGAAGATAACTTTCCGGCTACTCATTAGCAATTAAGCAATTTTAAGGCCCTTTTGATAAAATAAAAGTCTACGGATCATTTGTCACGTGAAGGTTATTTTGGTTTGAGGAGATTTACTTGAAAAACTTCATGTTGCATCTTTGATACATGCTACACTTGAAAGCCAAGTTTGGCATGTATCTGAATTTTTGTTTTCGTTTTGGATCTCTTCAAACACACCTACATACACACAAACACACACATACACACATACACGCACACACACACACACACACACACACACGTCCGGGATTCTTTTTGTAAAAAATCTTGGGCTTGTGGACCTAAACAATTTCCACCGAAATTTCGTTATCGAATCTATACTATCAAGAGAGTGCAAATATTAATATTTTCAAAGCATCCTGCTACTGTTAGTGTTGTGTAAGTTATGTTGATGGTGATGTCAAGTTGTACAAAATGTCAGCTTTTGTTTCGGTTGTGGAGACGTTTTGTGTCTCCTGCAGGACTCAGTGGCTACGTTTTCATACCTATGGTGGCGCAGAGAGGTTCAAGTGCCCCAGCATTGACTGTACTCCAGCTGTACCGTGGCTCCTCAGATCGAAATCTATTAACCGTGGCTTTAAAGAACTCGTATTGGAGATGAGTAGAAATGAGAATCGCAGATATATTACACAGCGCAGCTGCAGGTTTATTTAAACCAGAAATGTGCTTGTTATCGACAAATTGGTTCAGGCCCCAAGTTGCCTCCACGTTTTTCCCTGCTCTCTATTTCCCACTCATACATGGTTTGCAATTCATTCTGTTGTTCTTTTGTACCGTTCTTCCTTTTCCTCATTCTCTTTGTCACACTTCTGTACATTCTACTTCTATTTCATTGCTCTGTATTTTCTTTCTCAAATGTCTTTGTACAGCCTCCTTTTAACTATCTTCTGCTTCATTTGCAGTTTATTAATGTTGTTCTGTTGATCTTCCATTTTTTTCTCTTTTTTTTTCTACCCTTTACGTCTTTCGTACTAACTTGCTTTTATGTTTTCTCTTACTTTAAAACTTCAGAGAAAACTTAGCGTATGGCTAATAACGACCACCAATAAACCCAGGGGTTTATACCACTCAGCACTTTTATGAGAGTGCGTGTTCCAGAATCCATTGTCTCGGTAATACCTTCTTACAATAAAAGCACCGTACCATAAAAAATATCGTATATACCTACCTTGAAAACCTAGGATTTTAGGTAAAAAGCTATATTGTTCCTCATGATGTATAGAGAATAAAAGTTGTGTATATACTGTTATGTAACTATATGTTCAAAATGGTGGTACTATACAGCCTAAATATAGCAAATTTCACATTAGAACCTATTTTTACCTATTTTTACATTTTTACTTTCTCTACTGGTAAATAGGGGAAGTATTGTATTCCACCCAAAAATTCGATGTCAGGATTTCACCTGCAATATATGTTTTGAGACCCTCTGAATCCAAAAAAAGTATTTCTAGAAAAAGGTCCATGTGTATGTCTGTGTGTCAATCTGTGTGTCAGTCCGTCAGTGGACAGCACAACTCAAAAACGAAAAGTCTGTTAAAAACAAAAGATGGTATTTAAGTTTAATGTCTTTCAAGGATGCGACACGCAGATTTTGAAGAAAATAGCCCCACCCTAAACTACCCTTTACATGAAACATTTTTCGAAAATTTTGATTTTCTTGAAAATGTCTCTAACGATTTTGATTAAAATGTCATGTGTTTGAGATATTTTTATGACAAATGAAATTTATATCTTGAATTTTCTGGCTATAGCCCCTGTAGTCTTATTTACTCTGGACGACTTTTGTATAACTGGTAAACCGTTAGGGGTAGACCAAATCATACTCTACAAAAAATGTATATCTCGCTAAAATACACAATTTATGTCGGAATAAATTTTCTTGTAGGGTGAAACATTTCGGAGATATTCTTTGTTATGTGTGTGAGTTTCGGAAGACTTAAAATTTTCTCCGAAATGGAACATCGTTGTTCATTTTTTATATGTTAGGTAAGTGTGCAAAGAGAACGGAATCTTAAAGCTTTAAAAGATTTGACTATCGCACTAAGCCTGCTGTATACTAATATTCTCCTTACACCTACATGGAAATAACCAATAAGATAATTTGTACAAATTTTTATCTTAACTAACACGAAGAAGATATAGGAATAAGGGTTTGTAAGAATGGTTAGTACAAGAGTAGAGAAAGTCATGTGAGTGCAACACATCAGATTTTTCAATGTTTTTCATCTGGTAAAATGGAAACGCTGTGTAAGTCTGTATGCCAGTCGTGCCTTGACAATATTCACAGTGCACAATGCATAATGTGGAGGACATTAAGGACATTGCTTTGAAACTGCGGGAGGATGCAGTGAGCATTACTTCAACTAAAAAACTTCTGCAGGACCCAAAAATTGCCCATGATATTGCATTCATCAAATTACGTTATATATTTTATGGTCACCGCTATTGATGCTCTAGACTTCAGGCAAACCTCAGGTATACACGCAACTGCGAATGATTGAAGAGATGACAGAAAAGAATCAACTTGTTCCTGATTCTGTTGGTGAAAAAGTTTCAAATCAGTGCTTCAAAAGAACTTAGGACTGACAGTTCTCCACACAGTGGCTGACATCTTGTGTTGCAAAACATCTGAACATGAATGTGCTGTTCCCTTGCGTCTAATACCAACATTTAAATATGCTCAGGTGACATCAGTTGATGTGGAACGCTCATTCTTGGCTTATAAGATGGTATTATCTGGCAAGCAATCCAGGTTCTCAATGGAAAAGTTAGGAACTGTGTTAGCTCTTTATTGTGACTCCCATTATGGACATGTACAATTCAGACATTGTCAAATCTTCTGGGTAATCTGTAATGGGAAATAAAATAATGTCAGTTTTTGTTCACCTACTTTTGTAATTTTAGAAGCTATTTTGGCTTATGATAGAACCTATTTTAGGGATTTAGTTTAAGGTTCTTTAGGAACTCAAAGTTAGGGATATAATAATAACTATAATATTGACATTGATCCAAGTTCCATACTAAGAGATTCATATAATTACGAACAGATGTTGCGCGAAGTTAAGTGCCAGCATGCTGTCTGGTACTCAAGAGCTGTACTGTAACATTCCTACCACTTCAGCCAACAGATGCACGATATAGTCCAAATACCTATCGTGTTTGTTAATTATATTCTAGCACCAGTTAATCAAGTGAATATTTGTAAAGGAAAGAGGCGCTTAAAGGTGACACGTGAATAACAACGCAGAGAACTGATTTCAAATGAGAGTGAGTGTGTGGGGTTTAAGGGCCCATCGACAACTTGGTCATTAGAGCCCCTTCAAACGAGAAAGAACATCTAGAACAAGTTATGAAAATATAAACACGAGTACCAAGCTCCCAAACAGCAACAACAGTAAACTTAGCATCAGTATAAAAATGCTAAATGTGTACAATTTCATCACTGAGCTAACACTCTTGTCTACATCAGCGATGTCCAACGTTGGGAGGTTGGATTTACCTCCTTCCAATTTATACGACTGTGCTACTCTTTCAACACACAATTGTGTTGCACTGGCGCTTTGGTTATATGCACGCTACGGTTGATTTACAAAAGCACTTTCAAATCTTATGCGATAAACATCCGTTCATTAGTGACTTCTTTGGTACTGCTTACGTTTAACAAGTCTGTCAATATTTGGTGACAGAGCCTCACAAGATCCACCAAGTGATCGTCACGTAACCTACGCATTGCGATACAAACATTTAATATAGTTCAATTTGGAGCTATTTTCACTCTCATACACACTATTCTTTCAAATGCTTATTTTTGTCTCTACCGAATTTTAACCTACATAAGCTTTTTCATAAATTAGGATATTGCTCATTTCCTTGTAGGTGCAAGGGGAATATGTGAATACTATACGCTTTAAGCGATAGTCAAATGCTTTAAGGGCTAGTTGCTATACGATGTCTTTCAAACTCCGTTCTCTTTGCAAGACCAAGAGATAAAAAAACGAGTAACATATTCCTATTTGAAAAAAGTATACGTATTGGGAAATTTAAACAAATAAAAAAATGCTTCGGAAATGGTTCACTCGAAGGAAAAAAGAAGCATTTGGCATAAATTGTGTGTTTTAAAGAGATCTACATATTATTTTTAGTAAAATTTTGTCTGCCTCTTAATGTTTACCATTTAGGCAAAATCATCCAGAATGAAGAGGTCTACTGAGCACATCCCCGGAAATTCAACGTATGATTTAGAAACTGCCATGGAATCGCCTGTTTGTGTCCGTCATTGGATACTGATTATTTGGTTGTGAGTTCTACACGCCACAGACAAGAGCTGATTTACCCTACGTAATTAGTCTACGTAATTAGCGGTTGGGGAATAACCGCTAATTGCATAAGCGTCTCCAAAGAGACAAAGTTGGATATTACTGGGCTACATTCTAGGACACCTTCAACGATATCCAAGAAGTGAAGGATTTATTAAAAACAGAAACAAATAATATGATTTATTCAGTAAGGCAGATACCTTTACGGTGATAAAAATCTGATGTGTTGCACTCACATGACTTTCTCTACTCTTGTGCTAACCATTCTCACAAACTCTTAATCCTCTACCTTCGTCGTGTTAGTTGAGATAAACATTTGTACAAATAATCTTATTGCTTATTTCCTTGTAGGTACAAGGGGAATATTAGAATGCAGTAGGCTTTGAGCGATAGTCAAATCTTTCAAAGCTTTGAGATCCCCTTCTCTTTGCACGCATAACATATAAAAAATGAACAACAAAGTTGCATTTCACGAAAGTTTTGTTTTTTATTTACGCATAAATTGTGTGTCAGCAAGATCTACACTTTTGTATAGTAGGATTTGCTCTATCTCTAACGGTTTACCAGTTATGCAAAAGTCATCCAGAGAAAATAGGACTTCATGGGTTATAACCAGAAAATTTAATATATGCATTTCATTCCTTATAAAAATATCTCAAACATATGGCATTTTAATCAAAATCGTTAAAGCCTGGGCCCAAATGACCTCGTTTTCGTCGGGCCGTTAAAACCCACACACTCACTCACACTCTGTAAAGCCATTTTCAAGAAAATCAAAATTTTCGAAAAAGTTTCCTTGCAAGGTGTAGTTTAGGGTGGAGCAATTTTCTTCAAAATCTTCGTGTGGCATTCTTGAAAGGATTTTTGGATAGAATGCAATACTTTCCCTAATTTCTATACATAGTAGAGAAAGTTAAAGGGAGAATATAAGAAATTTAATTAAAATGTTTGATTCTAAATCTTTAATTCTCTAAATTTCTTGCTATGAAGTTTAATCCCATGTCAATATATATATTTCACAAACAAAAATTGTGACATCTGCCTTACATTTCAGGTGACCATAAAGATCCAGAATACAAGGATATATGACAAAGTCAAATTTTAAGAAATAAAATTATTAAAATTAAGATGGAAGATATCTAAAGAAACATTAAATGATTATGACAACAAGATAACTGCTAACACATTGAATACAAGTGATTATTTAAAATATATAGTCTTTTAGGACATGTAAACATATATTTACAATTTCGGACCATTGCACACCCAGTGCTTTGAGGCAGGTACTTGTGAATTTAAAGCATGTTCCGCGGGCACCAAAGAGTAGTCCTTTTACCTCCCATGCATTTTCAGGTACGTTATATCTCTCACTAAGGTGAGGAATGCATGGTTGGTAGATGGCTTCCTTTTCCTTGTTCACCTGTGTCGCCTGCTGTAGATGTTGCTCCATTCTTACAGTTGGATCAAGAATGAGACCCTTTCCTGCATCTCTCTTGATGGCTATGATATCTGCTCTTCGATGGCTATCATCCTCAGACAGGCAATGGACCTCTTCATAGACCTCCCAGTTGGCTCTACGAAGGGCTGTAGAAATGGATGAACGCACACGGTGGTGACGAGTGTTGCGAAGTAATTCTCCCTTTGGGCAATATCCTAGTACATGCCCAAGGTTTTCCACTGCTTTACAATTTGAGTGCCGACATAGTGTTGTTCGCTGATTTCTTCCAGGTACAAATCTTACTGCTGACGTGTTACATGACATTTTGATGGCCTTAGTCCATTCATAACATGATAGGATTTTTCTGTTGCTCATCCATGAATTGGCTCTGGGTTTCTCTTTATATGTCTCAATCCCCTTTCCCTTGTGAGGTAGCTGACACCATGCATCAAACGATTTAAGTTGTAATTGTTTTCGAAGCCATCGTCCTGATTTTGACATGATTTCATCGTTAATGTCAGTGTTCAAATTGGAAAGGGCTTCTTTCTTCTCTTTCTGAGTATCTCGACACAAGCGTAGATGATCATCTTGTATTTGTGAAAGCTTCTGAGCTATATTGAAATGTTGTATACAAGCCTCCCAACCAGCTTTAATTAGTCCTATTCCTCGAAGATTACGTGGAGCGTATATCATATCATTGGGGCAATCATGTGGCAGCCCAACTATTTCTTTGACGGATGTTCTTATTAATTAATTTATCAATATCTTCTAAAAAGGAGGACGGAATCTTATTCAGTGGTGTACTTTGAAGGGAATAAACTAATCCAGGCCACATATATTGATTAATGATATTTAATTTTTGATCTGCTTTGAGCAAGTTGGAATAAGAAAGTGAATTCAAATCTTTTTCCAAACGTTTGATTATCTTATTCTTATCCAACTGGATTTATTCGTGAAATTAACACCCAAATATTTTATGTTTTCGATTTTTTTGTTTGGCTCTAAAACATTTGAGCCAAATTTTATTTTAGAAGTTTCACTAAGTTTACCATGTTTCATATTTATGACATTGCACTGGGAATGCACACTGAGAATGGATTCAGAAATTACTTCTTTTCTTCTTTGAGCATTAATATTTCAGGAAAATAACAGCATAAGGTACGCAATATAACTCTTTCGTATCACGTTGGCTGCTAAATTATTTTTACTTTCTCTACTGGCAAGTAGAGGAAATATTGCAGTTCACCCAAATATTCGATGTGAAGATTTTACCGGAAATATGTGTTTTGAGACCCTCTGAAACCAAAAAAGAAACATTTTTAGGAAAAGGTCCACGCGCGCGCGCGTGCGTGTGTGTGTGTGTGTGTGTGTGTGTGTGTGTGTGTGTGTGTGTGTGTCACTTTGTGTGTCTGCCAGTCTTTGAACAGCATAACTCAAAAATGAAAAGTCGGTTACAAACCAAAGTTGGTATTTAAGTTTAATGTCTTTCAAGGATGCGACACAAAATTTTTGAAGAAAATAGACCCACCCTAAACTACCCTTTACATAGAAACTTTTAAACAGTTTGATTTTTTTGAAAATGGCTCAAACGATTTTGTTTAAAATGCCATATGTTTAAGAAATTTGTATGACAAATGAAATGTATATTTTGAATTTTCTGGTTATAGACTATGTAGTTTTGTTTACTCTGGATGACTTTTGAATAATTCGTAAACCGTAAGAGATAGACAAAATCTTACTATGCAAAAAATGTAGACCTCGCTAAAACGCACAATTTATGTCTAAATTTTTTTTTCGGTAGAGTGAACCACTTCTGATATATTCATTATTATTGGTGTCAGCTGCGTTAAATTTAAAATTTTGGTGAAGTGGAACATCGTTGTTTGTTTTTTGGTATGTTATGCGTGCAAAGAGAACGGAATTTCAAAGCTTTAAAAGATTTACTATCGCTCAGAGCCTACTCTATTCCCATATTCCCCTTGCACCTACAAGGAAATAAGCAATAAGGAATAAGATAATTTGTACAAATGTTTATGTCAACTAACACGAAGAAGATATAGGAATAAGAGCTTGTAAGAATGGTTAGTACTACAGTAGAGAAAGTCAGTGAGTGCAACACATAAGATTTTTTAAGAAATAACTTGTGTTCAAAGTTATGTTTTAGCTTCTAGTGAAACGTTTGAGACATTCAGAGTTTGGAAATTACATACATACATTTATCAGCATTCATTTCTTCTTCCTCATGTTTGCACTCCTTATATGGAGAACTTAAAAGTGGGCGCCTGTGGTCAAATGCCTGTCAAGGAGCAGACAAACTATGGATAAGAGAGTAGGTAGGACAGGTGAGTAGAGTGAGGAAGAAGATGATGTCATTGACGACGAAATATATAAAAGGGTAGGTGATGGTGGATCAGTTGGTGAAATGAATGGCGGGGAATATCGGAGAACCCGGAGTAAACCCGCCCCTTTGTCTACCAAAAATCCTGGGTACCCTGGGATCGAACCCGGTCCAGGTGAGCGGTCTAACCACTCGGCCACGGCGCCGTTCTGTGTTCGTTCTTTTCCAATAATGTTACGTGCATTGAATCTGTAACTTTACCTGCAGCACAGCATAAGACTTAAAGAGAAGTTTGAATCTGCAAGGAAGGTAAAACGTGTTGTGCCGGAGTACTGCTATGTGACATTTTCTTTATTTAACTAACACCAATAACGTAAGTGTTTTAAGTAGCCCATTTTCTGTTTTACTGTTGGAAGACAAGGTGGAACTGAAATATATGAGATGTGCTCTTGATCTCCACATAAATATAGAACAAAAAGTGACAAATAAATAAAGTATGTTGTTGTTTAACGACGCTGTCAATTGCTAAGTTCACATCAGCGTTACCGGTGTGCCGGAATTTCGTCCCGTAGTTCTTTTACATGCCAGTAAATCTAATGACGTGGAGCTGACAGTTTTAAGCACTCTTAAAAACCATCGGTCTCGGCCGGATTTGAACCCGCGAGCTTGGGATCAGTAGGCCAGCGTCTAAACAACTGAACCACCCAGACCGACAACAACACAAACTGATGGTTAACCACGTAGTAATTAAATAGGACATTTTCACGAAAAAAAAAATGATTCTGTGGATGTGAAGTTCAAAATGCCTTATTCTACGTTGTAGTGTTTTGTTTGACGGTGATAGCCACTGTCAGAAAAAGGTAAGTTGGATTTAGAAACATATTTAACATTTTACAAAGTAATGGCTGTGCCAGCATTGATGTACGGATGGGAAGCATGGGTGATAAAAAAGGACTGGAATAGAATTAATGTAGCTGAAATGAGATATCTATGAGCAATTAAGGGATGTACAATTATGAACAAAATAAAAAGTGAAGACATAAGAAACTAGTTAAATACTCTCCGTATAAATGAAAAAATAGAGGAATATTGAAGCTAATGGAAACAACATGTACAAGGAATGGATGAAAAACGCGTCCGTGAGCTGTGTTATGAGTACCAGCCGATTGGAAGAAGCGTCGGAAGACCCATGAGGAGATGGAGAGAAACGTGAGGCCGAAACACGAGAAATTCCTAATCCATGTGATGGCGATGACGATGGCGGTGGCGGTGGCGGTGGCGGTGGCGGTGGCGGTGGTGGCAGTGGCAGTGGCAGTGGCGGTGGCGGTGGCGGTGGCGGTGATGGCGCTGATGTCGAGGATGGCGAGGATGGCGAGAATGGCGACGATGGCCAGAATGGCGAGGATGGCGAATATGGCGAGGATGATGACGATGGTGAGGATGGCGAATATGGCGACGATGGCGACGATGGAGACGATGGCGAGAATGGCGAATATGGCGAGGATGATGACGATGGTGAGGATGGCGAATATGGTGACGATGGCGACGATGGAGACGATGGCGAGAATGGCGAATATGGCGAGGATGATGACGATGGCGAGGATGGCGAATATGGCGACGATGGCGAGGATGATGACGATGGCGAGGATGGCGAATATGGCGACGATGGCGAGGATGATGACGATGGCGAGGATGGCGAATATGGCGACGATGGCGACGATGGAGACGATGGCGAGAATGGCGAATATGGCGAGGATGATGTCGAGGGCGACGATGGCGAGAATGCCGAATATGGCGAGGATGATGAAGAGGGCGACGATGGCGAGAATGGCGAATATGGCGAGAATGGCGAATATGGCGAGGATGATGACGAGGGCGACGATGGCGAGAATGGCGAATATGGCGAGGATGATGAAGAGGGCGAGGATGGCAAGAATGGCCAAAATGGCGAGGATGGCGAATATGGCGAGGATGATGAAGAGGGCGAGGATGGCAAGAATGGCGAATATGGCGAGGATGATGACGAGGGCGACGATGGCGAGAATGGCGAATATGGCGAGGATGATGAAGAGGGCGAGGATGGCAAGAATGGCCAAAATGGCGAGGATGGCGAATATGGCGAGGATGATGAAGAGGGCGAGGATGGCAAGAATGGCGAATATGGCGAGGATGATGACGAGGGCGACGATGGCGAGAATGGCGAATATGGCGAGGATGATGACGATGGTGAGGATGGAGAGGATGGCGAATATGGTGAATATGGCGAGAATGGCGAGAATGGCGAATATGGCGAGGATGATGACGATGGTGAGGATGGAGAGGATGGCGAATATGGCGAATATGGCGAATATGGCGAGAATGGCGAGAATGGCGAATATGGCGCGGATGATGACGATGGTGAGGATGGAGAGGATGGCGAATATGGCGAATATGGCGAATATGGCGAGAATGGCGAGAATGGCGAATATGGCGCGGATGATGACGATGGCGACGATGGCGAGAATGGCGAATATGGCGAGGATGATGACGATGGTGAGGATGGAGAGGATGGCGAATATGGTGAATATGGCGAATATGGCGAGAATGGCGAATATGGCGCGGATGATGACGATGGCGACGATGGCGAGGATGGCAAGAATGGCCAAAATGGCGAGGATGGCGAATATGGCGAGGATGATGAAGAGGGCGACGATGGCGAGAATGGCGAATATGGCGAGAATGGCGAATATGGCGAGGATGATGACGAGGGCGACGATGGCGAGGATGGCAAGAATGGCCAAAATGGCGAGGATGGCGAATATGGCGAGGATGATGACGATGGTGAGGATGGAGAGGATGGCGAATATGGCGAATATGGCGAGAATGGCGAATATGGCGCGGATGATGACGATGGCGAGGATGGCGAGGATGGCAAGAATGGCCAAAATGGCGAGGGTGGCGAATATGGCGAGGATGATGACGAGGGCGACGATGGCGAGAATGGCGAATATGGCGAGGATGATGACGATGGTGAGGATGGAGAGGATGGCGAATATGGCGAATATGGCGAGAATGGCGAATATGGCGCGGATGATGACGATGGCGAGGATGGCGAATATGGCGAATATGGCGAGAATGGCGAATATGGTGAGAATGGCGAATATGGCGAATATGGCGAGAATGGCGAATATGGCGAATATGGCGAGAATGGCGAATATGTCGAATATGGCAAGGATGATGACGATGGCGAGGATGGCGAATATGGCGACGATGGCGAATATGGCGAATATGGCCAGGATGATGACGATGGCGAGGATGGCGAATATGGCGACGATGGCGACGATGGAGACGATGGCGAGAATGGCGAATATGGCAAGGATGATGACGATGGCGAGGATGGCAAGGATGGCAAGGATGGCGAGGATGGTGAATATGGTGCGGATGATGACGATGGCGAGAATGGCGAATATGGCGAGGATGATGACGATGGCGAGAATGGCGAATATGGCGAGGATGATGACGATGGCGAGGATGGCGAGGATGGTGAATATGGTGCGGATGATGACGATGGCGAGAATGGCGAATATGGCGAGGATGATGACGATGGCGAGGATGGCGAGGATGGTGAATATGGTGCGGATGATGAGGATGGCGAGAATGGCGAGGATGGCGAGAATGGCGAGAATGGCGAATATGGCGAGGATGATGACGATGGCGAGGATGGTGAGGATGGCGAGAATGGCGAATATGGCGAGGATGATGACGATGGCGAGGATGGCGACGATGGCGACGATGGCGAGAATGGCGAAAATGGCGAGGATGATGACGATGGCGAGGATGGTGAGGATGGCGCTGATGTCGAGGATAGCGAGGATGGCGACGATGGCGACGATGGCGAGGATGGCGAATATGGCGAATATGGCGAGGATGATGGCGATGGCGAAGATGGCGAGGATGGTGAATATGGCGCGGATGGCGAAGATGGTGACGATGGCGAGGATGATGACGATGGCGAGGATGGCGAGGATGGCGACGATGACGACGATGATGACGATGGAGAGGATGGTGACGACGACGATGATGACGATGGCGAATATGGCGCGGATGGCGAGGATGGCGACGTTGGCGAGAATGGTGACGATGGCGAGAATGGCGACGATGACGACGATGATGACGATGGCGACGATAGCGAGAATGGCGAATATGACGCGGATGGCGAGGATGGCGAGAATGGAGACGATGGCGACGATGGCGAGAATGGCGACGATGGCGAGGATGGCGAGGATGGTGACGATGACGACGATGGTGACGATGGCGAGGATGGCGAGGATGGTGACGACGACGATGATGACGATGGCGAATATGGCGCGGATGGCGAGGATGGCGACGTTGGCGAGAATGGTGACGATGGCGAGAATGGCGACGATGACGACGATGATGACGATGGCGACGATGGCGAGAATGGCGAATATGGCGCGGATTGCGAGGATGGCGAGAATGGAGACGATGGCGAGAACGGCGACGATGGGGAGAATGGCGACGATGGCGAGAATGGCGACGATGGCGAGAATGGTGACGATGGCGAGAATGGCGACGATGGCGAGAATGGCGACGATGGCGAGAATGGAGACGATGGCGAGAATGGCGACGATGGCGAGAATGGCGACGATGGCGAGAATGGCGACGATGGCGAGAATGGCGACGATGGCGAGAATGGAGACGATGGCGAGAATGGTGACGATGGCGAGAATGGCGACGATGGCGAGAATGGCGACGATGGCGAGAATGGTGACGATGGCGAGAATGGCGAATATGGCGCGGATTGCGAGGATGGCGAGAATGGAGACGATGGCGAGAATGGCGACGATGGCGAGAATGGCGACGATGGCGAGAATGGTGAATATGGCGCGGATTGCGAGGATGGCGAGAATGGAGACGATGGCGAGAATGGCGACGATGGCGAGAATGGCGACGATGGCGAGAATGGCGACGATGGCGAGAATGGCGACGATGGCGAGAATGGAGACGATGGCGAGAATGGCGACGATGGCGAGAATGGAGACGATGGCGAGAATGGCGACGATGGCGAGAATGGCGACGATGACGACGATGATGACGATGGTGACGATGGTGAGGATTGCTAGAATGGACACGATGGCGAGGATGGCGAGAATGCCGACGATGGCGAGAATGGAGACGATGGCGAGGATGGCGACGATAGCGAGGATAGCGACTTTTTTTTTGTAGTGTTTAACGCCCGCTTTTACTACTACGGCACCGCAGGCGGTGACACTGATGATACATGGAATGAAGATGGAGCACCGGTGGAATGAAGTGGCGGGGGAAACCGGAGTACCCGTAGAAAACCCGCCCTGACGCCGCCTCGTCCACCACGAATACCACATGCGGGTCCCTGGGATCGAACCCGGGCCGCCTAGGTGGTAGGCGAGCGCGCTAACCGCTCGGCCACGGCGCTGCCGAGGATAGCGACGATGGCGACGATGGCGAGGATGGCGACGATGGCGAGGATGGCGAGGACGGTGACGATGACGACGACGGTGACGACGGTGACCACGACGACGACGACGGTGACCACGACGGTGACCACGACGGTGACCACGACGACGACAATGATATATTTAGTTTACTCGTGTGGAAACATTAAGGTACACGCGATTATCCTAAATTGATGAGTTGCTTGGTAAATCTATTTGTAAATTTTACAGTAGCACGGTATTTGTTGAGGGGAAAAAACGCGGTTCAACTTGCGAGTGCAATGAGTATGACTAGTTCCACATTATGCAGTGAAAAAGTCACTATTGCTTGTGATGGTATACTGCTGTATAATAACTGAGTATCATTGCTACTATTTCTTTTATCCACAGTCGGGTATGCCCCTGGTTGTTAAACGGCGAAGTAACCCTGGCACTGCCAGTGTATTCATGCTTCAGCCACCATGGATGAAAGGTGAAGTGAAATGAGAAGTGAGGTGAAATGTAGAGACAGGAAATTTGGGGGATCTAATTATCCTTCCGAGCATTCGCCTAGTGACCCGAGAAAACCCCCGAAAACATGCATGGGTCAGGAAGTTCGGCCAGGGGAATCGAACCCACGACCTGCCGAACGTGAGCTTCACGCGTTACCGCGGAGCCATCTTGCTCGGTTGTGCATGTACTGCATCTCAGATACACCCACTTTAACACATGAATTTTTTACATGCCTAACCAACATTTATTATTGCTGCGTGAATAAAAAGAAGCTAAGGAAGACTTAAAAAGAAATCGATGAGCGTTGCTCTGAAAGTACATAATATAATTTTGGGGAATAGTCGCAAACTCACATATGTAATCTAACGGAACAGCTCACTTTAAATAAACATGTGGTCTCGAAGATAAATAGTTCAAACGTGGCTTATATATTATTTTTAATTTAGGGAATCTGAATCTTTTAAATGCAGGCGCTAAAGCAAAGGCTAAAAAAGTAATCAAATTATGTACAACTATACTTTATCCAATACTCTTAGAATATATATAGCCCTTTAGTTCCTTAAGCATACTAACAACACAACTAATTTAGGTTTTATTTCTGACCGACCTTAAAAATGTTATTTATGTATAACTCGCATGCAATAATATGAAACATCAAACTCAGCCAAAAGTATTAAGAAGGTGGAAATCGGGCTACGATATTAGATTCCGACCCATTATAGCAATTCTGACCTTCAGTAAGTGCCCTTGATGCCACACAATCACTTCGAAGCTTGAAGCTAGGTTATCTTAAATGCATATCTAGCTATATTATAAGAATTCGTAATCACCTCAAACGTCCGTAAATATATCACACCCTTTTAGTTGGTTTTCAGTCATATCTTAGAGGTTGTTGTTGTTGTATTGTTTAACGCCCGCTTTTACTACTACGGCATCGCAGGCGGTGACACTGATGATACATGAAGATGGAGCACCGGTGGAATGAGATGGCGGGGGAAACCGGAGCACCCGGAGAAAACCCGCCCTGACGACATGCGGGTCCCTGGGATCGAACCCGGGCCGCCTAGGTGGTAGGCGAGCGCGCTAACCGCTCGGCCACGGCGCCGCCATATCTTAGAGGGTTTAATGTTTACTATCAAATAGCATAAACATTCATGTGTACTGTATTGCATTTTTATGTCATAAGTCATATTAGGAGTGAGTACTTGGGCAACCGAGCTTCGGTCGGCATTTCTTTTCCTTTTTTTTTTTTTTAATCGTGTGTTCTTTGGGAGAACATACATATTTAGATAAACTTGAAGAGCAAAATTTTAACAAAATATAAATTTTCATCCTAATGGTTGGAGTCGTTTCCGTGACGACACCTTTAATATCCTGGTGTGTTTGCTTAAATTGGCCCATTAACAAGAAATTATGGTCAAAATAAGGTTTCGATTAATTGTGACTGTTACGCGTAGACTAAGATAGCTAAGTCAACTTTCTTTAGGTGTTGTGAAAGCGCTTTACAAGACCTTCAATATCCTGGCTTGTTTGTTCAAATTGGCCCATTAACAGAGAAATTATGGCCAAAATAAGGTTTAGAGTAATCGTGACTTACGTGTAAAATGGCGTTTTTTCACGAATGACACCTGTATAGATAAACTAAATCAGCAAAACCCTGTCTGAATACAAAATGTAATCAGAATCGTTAGAGCCTAGAGCCGTTTCCAAGTTGCGCGGAATACACACACACACACACACACACACACACACACACACACACACACACACACACACACACACACACACACACACGCACGCACGAACCCACGCACGCACGCACACGCACACGCATGCAGACACACACACACACGCACACAAGAATTGCTCGTTTAAATATGTAAGATCAAGATAGTTTGTGTGATTCGAAAACCATTTCAGGTAGAGGCGTGAATCTAATTGATCATCGACCAGCCTATCTGCAATTGCATACATCTTCACTTTGTTGGGTTTTGAATTGAATGTGTATGATTAGTTGCTCACTAAGTGAGAAGTACGAAGGCCATTCAAAGAGTAATCACCATTTGTCTTCAAATATTAAATAACATAGTTTTATTAAAAAAACATCGCTTAGGAAGATGAAGATTTCTTTATTTTTCCGCATTATCAGCTCTATTATTGAACTTTTGTCCGAGTGCTTTGGAATTCCAGTGTTGTAGTCAGTTGCTGACAGTCCAGGAAACCAATATATGCTGAAGCAGGATCACCAAGCCAAGAACTATAAATGTGTGGGAAAGAAATTTGTTATCTCGTCGGGGTTACACGTCTGTATTTTACGATTTTGGCTGTTCATTTGGTTCTTGCGATCATCTGTGATGAGTGACGAACCACCGGGTAGAGTTTCGGCATACACACTTTTTCGTCCGTTGTTGAAAATATATCATTTTCTCTCACTTCTTTCGCTTATTGCCGTATCACCACAAATATCCTTTTGTTGACTCCAAATTTCTGCAGGTTTAAACATGCGAGTATTTAAAATCCCTTAGCTCTCACCACACAATTGGCGGGACCTTGTATCACACAGTTGGTTTCGAACAATGGCAGAAAACACAATAACTTGTTTCGTGTGAAGCTCGCATAGCACTGAGAAAATATTTTGGAGAAACCATTTGACTTTGGATTAATGTCCGATGGCACTCTGTGCAATAGATTATGCAAACGGTTGGTACTACCTAATCCTTGCACCTAGCAGGGAATACTTCTAATCGAAGATTTACGGAAAGTAAAGTGCTAATTAATTTCGCATCTATATTCAGTAATAACACAAGTGATGATAGTAGTTCGGTAATGCATCTGATTAACTAATGTTTGTTCTTGCGATACTCACCTCGATCCCTTCAGAATTTCTACTTACATCAGTGTAGGAGCATAAAAGTTCAATTAAAGTACCTAATAAGATGTTATACAGGGAATGGGAGATTCGGCAAGATAATTACAATGCGAGAGCGATATAAGATTTTTTGCTTTTAGTATAATCACCGAAGTGACTTACCTTTTATTATTATACAGCGTTAGAGCTTGCATTGTTTGTTTTGTATTTTGATTTCACATATCACCAAATATCGCCATTTTTAACGTTTGTATTAACCACTAATTATCAGAAAAAGCTGAACGAGAATAGGCTTCTTAAATCTCTAGTCGCAGCACACATTATAGGAGTAAAAGGTCTGATGTGTTGCGCTTATATGAGCTTTTATTCCCACTCTTGTACAAACTTTTCTGGCAAAAGCTTATTTATTCTATTTCATGTTAATCGAAATAGACATTTGTAGAAATGGCTTTATTACATATTTTCTGTAGGTGCAATGGAAATAAGAGGGTACATTAGGTTTAGGTTTAGGTTTAGGTCAAATCTTTTAAGAGCTGATTGCTATGTGACGGATTTTCAACTCGTTCTCTTTACATGACTAGGAGATAGAAAATGACTGGCCTTCCATTTGAGAAAATATAAATATTTTAACTTTGAAACTAATAAAAAGGAATATCTCGGAAACAGTTAATTCCACCAAAAGTCGTTTAACGTAAATTGTATGGTTTAAGGAGATCTGCATCTTTTGTGCACGTAGTAAAGTTTTGTCTATCTCTTACGGTTTGCCAGTTATGTAACAGTCATTCAGAAAGAAGAGTACTTTTAGGGCTATTCCCAGAATCTTTAAGATATACATTTAGTATGTCACGAAAATATCTTAAGCATATGATAGATTAATCAAAATGGTTAAAGCCGTTTTGAGGAAATCATACTTTTCGAAAAAAAATATCCACTTAAAGGGTACTTTGGGACAGCGGATATTTTGAAAATCTTCGTTTCGTATCCTTGGAAGTTGTTGGGATTTAAATACCAAGATTGCTATTTAACCGACTTTTCGCGTTTGAGTTATACTATTCACTGACGGAGGCGCGCGCACACATAAACACACACAGACATTTTTATACGGCTTTTTTTTTTCTATTCAAGGTGTACAATAACATGTATTTCCGTTGAAATCTCGATTTTGTGTTTTTTAACGGAATACAATACTTCCTCTACTTTCTGCAAGTACGTGGTAGGGAAAGTAAAAAAGTGAATGTAGATGAAAAAGTCTTTGTTATTAGGTCATGAATACCATGCTCTAAAACCATGGAGTAAGTCAAGGGCAAAATGTGTTTCAGATGAAATTCACTGCAGAGAAATGTGTATTTATCCAGCCGCTTTTAGCCGAGTGCAACGTAAATGAGGCGTTAGGAAGCGTCGAAGTCTGAGCACTAGGCAAGCTAACCAGAATCAGGAAAACTAGGGATAGCTGGTTCACCTCAACACAACATTTTTGTCATCTAGCCACAGATGGTTAGTCCTGCCTAGAAGTGCTCTGTATAATTTAATCACTTGTTGTTTGCTCGCCGCCCTAGGGCACCGGGATGCCCTTATGAATATAAGAATACTTATCACCTGGCGTCTCTACCGACCTCATTAAACTGAGGACACCACTCCGCTCCATTTCATTTCCTTGTTTCTCGTTTTTTATTTTCCTCAAATGACATGTCTTTTCCAACAAGCCACAAGTACCTTGAGGAAGGTCAGGTGGATTCAATTTTAGTACGGCGGACCATAAATTTTTACGGTTTTCACTTAAACCCGTCTTTGGACACCTTCAGCACTCCTCTGTGACCAGAATCTCATTTTGTGGAACTGTTTCTGCAAATTACGTAATGAAGATTCAAGGTTTTTAAGGAATGAGTTTTCCCCAACTCCCCGTATAAAAATGTAATAGAATTCAATAAGAACATCGAGATATATAGGTATTTAAACGCAGCACATTAAGAGCCTTCAAATTAGTATTTTTTAAGTTAGTGGGTATTGTAACTTTTGTCTATTTTTCAGTGTAACTTCAGTAAGTTCTCACTTTCACTTCGCTAATGTGATCTAGTTCAACTTTAGCTGTCACTTCACTTAGTTCCCAGTTCACTTAGTTCAATCTTCTTTGACGCCTTACTTTTCTTCTAAATGTATCCGCGCAATAAATTAAGCAGGAAGTAGTCTCTTTTTCCTTACTGGGAAATCGAACACAAGATGTCGCTAATCGCTCTTTGAAGCCGCACGCATTGTACACCTCTGGACAAAAAATATTAGTCATGTTTGGAACGCCAAATTCATCTCAGTCCTACTCGGCACAGCGCCTTGTTCACACTATCCGTGATACAGTTGTGTAGCGGCAACAACAAGTTATAGGAAGTTCCAAATCTTAATATTACTAATCCATATGATCAATA
Organism: Tenodera sinensis; assembly: GCA_030765045.1. Classification (NCBI taxonomy): domain Eukaryota; kingdom Metazoa; phylum Arthropoda; class Insecta; order Mantodea; family Mantidae; genus Tenodera; species Tenodera sinensis. The sequence goes on from CM060962.1 coordinate 257,274,570, forward strand.
ATCATAACCAAATATAGAGCTTCTTTAGTTACAAACTTTTAATATTAACTATAAGTACTAACGATACAAACAGGATACAGTTTGGATTGTACGGCATTACTAAACCTGCCACTTTGCGGGTGTGTTCACTGTGGCACTTTGGCAAAACGTAGGCTACTTCTGTGGTGCGGGTTGCAGGTTCGCTTCTCGCATTCTCGCATTAGCAATATTTTTTCCCCTTCTTTCAAGGATATTGAAACAACGAATAGCGGCTAGTTATTTTAAATATACTTATTTAAAACACGATATCCATTGGAGCTAATAATTAGGGACAGGAATTATATGTTAATGCTTATTTTTCCCTGTAGCCAGAAAGTATGCTCAATTGGCGTGTGAGTGAATGACTAAGTTTCTAACAATTTAAATACGATTTTAATGTGCATATAATGATATATTTTACACATTTTGTTAATATGCATAATTTTTCTGAATTTTTCTGTATTTTTCTAATTATGCTGCTTATTTGCTTGTTTTACATAGAAAATTTAAAATGTTTATTTATTTGTGAGTTTACTGCACATACAAATATGAATCGGTCTTGAAATTTGGCAACACTGATAAGAACTTGTAACTCAAGCCTGAAACGCCTATAGCTATGTCATGTTGGGAAATACCCGCCTTATCTGGCTTGTTTCACCATCAGTACAACTGAAGGTGTGTATTAAGGGTTCTCGAAATTGTTCAACTGTTGTTTATAATATAATATTAACTTAGTTTGAACTTAATTGTTTGATAATTTTCAACCGTAATTTTGCAGTTCTCCTTCGATTTGTGTGAAGTATTTTTAACGGCAGGCATTCCATTGTGGAAACTCACCAATCCCACACTCAGAAATTTAATTCAGCAGTATACTAAATGTAAAGTTCCAGACCAATCTACTCTTCGCAAAAATTATGTGAAGAGATGTCACAATCTCACAGTTAAAAATATTAGAGAACAGATTGGAGACAATTTTGTGTGGGCGTCAGTTGACGAAACGCAGGACAGTGAAGGTCGGTTAATTGCAAATGTATATAGTTGGGTCTCTCCATAAAAACGAACTAACCACCCTATTTCTCCTTGCAATAGAACAACTTGATGCTACAAATAGCTCTTCCATATCCAAATTGTTTATTGATTCGTTGAACCTTCTATGGCCGGATGGTGTGTTACTCTTTGTAACTGATATATTTGACTTGCCTTGCACATGGTTTACATCGGGTTGCACAAACAACGCATTTAAATTTCCCACTTGTAGATAAGCTGGTATCTTGTGTAAAGAGAGTACTTGTTAAAGCATCACATAGACAACAAACTTTCAAAGCAACCGCATCGCATGAGCCACTTCCAGCAAAACCTATTATAACGTGCTGGGGAACATGGTTATGTGCAGTTCTCTATTACGCCGACCGTTTGGAAACAGTCAGGAATGTAGTGAATACATCTGATCTCAAAAATTCTGAATCAATTAAAATTGCCCAAGATATATTAAAGAACCCAGATGTAGAAAGTAACCTATCCTGTACATCTGCACCTTTCTCTCATCTATCATGTGTCATTTGTTTGGAAATCAGCAACACTAAGTTGCCCCAGTTGTTAAGTGCATTCAAAACTACAATCCCTAAATTGAATACCTGGAACCATTGGCAATGTAGAGAAGGAAAAATATGTAGCATTGTTTAAAAAAACCAGGATACGAACAAATGTGTGAGATTGAAGAAATCTTAACAGGGAAACAGAGGAGAACTAAATGTTACTAGTCATACTGTTTTTATTTCTTCTTATATAAGGAAAATATATTCTGATCGTTTAACATAAATGATAAATTTTGCCAAGTTAAATCATTCGTTTGGTTTTTGCAATGTTTTGATCTTTAGAGTTCTTAAAATTGACTTAAATCTTGATTTTTTGTCTTAATAATGATTATTAATCAAGGCTTCACGGGTGATCAGCCGTGTCAGATTTAAAAACATCGAGCTTTCGGCCATTTTAGACTCCATGGCGTTTTTCAGGCCTCCTCTCACTCTTTTGATCAAAAAGGTCATGGAGTCTACAATGGCCGGAAGCTAGATGTTTCTAAATCTAGCACGGCTGATCACCCGTGAACCTTGATTAATAACGCTCACCATTAAAGCTTTAAGTCTTAATAGTTATGTTTGAATATTACGAGTATATGTGGGCATATTTATGTGCATAATTTGGAAGTTTTCACTACATAAATGCATGCATATTAAAGGGATTATAAGAGCATATAATTTCTATCCCTGCTAATAATATAATAGTTATTATGATGCCTATTAAACAGTTTATTTTACAAACAACAATAGGCTGCACATGAAAGCACGTGGTGCACAGGATGGTGCGCAAACGCATCAGGCAGGCACAGTTATGTCTCAATGAATCGTACCACGCTTGACAATGGCAGAACGTGCACACAAAGACAGGCATAAGGAAGTCGGTCCTTGCATAGGAGGTTTTGCTGCTCGTGAAGCTGTAGCTCGTATTCGAGCTCCTGTATCTACAGCGCAGAGGTGGGTGAGACTACTCAGGAGAGAGATCGAACGTCGTCGCCCTGGTTCAGGAAGAAGACGCGTGTCAACTCCAGAAACGGATGCAGCTTTAATCGAGAAGGAGAGAGCAACCCTTTCTAAACTGCTTCTGAAACGAAGGCAAATTCGGATTTCCCTGAATCAGCTCGAACAGGACTTCTTGTGCGAACGGCAGCTAAAAAACATCTGACATACGATCACAGATTGTTTCACCTTGCGCTTGCAGAGGAAAATGCCAACAGCAACTGGAATAACGTGATATTCTCAGACGAGATGACATTTTCTTCCACATATATGTAAGGTGTCAATGGACCCTTAAACCCTACTGACTCACTCACTCCACATGTAAAGAAAAGGTGATTATCTTCCAAAGGGATCCCGATACGATGCAAGATACGTGGCTTCAGAATTTCATCATGATCGCGTACCTGTATCGTGTTGGAGCTGGATATCAAGTAACGGTCTAGGTGTGCTGTAGGAGCTTGAAAAAACGCTGAATTGTGCGCAGCACACAGTAGTGCTGTGCTTGAGAATATTTTGTTTCCCCTTGTGAGGATGGGATATCCTAAATTATTGAGTTCGCACAGGATAATCATCCTGTCCACACACCTCGAAAGGTTTCAAATTTGTTCTCACAGAGGTAGAATATCAGAGTGGTAGACTGGCCTCCCTGTTCAACGGATTTGAACCCTATTGAGAATGTATGGTCTGATGTGAAAAGGGAGTTGTGCTCCAATTTCTATGTAGCTGGGTGAAGCAGAAAACATGGCCTCTGGACACAAATTCAAGAAGCCTGGGACATTGTAGCTTCTCGTCCACATTACCGCAGGCACTTAATTGTGTCCATGCCTTGAAGGTTGACGGCAGTTATATGTGCTGAGGATTCATGCACCCGATATGAATTATGTTTATTGTTTGTGTTTTTGTTTTAGAAGATGATAATTTATTTACATATATGTTTATTTATTTAACACGGTTGTTAGTAGAATAGTTACGTTTTTGTGTGCATAAATAAGCCCATAACTTCAAATTATATTAATTTTATATTAAGTTATATTAATGCAATATTATGACCTACATATCCAGTCATAAAATTAAGAAACATAGCGCGCTTGCTTCTGGCGCGGAAGACCCGGGTTCGATCGGTACCAGCATGGGGATTTTTCCCTCGCCGGGAGGTCTAGTACGGGATACACTCAGCCTCATTAGGTCCCGGGGAGAAATTGAGGAGCTATTTGAATAAAGAAGTAGCGACTCCAGGTCGCGAAGACCGCATAACTGACCGGAAGGTATCGGGGTGCTGATCACGTCCCACCCTCCTGTACTGCACCCGACTCATGACGCCTGTAGTGGACAGAGGTGGGAGACGCAGCAGCCGGGCGGTAAGCCTTGGCCCGCGAAGGGCTGTTGCGCTAGGGGTTATTATTATATTAAATGACAAGCAACGCAGGATTTGAACCTACGAACGTATGAGTGGAAGCAAGGCCTTCATAACCTCTAGGCCACCGTAACGTTATTCTCTGTTTCGTTTGTGAACACAGCTTTTACTAAGATACACGAAGCTCTACGATCGACACGTAGAATCTGGAGATGACGTTTTTTTTGGCCACGGGTGTACGTCATGACCGTCGTCTTAAACTCATTTGTAGAATGGTACTTGATGTCGTGTTAGAAAAACGCACTCACTAACTCTGTGCTCGGTCATGAACGCCTGGCATATATAACCGCTGAAAGTTTCCGCATAATATTTTACAAGAATGTTCTGGAGACGGAGGAAGGGAAGCTTCCAGAAGATTCAGGTGTGCTTTTGGTGTTTGCGCTGGGAAAGAGCGACTTAAATCTCTGCCTATCTTTTCAACTACACGGCACCAACCTCCCAAGGCGTGCGCAACAGCCGCTACGTCATAGTCGCACATTGGGTTCGTCGAGCAGCAATGGAAAAGCTCAATGGCAGTCCAGGTGGTTCTAGAATTGAGGTGTGGCATAGGAGAGATGTATGAAAGAGTAAACCGGCTGCCCGTCCCTGCTGGCGGTACGCCAATCAGAAACGTGCACGGTTAAGCTCTCCACACCACTCACGCGGGTGATCGCGTGACATTAACAATAGCGCGCGGCACAAAACAAAGGGACTTTATTTCTAACACATTCTAGAGGCTTCGGGAATAATATGTAATAATATGTATATATATCCTGTGCATGTGTGTGCGGAGTCTCGAAAGGTCGGCGTGATGTCATTGACAGTATAAAAGGATCCGGCCCAACAAGAGTGAGTAGTCTTTAGTGAGTCTTCTTTAGTCAGTGTACAGTTAGTTTTTAGTCGCTAAAACAGAGCTACGGGAATAAGTCGGTCAGTGTGTCAGCTGCTGTGTCTGTGTGTGTTTGTGTGTGTATTGTCGTCGTGGTATGTATGTGTTTGTGTATCGTCGTGTGTGGTGCGTCGTAAAGAAGATTCCAAAAGCGTCGAGTGGTTGCATATTCATAGTCTAGTCACTCTAGTGTATACAGGAGACAGTAGTGGAAGTCAAGAAAGAGATTGAAAGATTGAGAAAGGTTATCAGAAGAACAGTTACGAGTTGTGATGACAGAAAATACTATAAGCTGTATTAACTACGAGAAGGGAACTGTGTATTTGCAGTAAAATTTTCGAATACAATAATGTGATAGAAAAGTAACCGAACTTAGATTTTTCCGTTTTTTGACAGTATTATTACAGTGTCACAGAAATCTATGATATCCACTTCTGAGGACAAACAAGTTTTACGACGCATTGCTTTGTCACTGAATATCTATTGCTTAGATACATTGTGTGTTACAGAATTATATTAATGTCCTCCCGTGTCTTTAGAAATATTTACGCTTCGTGGTAGCAAAAGATTTACCATGTTAACAAAAAGAAATGAAGAGTTTTAATGTATTCATTTTACTCAAATTTACCAAGCTTTATGATACAAAAAGTAAACAGTTAATCTCGGACATTAATTACTACCGTCGCTCTTGGTATTAACAAATTAATTTAGTCTTTGGCAGATTAGTTAATTAAGGTTTATGTTGCAATTACTACTATGATTAAAACCACAAGTGACGGTGATTCCGCCTGTAGTACATCTTGATACGTGTTCATCAACTATGCAGACAGTTGAATCCTGTACATCACTAGCAAAAGTATATGTATAACATATTCTCCGTGTCATCTACTGGTATGCAGAGCCGCATTCTACAGATACGCATGTGTAAACAAGAATATGTGGAATAAATCCTACTAGGATCATCCTCGGTGCGGTTTTTTCTCAGAACTTCCTCAGTCAGCGTAGATGGAAATGGCGTAGAGATACCTCACCTGGCTTGAAAGTTTCCCAATTATAATTTCACTTCATGTGTTGCCAGTATTCGCCGCCTGTGATGCCGTATGCGGTAAGAATGGGCAATACAATACTGCTGTCTGTCATGCTACTTTCTAAACATGTTCCAGCAACAGATTTGCTCTACCTTCCTACATGACACCTTAAAACTGCTGCTGAGTCCACTAGCAGAGTTACTAAGGTTTTTCTTAAGAAGTAATCTCGTCATTTGTCTGCATTAGCCAGTTCTAATTTACAGCAAGCTGTAGATTTATATTTCTTTTATTATAATGAAAATTAACTTCATATCAGTCTTGGGTTTAGATGCATTCACAACAACAGGCGAACCTCGTGTCTCCTACACCACTGAGTAGCATAATGGTTATTCACAATTTTTTTATCGTCTGCATCCCCAAAATTACCGAAAATTTATCACCAGGCTTAGGAATTACTAAGAATTTAGGCCAGTACGGAAGGAAATATGGTTTAACTGTCACTAGAATATAGACAGCGATGTTGTAGATGATCAACCAGCAGCCATCCATTGTGCAGTCTTAGGCGTTTGCAGACACTATTCGAACCAGATATTACCTGTCCGTCAGTGAAGTTTGGTCAAACTTTGACTTTTTCACCTCATAATCCATACAACCTTGCTTCAAAAATGCACAGTTTGCTGTATTTTCCAATGTTTATATATTTGCTAATCAAAAGTGGCTTCTATCTCTTCGAATACAATGAGCTTGAAGCAAATAGTTTAGCCAGATCCCCCAAATAGGACCTAAACAGGACCTATAGAAATGTCCTTAAATGTACTATATTATTTGCTTTTATACGCAAATGCCCAGATTTCCCTGGTAATGGCTTATCTACATCTTCTTTCACTTTAATTGCCATTTAGCTGTAACTTTAGACATTTCTCTTACTTAGATCGCAATAAAGGAGTTTGGTTTAATAAAATAGTCCCCAGGCACCGCTTTCCATGTAAAATTAAATTGATGATTAGAATTTTTAATTTACAGACTTCTGTAAATTATCTATTTATTCACTAACAATCTATTCTACCATAAATTACTCTATGCACCAGGGCAATTATTAATGGCTATGCTCAGGGTCCTAGAAACCCTGGGGTCCTCAGGGAATAGTTATTAATATGGTACCCTTGGTTTAGAAAAACAAATATTTATCTGTGAACTTTGTGCGTGAAACGTTATTTATAATATAAAACAGTTAATTATGAATTAAATATGAGGGTCCAGAGTGCAAAACTTGCCTAAAATAAATTTCTAATAACCAGCCTTAGCGTAAAGTTCACCTAATATTACAGTTTTGAGCAACTTCTGGTTTACTTCACATCCAAGGAGAAATGCAAACCTTCAGAATAACATTATGCATTAAGATTTAAAAATTGTTTTAAGGAAACGGAAATTTCGTTTGAAAATAAGAACAGTAGAAGTGGTTATAAATAATATTGCTTTTTATATTTTAGAAATAGCTTTACTATGTACAGCAAATAACGCATTGTTAGTATTTAGTGCTATCGATTTTAGTGATTGAAATGTTTTTTTAAATAGAATATTTTATAAATGTATCCCCCGTTAACTATAACCTTTAATTTTGAACTATGAAAGTTCTCTATGAAACATTATTCCAGTCTATTTGAAAAAATAGGGTACACTTATGTTTTATTTCTGAAAATATTTACTTTATGAGTAATAGGGCAGTATTTTCTTTATCTGTAGCTGTCAGAACATGCAGTAAGAGTGTAATTTTCCTAGAGTAAAAATTATTGTACCCTGAGCATTTAAATTTGAATAAACATAGTCAAAACCACTAAGGCATTTAATTCCAACATTCATTTAAATGTGGCGTGATTAAGAAAACTTTCAAGCATAATAGACCTATACATATTAGATAATATAAATATTGAGGATAATAATTATTATGTAAAAGTAAAAGTTGGTACTTAAAATAAATTGCCATAAGTTCATCCATGATAGATTGCAAAATAGGAAAACCTGCATACAAGAACGTGTTCGTACGAGAACCTTTTATTGAACATTATAAACGAAAATTACTAAAGTATTGGGTAAAACAATTACATAAAATTGGTCTATTACAAGTAAGCCTCACCTTATCGAAAAATAGGTGCCAGTTCATCTTCATATTATAATTATGTTTCAGTTTCTATTTCCGTTATTTCTAATGTGTAGGAGCTTTCACTCAAACATATCCCTAAACACAAAAAGTATTTATACTTTCCCTACTACATATGAGGACGATATCGAAATTTTTAAAATGCCATGTTTTCAAAAACAGATACATTTTTTTTATATTTGGCGCCTAAATTCGAATTTTTTGCGAGTACATTGCCGTGTAGTTTGTTCGACATGATTTGTTTATTAATTATTATAGTTTAAAGACTTTTGGTACACCCAAAATTGAATTTGACTAGAGAAATTTCTGGGCAACTTGTATTGCCATTAAGGTCTCAATAATGTAAAGATCGGCTTAGAAATGCAGTTGACGAAAAAAGTTCCATTTAAGCGAACAACTAGTATAGCGAATTCAAAAGAGGTCAGCCTTTTCTTATTGCTGAATTTCGTGTAGGACGCCCAAGAACTGCTATTACTGATAAAAATGTTGCCACTGTTCGAGCCATGCTTGAACAAAATCGAAGCTTGCACCATTTTCTGAAAGAAAAGAGAAAACAGTAAAAGAGGTCTTTTGTTAGAGAAGCCATAGGAGCTCTGTATTTGTTAGTATTCTTTGTTTAAAATTTTTGGATCGTCTAGATGACCAGTACCTTGAAAAATATAAAAATGTTGTGTTACTTTGACATTACTCTTTCTATGCATCCTTCTAAAAAGTATTCTTATGAAAGATTATTCTTCTATCTACTTTATGTCAGTACAGATCAACACGTAGAAGTGGTTTTATCAAACTTTTCTTGTTGGTCGGAGAATGAGTAGGTTAACCGATAGTCCAATCTTTTAAGAGCTTGTAATGACTTTGAAATTCTATTATCTTTGCATAAGCAGGTATAAAAATGAATAACGACTTCCCATTTGAGAAAGTTATAAATATTACAAAATATCAAACCAATTGCATGCCTTGGAAATGGTTAGCCTTGGAAATGTTCTTTCAATAGCAATAGTGTTTATTGTTATGGCTGGATTTGTTCGTTGATATTAATGTGTAGGAGAAGTTATTCACAATGTAAACACATTTCAAGATATTCGATCTATAGGAAATGCATCAATCGTTACATAAATATGTGCTATAATGAGAACTATTTTCTATGTAATACGATTTTGTATTTCTTACGATTCACCAATTATGCAAAAGTCATCCAAAAAGAAGATGACTTCAAAGACTTCCCATAAAATGCAAAAATACATTTCATTTATAGTAAAAATAAGCATATGATATTTTAATCAGGTCACATTGATAAAATAGAATATTCCGTGTAAAGAGTATTTTGGGGTGGGGAAACACTTTTTGAAAATATTCGTGTCACACTCTTGGAAGGTGCTGAACTTAAATATCATATTTGTTATTTAACCAACTTTTCGTGTTTGGGTTATACTGTTTACACACAGACGCACACATGGGCAGGCGCGCGCGCGCGCGCACACACACACACACATACACACACATACACACACATACACACATACACAAACATTTTTCTACAAATGCATGTTTTTGGATTCAGCCAGTCTCAAAACATATTTCCGGTGAAATCACAATATCCAAGTTTTGATGGAATATAATACATCATCTACTTTAAGTACGTAGTAGAGAAAGTAATACTGGTTTAACATACATGTGTAAGGTTTTAAATGTATTACTCGACAAAACTAGTAAACACTTCTCATTCCAGTAGCTACTTATCTAATAGCACGCAATTCTATTTCCTTCTCCCTACCTGTTATAATACGAGTACATATGATATAGAAATTAGCTCATCTGCAGACGCTTCATCTTCAAGCAGATCTTTTTGCCATTCAAGCCAACTCAAGTGAGGTGCGAAAGCCGGTAATCTGTTCTCGAGCATCTTCCATTAAGCCCAGACCCGCATCTTAATTCCATCACGTTACAGCTAGAACGTATAGTACCACTAACTTACACAGTAAACTAATGGAAAAGTTATCTGATGGAACACTACACTAGACTCTCTAATGCCTTTTCTTGAGATTGGACTTACTGCTGAAATCCTATGCTGGAAGAAACTGTGGAAAGAGTTACGCGTAAGAACGTTGCCCAAGCAGAAAGTGAAATATAGTGTGGAGGCTGTTTACAAAGTACCTAGAAAGAAGATACTACCCCCTAATCTATAAATTCATTATCGGATTGATTTCTGGATTTTCCAGGCAAAAGTTTTGACATCAAATCATCTCCTGATTCCTGAATGTGGCATGGAATGACACCTTCGTCACTTTGCGAGCTAATGTTATTTAAATTTTAATTTAAGAAATTGTGTGTTTGTGTGTTTTAATACCTGTAAAATGGCTAGCAGACAGTACTTTGCTTATATACCAATATTTCCACGGCAACACGTGTTCAGCAGAAGTCAAGGCAAAAAGTCAGTTGGATTGCAAACTTGCCATTAAAATTCAGCGTCACTAACCTTTACATGGAAAATCTTTCGAATATCTTTACTTCCTCAAAGATGGCTGTAACGATTTTGATTGAAGCATCACTTGTTTAAGATATTTTAATGACAAATGGAACGTATATCTTGAATTATCGGGAATAGGCTTTGAAGTTCTTTTCATTCTGATCGACTTCTGTATATTTGGTAAACCGTAAGAGATACAAGACAGAAATCTTACTGCACAAAAAAGTAGGTCTCTTTAAGCATAGTATAAACCCGTCTTTTCTGTGAAGTGTACCATTTCCGAGTTATTCCTTGTTTGGGGTTTGCATTTTGGTCTCTCTTTGTATCTCGTCAGAGCATAATACAGCCACCCACTCTTTCTCAACTTAGATGATTATCACTTGAGCGTACTCTATTCCCAATTTCTATAAAAGTTCATCCGGATTAGTATGATGTAGGTAGAAGAATAAGTGTTTGTAAGAATAATATCTACAAGAGCGAATACCAAAGGACATTTGAATGTAACGGATCAGTATTTTCAGTTGAGGGGTTTCAAACATGCATTTTCTCGATATAATTTTTTTTAAGAATATAATACTTCTACACCTGTAAGCACATAGCAGAGAAAGTAAGTTCATGGTTCAATTTTTTCCAAAGAAATACTAATGTACATTTTAGACCCCTACTACGTATAGTAAGTAGCGGAAGTATTGAATTCCACCCAAAATTTGATGTCAAAGTTTCACCGGAAATATATGTTTTGAGGTTCCCTGACCCAAAAGAAAGCTACTTTAGAAAATGTCCGTGTGTCTATCAGTCTGAGAACAGCATAACACAAAAACAAAAAGTGGGTTAAAGACAAAACTTGATATTTCGGTTTAATATCTTTAAGGGTGCGACTCGAAGATTTCGAAGAAAATTGCTCCACCCTAAACTACCTTTACATGGAAAATGTTTCGAAAATGTTGAGTTTCTCAAAAATGGCGCTAACGATTTTGATTAAAATGCCGTATGTTTAAGATACTTTTATGGCAAATGAAAGGTATATTTTGAATTTTTGGCCATAGCACATGTAGTAGTCGTATTTATTCTTGATGACTTTCTTATAAGTGCTAAAGCGTAAGAGATAGACCAAATCTTACTATACAAAGTTGTAGACCCCTTAAAAATACACAGGTTTTCATATTCATTTTATTTTTGAGGTGAACCATTTGCGATATATTGCTTGTCATTACTTTCATGCTTCAAGCTCTTGTACTTTTCTTTAATTGGAATCGTTATTCCCTTTCTTTGTTTTTCCTTTCATCACAAGCTCTTGATACCACCATGGAAGCACCTGAATGTGGTTTTCGCAAGATATAACTATGAAATTTCTGTTGCATTCAATTATGAATGTATACATCTATAGTAAGGCAATTAAATATACCTGTTGGAAGGGAATTCATTACATTAATTTAAACCAGTGATAGATATCGGTATTTTACGTTTTTGTCTCTGACCATTTCCTACGGAGATATTTTAGTTTTGTCAAGAACAAGCTGGCAACACGCTGATTGTGTGGGTGATCACTTTCCCTAGCTCAGTACATAAACAAACACCGTAACGGTGCGTCCTGAAAACAAACTCATACCCTGCCTTGTCCTTCTGTGTTTACTTTGCGGGTGTAGGCCAATCACAAGTGTTAGCTCCCAAAACAGGGCGAAAGTGAAATTGCCCGGCAGGTTTACATCCACAAACCAGCTCAATTCCCTGACCAACCTCAACGAAACGTTGTCAACATGTTTTAGGAGCTGTTCGTAGTATTCCCTCACATCTTTTAAGTGATTAATTATTTCGAAACCCTGTGTGCATAATTACTACCAAAGCTATGTCAGAAATAAGTTACTCTACGCATCTTACAAGTAACAAACTGTTATCTTTATACATTCTTGCAGAATTACGCATCCAATTTGGATAAAAAATCCTTTATTTTTTCGAAATCGGCTTTTCAAAGAACAAAATACCATTCGACTTTTTTGTTTGTAATGACTCTATGAAGCACATATTAGAAGGATTGTAATGACTTCCCTTCCACCCTGTATATTTTGGGAGCTTTCCATCAGTGTGTTGAACTTCAAGAAATTACCTACCATTCAACCAGATACGTTAGATTGTTTCATGCTAAGTTTAATTTGTATTTATTATTTGTTATAGTGGTGTTTTCAGTTGTTCGTATTATTCGCTTATTTTTATGTTCTAAGAATGTTCATAATACCTTGTGAAAACGAACTAGCTTTAACTTTAATCTTAGGAAACCCTCTGCAGTGAAAAAGGTGATTGTGGGTTCTTTTAGCCAAAGGTATGATATATCTGGTGATATTAAAAACACGTAGTTAATAGGTAATTCAATGATGGCGTTAGGTTTACTATCTCTTGACCATGCAAAGATAATGTAATTTTAATGGCACCACATAGCGACTGGCTTTAAAACGGTTAACGCTCAAAGCCTACTTATTCCCATATTCCCCTGGCATTTACAAGAAAGTTATAAGTTCTGTGAATGTTTATCTCGATTAACATGGAATAGATTGGAAAATAAGTGTCTTCAAGAATAGTTTGTACAAGAGTAGAGAAATTCATGTGAGTGCAGCACATCAGATTTTTATATTTCTCTTTTAATGAATTTTCACTTTAAATGAAAGAATCTAACCCTACAGAAAAGGAAAGTAGAATGACCCTCTGGAATTAAAGAGGAAGTCATGATCGGAGCGTTTTATTTCTCGTGAGTCTGCTCTTGTATCAGGCCAATGTTTACATTCCTTTCGAATTATGTAAGATAGAAGAAGTATTTTCTTCGATGAAAGGATCAATAGATTTTAGATTTTATGAGACAAGAATAAAAGAGAAATTAAATACAGAAGTAGATTGGAACGCTATAAATATATAGGACCACCTAAAACAAGTCACACATGTTGTGGCATATGAAGCTTTAGGAATAGAAGTAAGTAGATGTCCACGGAAACTTTAGATCGATTCTGAAGTTCTTGAATGTATTAAACAGAGAAAAGAAGTATATAAAAAGTGGCTAGGTTTAAAGAAAGATGAAGACGTCAAGAATATTTAAAACAAAAGCGTAAATCCTAAAATAGTGGTCAGGTAAAAAAGACAAACATGGGCTAGAGTGTATAGAGAAATACAACATATCATAGGTTATGTTAGATCAACCCAAACCTGGAAAACTTTAAAGGCGATTAGAATAACTTAAACGGCAAAAAGTCTTAGTATTTTATCAATAAATTACTATTTGGAACATTTCTTCTTCTTGTTCTTCTTCCTTTCATGTAGATTAGGCCACATGACTTGTTCCTCTCTCGCGTCATCTTTTCTTAGGTCTTCCTAGTCTTCCTTTCTCACGTGCCTGGTAATTTAAAATTTATCTAGGTAATCGAGATCTTCCCATTCTATTAATATGTTCTAGAGTGCGCGTCTCTAGGTGGTGGGTAGGGGAATTACCTCATCAGCTTAGCCGAGGGTAAGTGAGAAATAAAATACCACTCGCGGACCAACACTTGGGAAAGATGAAGTTGCTAAGATCTGGTGAAATCAATCCATCTAAGAGAAGGAAAACTGATATAAAACCCTGATCCTCCAGGTTGGGGGTTTTCAGAGGGCTGACCCACTCTTGTAAAAAAACAAAAGCACTCTGAGTTCTCAAGAATTAAGCCGGACTGAATTAAATAAAGACAATGGCAATGTACCTGGACACAAGAAATGGAACATTTTAAAATGCTTTTAACAGAGAATAGAGGCATTTTTTTAATAACTGACGGTATTTTAGTTACAAATGGTAGGATTAAGGATCCAGATCCAACTACAGAAGATGAGGTAACTAGGGTACTAAAAACATAAAAAATAGTAAAGCTGCTGGCCTTGGAGGAATCACCATAACACCATGACATGGGAGATAAGAGAAATCCCATGAATCATAGGCACATCAGCGTTAACGCAACTTATACGAGCACTAGCGTTAACGCAACATTACATAAAATTCTTAGTACCATTATCAAGAATGAGATCACAGAAATTAATTAAGGATAAAATATCTGAAAAAAAACAAGCTGCATTCACATCAGGGAAGACATACCTAGATCATATTTTTACAATCAGACACTTCATTAAAAAATGATAGACAAAGGCAAAGGATTACATTTTTTTATTTGTGAACCTCAAAAAGGCATATAATTCAGTACCTATAAATAAGGTCTGGGACCCCTTACTGGAAACGCAAATATCTGAGCTTCTTGTTGAGTTCATAAAAAGATTATATGATTGTAGTGCATGCTTGAAGATTGGGAATAAAATCTCAAAAGAATCTCGAGCAACCAAAGGTTTCAGTCAAGGATGTGCAATGTAGCCAACATTATTTACAATTTATTTGAATGACGTCTTGAGAAAGTGGAATAGCGTCTGTCACAAAATGGGAATAGAAGTGAATGATGAGACCATCTACGGTCCGTTATTCGCTTATGATCAAGTAATTATAGGTCAGGACAGGGAAGACATAGAATTCCTGACTAGTAAGCTTATGGTTGCATTTGAGGTAGGAGGATTAAAGATTAATTTTGACAAGACAGATTATATGGTAGTTGGAGGACAAGGGGACAATCTGGAAATAAATGGTAAAATAATAAAACGAGTCGAATAATTCAAATACCTTGGGTCTACCATAGATCAATCAGGTACAAGCGAAACAGACACCAACAACAGAATAAATAACGTTATATTGCTCGCAAAAGTTAAAGGCATGTGATGGCTGGCCAATGCTCAAGCGGAGCGCTGTTGCCAAGGTAGTGCGTGTACCGGCAGAGATTCTGCACATAAGAGCGCGTGCGATGCGTGTACCACATTCGGCAGCGCTGGTAGGAGGGGCAAGCTTGGGATTCGCTGGAGTCTGCTGTACGGCCCGCCTCCATATGCCTTTAACTTTTGCGAAGATTATAGCCAATAAACTCCTTAAATGTATTTGTATGGAGTAGAGAAATAACTAGAAGAACAAAGTTAAATATAGTAAAAATTATACTTTAGAGTATTTTAACATATTGAAGTGGAAGTTGGGCGGTGAGTGAAAGATCGAGCAGAACATTGTTGGCGACAGAAATTGATGGCTTGAGGACAAGTGTAACAGTGTAAGGAATGGAGCATATAAGGAATGCCTATATAAGGGCAAAAATGGGTGCAGAAGAAAGAGTTGTTGATGGACTAGAAACAAGGGCTCTCAAATATTATGGACACGTTCAGAGAATGGTGGAAGAAAGTTTACTCAAGAAGCTTATTAGCTGGTCGGCTTCAGGTCGGAACAAACGAGGAAGGACCCGTCTTACTTGGAAGAATGAAGGATGGTATGGATAAAGGCATAAAGAGAAGAGGGTTGGAAGAGGGGCAGTGGAGTTATAGAATATGCTGGAGAACTGGAACAGGACTGTAAGGCAACCGCTGAAAACTGGAAAACCTGTATTTAAAAAAAAAAAAAGATTTGTGTGTATGTGTGTGTGTGTGAGAGAGAGAGAGAGAGAGAGAGAGACAGCGCGCGCGAGAGAGAGAAGCTTTCTCAGCAAAAAAATCTGCAGATATATCATATGTGTACTTTTATGGATACCAAACATGTAGCATATACAAGCGTCCAATAATGCTTTAAAACCTTTCTTTCTTTCTTTCTTTCTTTATTTATTTATTTATTTATTTATTTATTTATTTATTTATTTATTTATTTATTTATTTATTTATTTATTTATTTATTTATTTATTTATTTATTTATTTATTTATTTATTTATTTATTTATTTATTTATTTATTTATTTATTTATTTATTTATTTATTTATTTATTTATTTATTTATTTATTTATTTATTTATTTATTTATTTATTTATTTATTTATTTATTTATTTATTTATTTATTTATTTATTTATTTATTTATTTATTTATTTATTTATTTATTTATTTATTTATTTATTTATTTATTTATTTATTTATTTATTTATTTATTTATTTATTTATTTATTTATTTATTTATTTATTTATTTATTTATTTATTTATTTATTTATTTATTTATTTATTTATTTATTTATTTATTTATTTATTTATTTATTTATTTATTTATTTATTTATTTATTTATTTATTTATTTATTTATTTATTTATTTATTTATTTATTTATTTATTTATTTATTTATTTATTTATTTATTTATTTATTTATTTATTTATTTATTTATTTATTTATTTATTTATTTATTTATTTATTTATTTATTTATTTATTTATTTATTTATTTATTTATTTATTTATTTATTTATTTATTTATTTATTTATTTATTTATTTATTTATTTATTTATTTATTTATTTATTTATTTATTTATTTATTTATTTATTTATTTATTTATTTATTTATTTATTTATTTATTTATTTATTTATTTAGTTAGTTAGTTAGTTAGTTAGTTAGTTAGTTAGTTAGTTAGTTAGTTAGTTAGTTAGTTAGTTAGTTAGTTAGTTAGTTAGTTAGTTAGTTAGTTAGTTAGTTAGTTAGTTAGTTAGTTAGTTAGTTAGTTAGTTAGTTAGTTAGTTAGTTAGTTAGTTAGTTAGTTAGTTAGTTAGTTAGTTAGTTAGTTAGTTAGTTAGTTAGTTAGTTAGTTAGTTAGTTAGTTAGTTAGTTAGTTAGTTAGTTAGTTAGTTAGTTAGTTAGTTAGTTAGTTAGTTAGTTAGTTAGTTAGTTAGTTAGTTAGTTAGTTAGTTAGTTAGTTAGTTAGTTAGTTAGTTAGTTAGTTAGTTAGTTAGTTAGTTAGTTAGTTAGTTAGTTAGTTAGTTAGTTAGTTAGTTAGTTAGTTAGTTAGTTAGTTAGTTAGTTAGTTAGTTAGTTAGTTAGTTAGTTAGTTAGTTAGTTAGTTAGTTAGTTAGTTAGTTAGTTAGTTAGTTAGTTAGTTAGTTAGTTAGTTAGTTAGTTAGTTAGTTAGTTAGTTAGTTAGTTAGTTAGTTAGTTAGTTAGTTAGTTAGTTAGTTAGTTAGTTAGTTAGTTAGTTAGTTAGTTAGTTAGTTAGTTAGTTAGTTAGTTAGTTAGTTAGTTAGTTAGTTAGTTAGTTAGTTAGTTAGTTAGTTAGTTAGTTAGTTAGTTAGTTAGTTAGTTAGTTAGTTAGTTAGTTAGTTAGTTAGTTAGTTAGTTAGTTAGTTAGTTAGTTAGTTAGTTAGTTAGTTAGTTAGTTAGTTAGTTAGTTAGTTAGTTAGTTAGTTAGTTAGTTAGTTAGTTAGTTAGTTAGTTAGTTAGTTAGTTAGTTAGTTAGTTAGTTAGTTAGTTAGTTAGTTAGTTAGTTAGTTAGTTAGTTAGTTAGTTAGTTAGTTAGTTAGTTAGTTAGTTAGTTAGTTAGTTAGTTAGTTAGTTAGTTAGTTAGTTAGTTAGTTAGTTAGTTAGTTAGTTAGTTAGTTAGTTAGTTAGTTAGTTAGTTAGTTAGTTAGTTAGTTAGTTAGTTAGTTAGTTAGTTAGTTAGTTAGTTAGTTAGTTAGTTAGTTAGTTAGTTAGTTAGTTAGTTAGTTAGTTAGTTAGTTAGTTAGTTAGTTAGTTAGTTAGTTAGTTAGTTAGTTAGTTAGTTAGTTAGTTAGTTAGTTAGTTAGTTAGTTAGTTAGTTAGTTAGTTAGTTAGTTAGTTAGTTAGTTAGTTAGTTAGTTAGTTAGTTAGTTAGTTAGTTAGTTAGTTAGTTAGTTAGTTAGTTAGTTAGTTAGTTAGTTAGTTAGTTAGTTAGTTAGTTAGTTAGTTAGTTAGTTAGTTAGTTAGTTAGTTAGTTAGTTAGTTAGTTAGTTAGTTAGTTAGTTAGTTAGTTAGTTAGTTAGTTAGTTAGTTAGTTAGTTAGTTAGTTAGTTAGTTAGTTAGTTAGTTAGTTAGTTAGTTAGTTAGTTAGTTAGTTAGTTAGTTAGTTAGTTAGTTAGTTAGTTAGTTAGTTAGTTAGTTAGTTAGTTAGTTAGTTAGTTAGTTAGTTAGTTAGTTAGTTAGTTAGTTAGTTAGTTAGTTAGTTAGTTAGTTAGTTAGTTAGTTAGTTAGTTAGTTAGTTAGTTAGTTAGTTAGTTAGTTAGTTAGTTAGTTAGTTAGTTAGTTAGTTAGTTAGTTAGTTAGTTAGTTAGTTAGTTAGTTAGTTAGTTAGTTAGTTAGTTAGTTAGTTAGTTAGTTAGTTAGTTAGTTAGTTAGTTAGTTAGTTAGTTAGTTAGTTAGTTAGTTAGTTAGTTAGTTAGTTAGTTAGTTAGTTAGTTAGTTAGTTAGTTAGTTAGTTAGTTAGTTAGTTAGTTAGTTAGTTAGTTAGTTAGTTAGTTAGTTAGTTAGTTAGTTAGTTAGTTAGTTAGTTAGTTAGTTAGTTAGTTAGTTAGTTAGTTAGTTAGTTAGTTAGTTAGTTAGTTAGTTAGTTAGTTAGTTAGTTAGTTAGTTAGTTAGTTAGTTAGTTAGTTATTTAGTTATTTATTTATTTATTTATTTAGTTATTTATCTTTTTTTTCCCTTCATTGGCTTTACCTCAATTTAAAAGCATGGGTACATTGCAAAGGGCGTGTTAGGAGATACCTCTTGCATTGGTGTGTGGTGAACTGTTAGCTCTATAGATCTCGGTCGTTTACCACAACATTTTGCTCTGTCATGCGTCCACAGAGGCCTTAGTCCTAGGCAACTGTACTTCTACACCGACAGTATCCACAGACACCTTAAGTCTAAGCTACTATATCTCTACTTCTACACGTGCCGGGCAGGTGGCATTAGGATGCCGTCCGTCCAGCCTACCTGCTTTCACTATATCTATAAATAGACGGCAGAAATGTATTATTGTTTTAGGCTTAAACTAAAATTTTGGGTGGTAGTATCAAATATGTAACCCGATATTTACCTTGCTAACTTGGGGAAACCACAAAAAAAGAAAGAAACCGTCAGATTGATCGGCCCATGGGATTTGAATCCAGGACCTCCCAAATGCGGGCCACAGACGTTACCACTTGAGCAATCCCTCTTAGTTTCAAAACTTTGTGACATTTATTAGTGCCTTATTAAGTTAAATAGATTGAAGTTGCCCTGAATGCGCATATATACAGAATGTCCCAAAATTAGACCGTCAAACTTTGGGAGCTGATAGATAACATTATTTTAAACACTTTTTGTTGAGGAAAGTTGTTTGCTGCGGTGCTTCGTTTAAGCGCTAGGCGAGTGAATGTCATAGATTACTGCTTCCCAAAGCATTTATGGCAAAATCAACAAGGCAGATTAGTATTGTATTTATCTTAGTAAGGCACACAATCTTAATCCAAGAACAAACAGAACACATAAACAAGACACAAATATCTCATTGTTTACAGTTACTCACAGCCTTACTATTCAAACCAAATGTTGGAACGCACGCCCATTGCGGTTAACACGTAGAGTGCATCGACGTGCCCTATTCTGCCGTACTCACCAGCCATTTCCCTGGCTTAAAAGTTTATAGGTCTAATTTTGAATAGTGAAGCTGTGATTAACCGCAAACAATGAGATGTGTGTTTTGTTTATGTATTCTGTGTTTGTTTCTGGGATTAAGGTTGTGTAATAAGATAAATGCAATACTAATTTTATTCGCCGTAAATTTTACCGTAAATACTTAAACTTGGTGGGAGGCAGTAATGGCGTTAACTCGTCTAGCGCTTAGTTTCCCGAGCTATGACGCATTCATGAGACTCAATAACTAGCCTCCCTAATGCTTGGTGACATGAATGAATGAATGAATGAATGAATGAATGAATGAATGAATGAATGAATGAATGAATGAATGAATGAATGAATGAATGAATGAATGAATGAATGAATGAATGAATGATTGAATGAACGAACGAACGAACGAAGGAACGAACGAACGAACGAACGAACGAATGAATGAATTAAGGGGCAGTGCTTCATGCATGAAGCAAACGAAGTGGGATTGAGTGACAAGATGACATCATGCGCATATGGGCATCGCTGTTCCATATCGTACTTATGTCATGTGAATAAAATAATGTTTATTGCCATATATTGCTACCGTTACGGTTAACTCAATACGCTAGTTTATTATTAGCAACAATAATGATGATGATAACAAAGCCCTTTCCCTGCCAAGGCCTACAGTCCAGCCGCTGTGACCCTCACCTCTGCCCACTACAGGCGTCATTAGTGGGGTGTGGTACTGGAGGGTGGTACGTTCTCACCGCCCCCACGCCGGTACCGGGACTCGAACCCAGATCTCCCACTTGGTAAATGGCAACGCAACCACCGCATTAAGGAGACGACCCTTATTCTTAATATTGTTGTTATTGTTATTATTATCATTATTCTTATTCTTATTATTATTATTATTATTATTATTATTATTATTATTATTATTATTATTATTATTATTATTATTATTATTATTATTATTATTATTATTATTATTATTATTATTATTATTATTATTATTATTATTATTATTATTATTATTATTATTATTATTATTATTATTATTATTATTATTATTATTATTATTATATTATTATTATTATTATTACTATTATTATTATTATTATTATTATTATTATTATTATTATTATTATTATTATTATTATTATTATTATTATTATTATTATTATTATTATTATTATTATTATTATTATTATTATTATTATTATTATTATTATTATTATTATTATTATTATTATTATTATTATTATTATTATTATTATTATTATTATTATTATTATTATTATTATTATTATTATTATTATTATTATTATTATTATTATTATTATTATTATTATTATTATTATTATTATTATTATTATTATTATTATTATTATTATTATTATTATTATTATTATTATTATTATTATTATTATTATTATTATTATTATTATTATTATTATTATTATTATTATTATTATTATTATTATTATTATTATTATTATTATTATTATTATTATTATTATTATTATTATTATTATTATTATTATTATTATTATTATTATTATTATTATTATTATTATTATTATTATTATTATTATTATTATTATTATTATTATTATTATTATTATTATTATTATTATTATTATTATTATTATTATTATTATTATTATTATTATTATTATTATTATTATTATTATTATTATTATTATTATTATTATTATTATTATTATTATTATTATTATTATTATTATTATTATTATTATTATTATTATTATTATTATTATTATTATTATTATTATTATTATTATTATTATTATTATTATTATTATTATTATTATTATTATTATTATTATTATTATTATTATTATTATTATTATTATTATTATTATTATTATTATTATTATTATTATTATTATTATTATTATTATTATTATTATTATTATTATTATTATTATTATTATTATTATTATTATTATTATTATTATTATTATTATTATTATTATTATTATTATTATTATTATTATTATTATTATTATTATTATTATTATTATAAGGGTGTTGCCTGTCTCCAACATTATTTAAGATATATATACAGCAAGCTTTATCCAATTGGAAGAAGAAATGTAAAAATGGGAATACCTATTAATAACTCCACAATTTATACACTGGTATTTGCTGATGATCAATTGATTATAGTTCAAGATTATGATGACATAGAATATATGACTAAAAAGCTTATGGAAGAATACACTCAATGGGGTTTAAAAATAAATTTGGAGAAAACACTATATATGTCTTGTGGGGATGAAAGGAAAGACTTGATTTTGGAAGATAGAATGGGACGTATCAAAGGACGAGAAGAATGTGAATATTTGGGGGTTAAAATAAATTCAAACTGCAGTCAGGAAAATGACATAAAATATAGAATCCAGAAAGGTAGATCAACAATAGCTATGTTGAACGGAATTTTGTGGGATAAGGCATTAGCAGTGGATACAAAATTACAAATCTACAAATCTATAATAAGAAGCACTATAACTTATGGAGCGGAAACATGGCACTTAAACACAAACCTGAAATTAAAATTGCTTTCTACTGAAATGGATTGTTTTAGAAGATCCACTAGGCATTCTAAATTAGAGAAAATTAGAAATACAACTATTAGACAAAAAATGAATGTTAATAATACATTAATAGATTTTGTAAAATACAAACAATTGGAATGGTATGGTCATACACGTAGAATGATGGAAACAAGATTGCCGAGACAAGTTTTGGAATGGATTCCACCAGGGAGAGGAAAGAGGGGAAGACCGCGGAAAAGCTGGATAGATGATATAAGGAGTAGTATGAAGGAGAAAAATTTAGAAGAGCGGGATTGGGAAATACGAGAAGAATGGAGGAAGAAGATACGTACTTAAACACTTTGGATACAGGAAGATGTGATCTCACATTGTAAACCTGTTGATAAAAAAAAATTATTATTATTATTATTATTATTATTATTATTATTATTATTATTATTATTATTATTATTATTATTATTATTATTATTATTATTATTATTATTATTATTATTATTATTATTATTATTATTATTATTATTATTATTATTATTATTATTATTATTATTATTATTATTATTATTATTATTATTATTATTATTATTATTATTATTATTATTATTATTATTATTATTATTATTGTTGTTGATGATTTCGTATATATTACTTGATGAAGACCAGCTGCAACTATTTCACGGTGAGCTTACTTTTACTTTCATTGAAGGAAGCTCAACAATAAGAAAGGTAACAGCGTTTGCAAACGTGTGGTATAAGCCATGCTTTGTGCTATCCTTCAGCATCGCCTCACATCGCCTCTGAATCCTAAATCGATAACAGAACAAAATTAAGTCACAAGGGAGAATATCAGGGCTATTAGGGAGATGTGGTAGGTACAAAAGCTTATTTTAAATTTAGCAAATATTCCACCAAGCGCTTGTCACATGGGATTGAATGTCAGGACGAACTTGCAGCTAATGTTTGTATTAAGAAGTAGTATTGCATTATTATCATTGTTTCTAATAAACTTGTGGTTTACTAATTTTGTTTTTTCATTATTTTGTATTGATTAATTATTAAATTACAAGTATGCATCCGACTGCCTATCTAGTTATATTCGTTTCACATTCATACTCATTACTGACAGTCTTCCAATGAAGGCCCCCTAACCACTAGTTTCTGTATACTCCGGCTTCTCTCTCTCTCTCTCTCTCTCTCTCTCTCTCTCTCTCTGTGTGTGTGTGTCTCTGTCTGTATGTCTATC
Source organism: Tenodera sinensis (assembly GCA_030765045.1). NCBI lineage: Eukaryota > Metazoa > Arthropoda > Insecta > Mantodea > Mantidae > Tenodera > Tenodera sinensis. Next base: position 257,298,346 of record CM060962.1, read on the forward strand.
TTGGTGTTTGTCCATTAACCGAAAAGTTTACAACGGGCGGTGAATAAACGAAATGACTGATATGATACTAAAATTAATTCAGAGTCCTTAAAGCATAAAGTTGCCTATATTCGCCTTCTGAGTATAAGGGAAACCCAAGAAAAAACCCTTGTGTACGCAACTCACGCTAACCAGATTCGAACTCAGGAATGTGAGACAGACACGCTATCACAGAGGTGTGCTAACACAATAGTTCTAGTGGTCACATATTACTTCAAGTCTAATAGTTTAGTTATTTTCAATCGTCACGCTTTGCACTTATTTAACACTTTCAATATTTCCGGGTTCTTATGATGGCCTCGTATCTCGTGTTTATTTGCGTTTTTTTTTTATTTATTGCCCAACTATGTCAATCTGAATGTCTCTATGTGTATGGAAACTCTACTTATATATAACATTTAGATCTTCTCCTTTAGTTTCATCACTTTTTCTCCTAGCTTCAAGTTTTGCCTAAATACTCCACTGTTTGAGCTCTTGGAATTGCTTGATTATTTATTACTTTCTCCACCACACACAGCAGGTAGAGAACGTATTCTTTCCTTTGAATTTGAATTTGATTTGGTTTAAGGGCGCTCAACTTCTAGGTCATCAGCGCCCTTAAAAGATTCATGGCAATAGCCATATATAAATTTCACTCAAAAAATAAAAATACTAGCAACAAGAAAAGTTTACAAAGGTAAAAAGCAGTGGCAATAGCCAGATATGAAACAAGGTGATAAATATGTCCAAAAGAGAAACAGATAATTAAAAAAATTTAAATCCTCAAATTGATATTGCACTCCACTAAAAAATTAAAAACTCTATCAACCGCTGTTTTGTCGTCCGCTAGGACCTCAAGCAAGTCTGGCAGGCAGCTGCAGAGAATCCCGAAGGTGCGCTAGAGAGCAACACTCTAGCAACACGTGACGAACTGACAAAAGGTTGTCACACAGCGGACATAGAGGCGCAGGGTCCCTTTTAAATAGGTAACCATGCGAAAAATTGCAGTGCCCTATTCTTAATCGAGCCAAACTAATCTCCTCACGACGAGATGTGCGACAGGAAGTTACCCAGTTTATCGGAAGTTCTTTCACTTCTCTAAGCTTATTACCGCGGAGAGCTGACCACTCGTCGTGCCAGGACGACAGCACCGCTCTCCGCACTTCAAGCCTAAAGTCTTCCGAAGTAACACGTGAGATGGTAATACTGGGTTCTGTAGTTGCCGTCTTTGCTGCTAAATCTGCCATTTCATTCCCCGGCAAACCTACGTGACCAGGAATCCATGCACACACCACGTCAACGCCAGAAGCGTGTAAAACATGGAGGGCATCCTGGATACGTTGTACAATAGGGTGGGGGTTGTACAACTGACAAAGGCTCTGCAGTGCACTAACGGAATCGCTCAAAATCAGGCAGTTACCTAATTTACGACGGCGAGCATACAAAACGGCTCGATAAATTGCATAAAGCTCTGCAGTAAAAATGGAGGTGCTATTTGGAATACCGAATGTATATGGTTCGGTTCCATAAACATAAGCACATCCAACACCGTTGGAGCCCTTTGACCCATCGGTGTAAATATATCGACGGTCAGTGTAGCCTGACAAAAATTCTAAGAATCACGTGCGGATACTTGAAATAGGCATCGTGGACTTCTGGTGTACGGTCATCCCAAGATCTACATGGGGCGTACCAGATAGCCAAGGGGGGTAAAGTCTCTCGCCCTTGGCGAACATCACAGGCAGTTCCACTCCAAGCTTCACTAGGAGCTCTTGGAAACGGAACCCCGCAGGCTTAGGACTAAGGGTGCTATTCCTATATCTTTCTCTTAGCGTGGTGGTGAAAAAAGAAGCGAACGTTGGGTGCTTAGGCATACATCTAAGCGCACAACCATAATTTGCCAAGAGAATCTCACGCCGATATTGCAGAGGAGGTTCTGCGCACTCGGCGTAAAGGCTCACCACTGGGCTTGTTGGAAAAGCTCCTGTTGCAATGCGGATGCCCCTATTATGGACCACATCTAATCTTCTCAGCACAGATGGTCGTGCTGACGAATAAACAATACACCCATAGTCTAGCTTGGATCGGACCAATGCGCGATATATTCGCAACAAAATTGTCCGATCCGCTCCCCACGATTTGCCATTCAGTACTCGCATAATATTTAGGGAACGGTCACATCTCGTTCTTAGCTGTGCAATATGCGACGACCAACTAAGCTTCCTGTCCAAGATCAAACCCAGGAAGCGCGTCTCTTCTGCGAACGGAAGTACATCTGGACCAAGTCGGAGCGAAGGTGGTAATCGTCTCCTACGGCGCCAGAAATCAACGCAGATTGACTTCTCAGTTGACAAACGGAAGCCCTTTTTCACACTCCATTCTCTAAGGTTGTCCAAACATTCGTGCAGGCGCCGTTGTAAGAACGCCGTACGCTGAGAAATGCAATAGACAGCGAAGTCGTCTACGAATAAGCATGACGAAACTCCAGGTGGAACACATTTCCAGATGGAGTTAATTGCTATAGCAAAGAGGGTGACACTTAGCACCGAACCCTGAGCTACTCCCTCCTCCTGAACAAAAGAATTAGAAAACACCGAGCGGACCCTTACTCGGAAAAAGCGGTCCTTCATAAACTCCTGAATGAAAAGTGGTAGGCGTCCACGTATGTTCCAGGCATACAGGGAACGTAGAATCCCTGCTCGCCAGCACGTATCATAAGCCTTCTCAAGATCGAAAAATATGCCAACGGTTTGACAGTTCTTCATAAACCCGTCCATTATCTGTGTCGATATTGACACAAGATGGTCAACAGTTCAACGGCGTCGTCGAAAACCACACTGGATGTTAGTCAGTAGGTTACGACTTTCTAACCACCATACCAAACGTCCATTGATCATGCGTTCCGTCACCTTGCAAACGCAACTGGTGAGGGAAATAGGACGATAGCTGGAGGGAAGATGACGGTCCTTCCCAGCCTTCAAGATGGGAATAACGGTGGCCTCCCGCCAATTTTCTGGGAGATACTGTCAACCCAAACACGATTATAGACCTCGAGCAGGAATGCCTTACCTTCAGGAGAGAGCTGTTGTAACATTTGTACATGAATACCGTCCGGTCCTGGTGCTGAACATCGCGAAGATTTCAGGGAATGCTCCAGCTCCGCCATGGTGAAAAGGCGATTGTAATCTTCTACGTTTCTAGAACGAAACGTGAAGCCTTGAGATTCCACCTGAGTTTTAAATGGAAGGAACTCAAGGGAGTAGTTTTCCGAGCTAGACACTTGTGCGAAAGCACTGCCAAAGGTATTGGCCACTTCAAATGAATCAACAACAGCTCCTGTGGCTGTTTTTAGTCCCGCTATTGGTATTTGGGTCGTTTTAGCTGCAACACGCCTTAATCTATCCCACACAAGCGAGGAAGGTGTGTGCCGGTTAAATGAAGCTACAAAGTTGTTCCATGATGACTTTTTGCTATCCTTAATGACTTGTCTGGACCTGGCGCGCATTTTCTTGTATTCGATCAGGTTTTCCAAAGTAGGGTGACGTTGGAAAACCCTAAGTGCACGCCTTCGAGCACGAATGGCATTTCGACATTCTTCCGTCCACCAGGGGACGGGAAATCGACGGGGGTGTGTAGTCGACCGCAGAATCGATTGTTCAGCAGCAGAGAGAATCGTCTCCGTGAGATGCTGCACCAAATTATTCACTGAGTCGTGCTCGTTGTACGCAAAGGCAGCCAACTGGGTGTAAAGGTTCCAGTTGGCATGGTCCAAACGCCATCTGGGCATACGTGTGGGATATGTATGTTGCGTCAAGAGACTAATAAGACATGGGAAGTGGTCACTAGAGTGTAAATCAGAGATGACATTCCATTGTAAGGAGACTGCCAACTGAGGTGAACAAACTGCAAGGTCAAGGTGTGAGAAGCTGTTATGAGAGTCAGAAATGAATGTTGGCTCTCCAGTGTTGAGGAGAGCTAGGTTGTGACGGTCCAAATAATCGGCAATGGGCGTACCTCTCGCACAAGCGCGACTTGAACCCCAAAGTGGGTGTTGCGCATTGAAGTCTCCCACCAACAGAAACGGTGTTGGCAACTGGGAAACTAGATCGTCTAAATCAATGTGCGAGAAGTCATGGGACGGAGGCAAATATATATTACAGATGGTGAAATGGATGTCTGGCAGTAGAATCCTCATTGCAACTGATTGGATATCAGACTGTATTGGTACAGATTGCATATATATGTAATCTCTCACAAGTATCATAGCGCCGCCATGTGCCGGAACACCCTCTTCTGGTCTAACATCACACCGTACTGGGGTGTATCGCCTTAGATGGAAAGCGTCTTGAGGACGCAGCTTAGTCTCTTGAGGACGCAGCTTAGTCTCTTGCAAACATGCAACCAGAGGTTCGTATTCTTTGAGCAAAAGCTCAAGTTCTGAACGTTGACTTCTGATACCACGTATGTTCCATTGTAGTATAGCCATATTGCATTATGTATGGGGTAGGTAATTCCAAGGTAACTCTACATTACTTTGGAGTAGGCGGTTGTCGAATTAATTTCGCCCTTTTCTTCTCTCTTGGGCTTATAGTTTTGTCAGACGCTTTTTCGCGCCTCTTTTCCACTGGGGTTCTCCCAATGTGGGCAGATTCTAGTTCCATGTCCTCTGCCGAGGACGTCCGTGTTCCCATAGAGAATTTCGGTTCGATAGCTTCGAACCTATTTGACACGGATACCGGCGAAGATGACATTCGCCGGTCTGTAGCCATACCAGAGGATCCCTCTGAGGAGGATCTCCTAGGAGATGGCTTTTTCTTTCCCTTTGATGGCTTGGGAGAAACCTTACTCGCCTTGAGGAAATCGGATCTTTTATACTCGGTCTTAAACTTGGTCGGTGAAGCATCGTATACAATCGGTCTACTTGTCGAGGTCGGCTTCTTTGTTGGTGACCTTCCTGGTCTGCTGGATTGAACTGCGGTGCTTGTAGATGCTCTGGTGGGCTTAGGTAATGTCTGAGGCTTTGGATGTGACCTAGCTACAAGAATTTTGTCTGAGATTGTTGCCCCATTTATATCGCTAGTTTGAGTTGCGATTTCCCGACATGGTACTGCTTTAGCTGCAACCGAGCTATAGGTACCGGAGTTCGGGATAGTGGGCTGGCGCAAACGTAAGAGCTTTCGGGCTTCTGAGAAGGACACCTTCTCTCTAACCCGGATCTCCTGGATAGCTCTTTCCTCCATATAGCGCGGACATTCTCGGGAGTTTGCTGGATGTTCTCCCCTGCAGTTAATACAACTGGGAGGTGAGGTACAGTCATCGTCATGGGCGATGCCTCCACAGTTTACGCAGGTAGCTCTACCACTGCACGTGTCACTTGTATGACCATTTATAACATCTAAGCGGGCTCGGAATGTAAGGTCTTACTTCAATGGCCTCGTACCCAGCCTTTATCCTTTGCGGGAGATCTACCCGATTAAAGGTAAGGAAAAGAGTACGGGTAGGCAGATATTCGCCTCCATCTTTTCTCTGAACCCGATAAACAGATATTACACCTTGATCTGCGAGGTTCTCCTTAATTTCATCATTGGACATATCATCCAATGTGCGTGAGTTCACAACGCCGCGAGAGGAGTTCAACATTTTGTGCATCTCTACACGCACCGGATAGCTGGCTAACATGTTGGCTTTTACAATAGTAGCTGCCTGTGCTGCTGAAATAGATTCAACAAGCAGCGTGCCGTTTCGAGATCTTGTGCAGTTCTTCACTGGGCCAGCTATCTTATCGAGACCCTTCTGTATCACGGAAGGATTCACCGATCTGAATGTTTTACCTTCCTCTGTTCTTGTTATCACTAAGTAGCGAGGACCACTCAACTCTGCTACTTCCTTTTCACTGACTTTGGCATATTTTGTTTTTTGAGTTTTAAAAGAACTCATGGCGATGATATCCTCCACCATTGCAAATGTCTCCGATGTCATGCTCACATCCTGGGCGCCACCCCGGCTTAGGTGAGAGTCCTGGCCTGGACCTTGCTCACCCTAGGGTCTCACCTCCCAATGTATAGACAGAGGGTCCCAATCGCCTTCAGGAGTGCATCAGCTCATGCAATGGCCCCTCCCCGGGACAGACCTTTATCAGCGGATACGCACACAGATCCTACATGATAACCAGGGGCTGGGACTTACGCGATTACCCAGTCACCCCTTGCGTCACCCCATCCTCCTACAACCCGCGCGTAGGTTATCCATCAGACTGTGTACAGGGAGGTATCAGGAGGGAGGTCAAACACAAAAGTGGACCAAAGTTTATTGGGCGTTTGGCATGTGCTCTCTCACCTCTTGGAGGAACCCAATCGAGAGTATGGCTTGGGGCCCCCTGGTACGCCAAACCCGTACCCACCGTAGTAGGAGCCCTTGGGGGAGTTTGATTTCGGAGTCCTCTTCTCCTAGATGAGTTGTCAACCAAGACTAACGAGCCCCATATACCCGTTTGGAATGTTCTTTGCTTCCCCTCACCTCTTGCCTACCAGTAATCAAAATGACACTTAGTAGGCCATCTGGTTCAGGTACTGAGCCCCTCCGCCGCGACAAGGCGACACTCCTTCGGAGGGGTATTCTTTCCTGCTCAAAACTTCGATTCCGAGGTTTCACTGCAAAAGCACGCTTTGAGGTTACATGAATAAAAAAATGTTTAGGAAACGTTCTCGCGCGCGTTTTTGTGTGTGTTGTGTGTCCATGCATCTGTGAACAACATAACTCAAAAACGAAAAGTTGGGGAATTATAAAAATTAGCAGTTAATTTGAGCATCTTCTAAGGATGTGACACGAAGACTCTTAAGATTGTCCCCCGCGACAATACTCTTTACATTGAACATTTTTCGAAACTTTTGATTTTCTCAGAAACGGCTCTGAAGATTTTGATTAAAATTCCATGTGTTTAATACATTACATGAAAAATGATACCTATCTCTTGTATTTTTTGGGTTTAGCCTCTGAAGGATCTTCGTTCCGGATTACACTACCGTGCAAAGAGAACGGATTTCAAAGCCTCCATATAGCGACCAGCTTTAAAATATTTTACTATCGCTCAAGGCCTACTGTATTCCCATAATCCCCTTACACCTATAAGAAAATTAGCTATGGGGTAATTTCTGTAAATGTGTATCTCGACCAATATGAAGAAGATAGGGGAATAAGAGCTTGTAAGAATAGTTAGTACAAGAGTGGAGAAAGTCGTGTGAGTGTAACACATCAGAGTTTTTTTAAGATGCGATACAAAGATTTCTAAGAAAATCTTTAAACTACACTTTAGATGACCATATCTTTGAAAGTCTTTATTTTCTCAAAAATGGCTCAAACTATGTTCATTAAAATACCATATATTTAAAGTAATTTGTGATAAATGAAATGTATGTATTGAATACTCGGAGTAACTTCTGAAGTGCTCCCCATTCTGGATGAGTTTTGCATAACTGGTAAACCGTAAGATACAGTCATACTACAGAAAACTACAGAAAAAACATACAATTTATGTCTAATACACTTTTCTGTGGAAATGGGCGTTAACCTTTTCCAAGGTATTCCTTGTTATGGGTTTAACATTCAAACACTTTTTATCAGACGAAACGTTGACATTCTTTTTCTTTTTCCTCCTCTTCATGCAAGGGGAACAGAATTGCACAACATTTACATACCAACCTGCTCTTAAAAATCTGCTGTGTTGCACTCACATGACTTTCTCTGCTCTTGTACTAACCATTCCTATAAACTCTTATTCCTATATCTTCTTCGTGTTAAGATTAACATTTGTAGAAATTATCTTATTGCTTATTTCCTTGTAGGTGCATGGGGAATATACAGTAGGCTTTGTGCTATAGTCACATCTTTTGATATTCCGTTCGCTTTGCACACTTAACATATAAAAAAATGAACAACGATGTTCCATTTCACGAAAGTTTTAAGGTTTCCCAAACTCACACACATAGCAAGGAATATCTCCGAAATGGTTCACCCTACAAGAAAATGTATTTGGACATAAATTGTGTATTTTAGCAAGATCTAAATGTTTTGTATAGTATGATTTGGTCTATCTCTAACGGTTTACCAGTTATGCAAAAGTCATTCAGAGCAAATAGTAAAGACGACTACAGGGGCTATAGCCATAAAATTCAAGATATACATTTCATTTGTCATAAAAATATCTCAAACATATGACATTTTAATCAAAATCGTTAGAGCCCTTTTCAAGAAAATAAAAATTTTCCATGTAAAGGGTAGTTTAGGGTGGGGCTATTTTCTTCAAAATCTTCGTACCGCATCCTTGAAAGACATTAAATTTAAATACCAACTTTGGTTTTTAACGTACTTTTCGTTTGTGAGTTATGCTGTCCACAGACTGACAGACACACACTCACACACACACACACACACACACACACACACACACACACACACACACACACACACACACACACACACACACACACACACACCACATACACACACGCGCGCGGACCTTTTTCTAAAAATGCTTTTTTTTATTTAGGGGGTCTCAAAACACATTTCCGGTGAAATGTCGACATCGAATTTTTGGGTGGAATACAATACTTCCCCCACTTATCAGTAGAGAAGGTAAAAATGTAACTATTGATTAAAGGCCACTGCAGGTCGGGACAACTGCAGCTCAGAGGGCGCAGATTGCTCACAGCCGATAACTGTATACTTAGCAGGTCAAAATGGTGAAGAACTTTAAGGTATTCGCTAGTCGCCCAGGCCTGGGCACTGTATTCTCCTAATCTCGTTCTACCTACAAAAAATTTACCAAAAGACAATTTGTGGAATTTTTTACTTCGATTACCATAAATAGATAGAATTATAAGCGTTGGTAAGAATATTTTGTACAAAAGTAGGTTGTATGAATAAAACCCATCAGATTTTCATAGTGCTGATCACATTTCTTACTGTGTAAGTAAGTTGAGTTGGCCCCGTTTCATCTCCTGTGGCACGTGTATTTTGCCATTTTTACGGGATATTCTTTTATTTATCAATTAACTCCCTCACTTCCATAGTAAGAGAGGAATTTTTTTTTGTAAATATTTATTTAAGGTCGTTTTGACAGCACGGTCTTATCACGACCATACATAGTAATACATTTTGGATATTAATTTACAATTATATGTGCATATATTACATTATGTTGACATTTACAGTAAATTTGAAATTTTTATGTTCTTCATAAACTGTAGAGTCTTGCTGATCATGTTCGGTGTATTGACTGCATGATGAAGACTGGAAATGCCGGCTTGCTGTCTATATCTGTTGTATTGTGGGCAATCTATAAGGATGTGGTGGATGGTTAGAGGAATACCACAGTTGGCACAATTTGGAGGTTGTTCCTTGGTGAGAAGATGACTGTGTGTTAGTTTGGAGTGTCCAATTCTAAGCCGAGTGATATTAACTTGATCTCTTCTTTTCAGTCTTTGAAGATGCAGAAGAGGAAATATTGTTATAAATAATATTTCATTTCTCCAAGTATAATTCCATGCCTCATATTCAATATTTTCAATAAAAGAATCTCTCTGGTGTTTTAGTAGGGACATAAAGTTAAATAAGAAATCTCTTATTCCTTTTTAACCTTTCCCAGGTAGTGTTATTATCGATGTCTTGACGATTTGTTTTTGTGTGTTAAACCCTCACTTGCCTTAAGGTAATAAGGGAAAGATCTGAAAATGTTCATAATTCTGCTTTTAGAGTGGAAAGTACAGTTATTGGACATACCCTTTGTTATGATGATTGGTTATATTATTGCACATATTAAGAAACTAAGGACAACTGTATTACCTTGGAGCAACGTGGATATTTATTCACATGCCGCTTCAATCTGGTCATCTACATTTATAGTAGTGAGGCGAGAGGAAAGGATCTCCTTAAGGTAATTTCCAAAACAGCGCCAAAATTTAGTTTGACACACACACACACACACACACGCACACGCACACGCACACACACACGCACACGCACACGCACACGCACACACCCACACACACACACACCCACACACCACACCACACCACACCACACACACCACACGCACGCACACGCACGCACGCGCACGCGCACGCAAACGCACACGCACACGCACACGCACAAAACATAACAGTTACAAAATTTCCAAAAGTATCATTCTTCAAACTGTTCTGTTCCCTGACCACTTCATTGGCTTCTCACATTCCATAACAATTTTACAAAACTTCTCAGCTCCAACTGGTCTTTAAAAATGCTTCTTGCTATTAACTCTTTATTTCTAGGTAACTATTTTCTACAAATCAGCTCTTTCCTCCAATGGTCTGTGCCTGAACATTGTAATAATAAATGAATCTCATTTTCTCTATCATTACATATTGGACATATTCCCTTCATCACATTCTTCTTTTTATTTCTCAATTTACATATTCTCAATCGAAATCTCTTTCCTTCTTTTTACAAACCTTAAGCTATAACTCTCTCCATAATTCATTTTTTCATTCCTTGTAACAGCTAATTGACTGTTTGTCTCTTACTTGAGCATATAAAATTTTCCCATCCATATCTTCTAGCTTTCCTCTCAGGCTAAGTATTATTATGGTTATGGCTATGAGCAATAAACGAATGTGCAAAACTAACGTAACAAGGTCAGGGAATTTCTTCCTTCTAGCTTCCAAGGTAATACTGAACGACTTGTGATAAGAAGGCTTGCAGCAGGTCGTAATGAATCCTCCAAGTCATGACTGAGGTCGTTAAAGCAAATGAGTAACGTTGTAAGAGAATGTTCTTGTTACAACTGTATGTCAGGTTTAATGAGCGCACTTCACGGTAATGGATGGGAATTTGTAACATCATCCATCAAATTGTGAGGTTATGATGGATGACATAAGCACACTAATGTGTGACCTCTGTGATCGCGATGGGTAGCGTGTCATATCGATCAAACTTGACGGCGATGACCAGCACTCAGCTCTAAGAGCAAGCGTCCAGTAGGTTTTGGAAGGAGACTTTTTCCTTTATATATCTGAAGAAATGTTTGAAGCACAATTTATTGCTAAAGGAATTTAAGGTTGAACTCCCATAGCTTACTACTACTCATTTCCGTCACATACACGGAGTTATAGTTGACTGAATCTAAAGAAAGAATCCAACTTCTTGCCAACTTCTTACGTACTATAGTATACCATTATTGACATGTGTTGTGAGAAAATTAGCTCTTTGTATGCTAACACAATCACTTCACTTGAATCCAATCCATCTTAATACTAATTTGAGATGGTAAAAGTGATTCACTGGCTCAGCGTCATAACAGGTTATTTTAGCATATAACATTTTTACTTCAAAATATTGCATCGTTCATAAATATGTTTTTGTATAAATACCGGGTGGAAGGTACTCCTTCGGCCATACGTTAACCAGGGAATCTACATGAGTGTAATAAATATGCCCAGCTGACAATAAAGAGCCGTTTCGCAACAAAAAGGTAGAGAAAGAAAAGGAAGAATAAGAATAAGAATGTTCATTATTACGAAAATATGTATCCCTTTATGCCAGCATTGTTTTAATCCTAAAATACGTGGTTTCGACTGATTCATTTTTTCTGCTTTCTTAATTATGGGAAATTAAATATTCATCATTACTTGCACGAACGCGTCACTTCAGTAACATTCACACCTCTCAGGCATAAGCTTTCAATTCGTGTTGATTTGGTGAGATAGTGGCCCACTTAAGCGCTATGGTAAACGTACTGAACGAGTATTTTGTTTACATCGAAGCACACGCCGGTCAGGTGTTGTGTTTACAACTGAGGCAGTACTGGTCACGAAGCACACGCCGGTCAGGTGTTGTGTTTACAATTGAGGCAGTACTGGTCACGAAGCACACGCCGGTCAGGTGTTGTGTTTACAACTGAGGCAGTACTGGTCACGAAGCACACGCCAGTTAGGTCTGAAGCAGTGCTGGTCTGGAAGCACACGCCGGTCAGGTGTTGTGTTTACAACTGAGGCAGTACTGGTCACGAAGCACACGCCGGTCAGGTGTTGTGTTTACAATTGAGGCAGTTCTGGTCACGAAGCACACGCCGGTCAGGTGTTGTGTTTACAACTGAGGCAGTACTGGTCACGAAGCACACGCCGGTCAGGTGTTGTGTTTACAATTGAGGCAGTACTGGTCACGAAGCACACGCCAGTTAGGTCTGAAGCAGTGCTGGTCTGGAAGCACACGCCGGTCAGGTGTTGTGTTTACAATTGAGGCAGTTCTGGTCACGAAGCACACGCCGGTCAGGTGTTGTGTTTACAACTGAGGCAGTACTGGTCTGGAAGCACACGCCGGTCAGGTGTTGTGTTTACAATTGAGGCAGTTCTGGTCACGAAGCACACGCCAGTTAGGTCTGAAGCAGTGCTGGTCTGGAAGCACACGCCGGTCAGGTATTGTGTTTACAACTGAGGCAGTACTGGTCACGAAGCACACGCCGGTCAGGTGTTGTGTTTACAACTGAGGCAGTACTGGTCACGAAGCACACGCCGGTCAGGTGTTGTGTTTACAACTGAGGCAGTACTGGTCACGAAGCACACGCCGGTCAGGTGTTGTGTTTACAACTGAGGCAGTACTGGTCACGAAGCACACGCCGGTCAGGTGTTGTGTTTACAATTGAGGCAGTACTGGTCACGAAGCACACGCCAGTTAGGTCTGAAGCAGTGCTGGTCTGGAAGCACACGCCGGTCAGGTGTTGTGTTTACAATTGAGGCAGTTCTGGTCACGAAGCACACGCCGGTCAGGTGTTGTGTTTACAACTGAGGCAGTACTGGTCTGGAAGCACACGCCGGTCAGGTGTTGTGTTTACAATTGAGGCAGTTCTGGTCACGAAGCACACGCCAGTTAGGTCTGAAGCAGTGCTGGTCTGGAAGCACACGCCGGTCAGGTATTGTGTTTACAACTGAGGCAGTACTGGTCACGAAGCACACGCCGGTCAGGTGTTGTGTTTACAACTGAGGCAGTACTGGTCACGAAGCACACGCCGGTCAGGTGTTGTGTTTACAACTGAGGCAGTACTGGTCACGAAGCACACGCCGGTCAGGTGCTGTGTTTACAACTGAGGCAGTACTGGTCACGAAGCACACGCCGGTCAGGTGTTGTGTTTACAATTGAGGCAGTTCTGGTCACGAAGCACACGCCAGTTAGGTCTGAAGCAGTGCTGGTCTGGAAGCACACGCCGGTCAGGTGTTGTGTTTACAACTGAGGCAGTACTGGTCTGGAAGCACACGCCGGTCGGGTACAACACAGGTCGTTGGTATGTGCGAGGGCTAAACCCATCAGCGCACGTTGCCATCTACGTTGCGAAAACAATGAACATTTTAAAAAACGATTAAACCTGCCGAAGTGAAACTTTATTTTATATTTCTTACACCAGCTTGTATTAGCCAGTTTTATTTACCTTTCATGCTTTCAAGTTTGTAGCTATTCCTGTGAACAAATGAAGGGATGACATATACATATGGTTTAGCACTAACAATAATTTTGGTCTTCTGCAATCTGTCTGATATTGTGGATGTAGCGAATCTTAGGTTTCATTGCAATAAAGCATTTATTGATCCGACAAACGGTAATGCTCCTATACCGTGTGAATTAACAGTGTTGCAATCTGGTGGGAAATAACGCAACTTGAGAGCAGGGTAAATCTCATCAAATTATGTAACGTTGCGTGCCTTTCGGTGTGTTTTCAAGAAAGCAAAACTTGGTATACAGTGGATGCTAAATCTGGCAGCTATTACAAATGTCTGGGGTAGTTTTTACCGGATTAAAGAAAAATCGTGCCATTTCCAACTCGGGCACAAAAGTGAATGTGACTGCTTTTCATTCTTCTTCTTCTTCTTCTTCTTCTTCTTCTTCTTCTTCTTCTTCTTCTTCTTCTTCTTCTTCTTCTCCTTCTTCTTCTCCTTCTTCTTCTTCTTCTTCTTCTTCTTCTTCTCCTTCTTCTCCTTCTTCTTCTTCTTCTTCTTCTTCTTCTTCTTCTTCTTCTTCTTCTCCTTCTTCTCCTTCTTCTTCTTCTTCTTCTTCTTCTTCTTCTTCTTCTTCTTCTTCTTCTTCTTCTCCTCCTCCTTCTTCTCCTCCTTCTCCTCCTTCTTCTCCTTCTTCTCCTTCTTCTCCTTCTCCTCCTCCTCCTCCTCCTCCTCCTCCTTCTTCTTCTTCTTCTTCTTCTTCTTCTTCTTCTTCTTATTATTATTATTATTAGTATTATTATTATTATTATTATTATTTTATATATTATTTTATTAATTTTATTTTATTTTATTTTATTAATATTTTATTAATTATATTATTATATTATTAACTGCTGCTGCTACTGCTGCTATCGGATCATACCATTCCATTTGTGAATAAAGTTTTTTACCGATATTTTTTTATCGAAGCAAATAAACTGAGAGCAATTTTACATTTGTTGAAAGCAGGTGAAGGAACGTACAAAAATAAATGTAAGGAGACAAAATGCTAAGGAATAATGGTAAAAATGAAAATACTTGTAATTAGAGCATATGCGTAAATTATTTTTCATCATTAGAGGTAGCTATGAATCGCTGAAAGTATCACAATTCTCCACATATATACTTAACTGCGCACATAGCGCAAAACTCGGACAGTGTTCTTATTACTCCCTGAAAGTCATTCATCATAATCATCTTCGTCTTCAGTCTGTGTGCCAGTATTCAAAGTTACATATAATAATCAGGATTAGATCACTGCATTGGAAGCACCAAATCTTGCGTTGGTACTCTGTAAACCCTGCGCTATAGGCAACATGCAAGGCGATCTTGTCATTCAGGTGAATGGTTAACCTATTGTTGAATTTTGCGTGTGTTAACCGAGCGGGTGGCTTAGGCAATGACACGCATTCGGGAGTTGTTAGGTTCGATCCCGGTGCCCGACCTTCCCGCCCCATTGATTTTACGGGGTTTCCTCAGGTCTCCAGATGAATGATGCTAAGGTTCATTACATTTCCTCTGCAATTTCCTCTCCTTTCATCCACATTTTACTTCACCCTTCATCCGCTTGGTCATTTTAGAGTTGACCCGCGTCTTCAAGTGTCTCGGGCGCTGCATGGCGGAGAACTTTCTCTCTCTGTACCACTGTCCCCCGGGGGTGTATTTTTAAGCACCACGGAGGGTGGATCCAGCTCCTAATGTGGCAGCTAGCGTTGTACTAGACGCCAGAGACGAGTTTCATCTGGAATGGCAGGGACCCTGCCCTCTGCTATGTTGGCACTCCTAGATCGCCCGCCTCTCTGTTTCCTTTTGCTCCACTTCTTCCTCCCGGTAAGTCCATTTTGGGGGATACAGGTACGAAGGGCGCCAAAGCAAATCTTCATTTGATTTTGTATCGTTTTCTGCGGTCCTTTGAGGCGTGAGTTACACCACTAACCTGGGCAATTATCAAGTTTTTCCCTTAGTCCTTAACAGCTACGAAGGTGTGTCCTGCACTAGCCAATAAGGTATGGCTACCAATCATAGTATGACAAACTGAATGCACTCACTACCTCTTTCTCTTTTAGCCAATACGATTGAGAGCATGAACATGTGTTTGGTTTCGATGCCATTTTGTAAACTGCTGTGCCTATTAGCGTAAACATTTACCAGAAAAAGTGGCACACTCTTGCACCGTGACCTAAAGCAACCAATGAAATGGCCATGGCTTCGTACAGCGATAAATAATGTGACATAGAACAGAGGTGCATTGAGTTTTTCTTTGATACTCTTTGTACAAAAGACCGCAGTACCCAAGTCCCCGTCCGTACGCCCACCTCACCTTACCTTACTTTACGTAAGCTAAGCCACCAAGACGTCAGATTGGAAGATCGATTATTATTTGCCTGGATCTATGACCTAATCAATCACTTCCTGAGTGGACGGACATAAGCCGATTAAAAGTGTTACTTTGCAGCCCCTTTATCAAAGTCAAAATCGCAGTTATTGTCATTAAATTCAGTTTCTTTGGTTATATAGCCTTTTGTATATATTCACCGAATACTGGATCAACGGCGTTTATGTATTTCATTATCATATCCATATTCACATAATTAAAGAAGCAAGAAACAGTAAAATCACCTGACACATCGGGTAGCTCCTATTAGTGTTCGAAATTACATTAGCTTTTATCAAGCATAGTTGGGTCCAAAAGCAATTGTAGAATACAAAACAGGAATTGAGAATTGGGAATCTACAACATGTCCTAGGTTATGGTTTAAGCCAGCTATGTTCAAACGCAAGTGTATGAGACGACCTTGGCTCACCCTCCCTATGCGTCAGTGAACTTTGTATGTACCTACCGACACACCCCTTCACTTGCTGTGAATGCCATCGTACTCGTAACTGTGGTGTATTGTAAGGAGTTATGTCGCAGTCTAAAAGTATTCATAAAAGTACTTGCAAAGAGTGTTTAGGAACTGAAGTGTTTAAACTTGCTCCTACAAATAAATAACCTCGTCTTAGGGCGTACATACATTTCCGAGCAACTTTTTACTCGAATCAAGTAAATAAAATGTAAAAATAGAACTAGAATATCAGATTTCCATCTATTAGCACAGCTAAAAATACCCATAACAGACATGTCGAATTTGGAAGCTTAATTTACTGGTTATTGTAGATTATCATTTATTACATATGTCTTAAATTTCTTTGGTCTTATGAATGCTTATGCAGAATGTTTAGCCGTAACTTAAGATAACACCGCCTGACAGCGCAAAGGTCGACTTGCTGCTCTCACTCCTTCCAAATGCAGGCCATGCGGGAAGTATCAAAGACTGGCGCGGCGTTTCATATGGCTGGTTTAAGCTCTGTGTAAACTATATCAATATATGACTAAAATTACGATTCCTAAAGGAACCCGTGGGAACTAAATTGAAAAGAAAACTGAGGTTAGATATCCTTCCTTTGGTTTGCGCATTATGTGGAAGTTGATTCACATTTGTCTCTGTCAAGCAGGATTCAAAAGGTTCTTCACGCAGCTTTTCTTCACTTGAAGAGCGTGACTGCTACCGTATAATTGTTTCCCTTAAAGTTGAAACTCTAAAATGCTCGCAGTTCCACAAGATTTTCTGGAAACATTCGAGTAATAGCAATTAATATACTCTGTTTAGTTAGTTGCAGAAATAGATATTTGTAGAAACTGATTTTTATTTCTCTACCACGTACAAACAGTGCCAAAGTAGATCTTCGGCGGACTTTGTATCGTTTCCTGGGGTCTTTTGAGGCGTGTTCTTTACTTACTTTATTTATTTGTTTATTTATTCATTTATAATTTATTCATTCACTTATTTATTTACTTTTGCTTCTATGCTGCAACATACTTTGATGCTACTGTGAGAATACTGTTCTGTTTACTTTTTTCTCATAAAGTTCTGCCTTGCTATGTATTTAATAAATACCACTCAATCCTTAATTTGTACCTCCTGAAAATCTTTTCAGGAATACACATCATACATTTCGCTTATCTGGGTGCTCATCAAGTTTTTAGACTTTAAACCCTTCAAGGCGTATCCTTCTCTAGCCAATAAGGTATATCTACCAATCACGAGAAGAGGTCTGTATGACAAACTGAATGCACTCGCTACCTTTTTCTCTTTTAGCCAAAAGGCTCGAAAGTGTAAATATGTATTTCGTTTCTACACCATTTGGTAATCTTTGTTTTAGTTATTGGTGAAGGTTATTCGGCAAAAGGAGTCGGACATCCTTGCACCGTGGCCTAAAACAACCAATGCATTGGTGAAGGCTTCGTATAAGGATAAATAATTTGACGTAGACACAAGGTGCAGTGAGATTATCTTGGCCGTTCTGTGTACATAATAGGCACAGAAGGTATTGCAGTCCACGCAAAAATTCGACACCGAGATTTTACTAGAAATTCACGTGAAGTGTAACATCAGTTTTTTATACCAACCTAAATTATAATGCCAATTCTGGCATTAGCTCCCGCCAGGTATTTATGTCTCATTCCACTAGAATAGCTAACTCAGAATCTACTATTATTCTAACAAGGACCTATAATGCTATCGACTTGTCGAGCGTGTGGTGTATCAGATTCTCTATACCTCTAAGTTAAAGCCCTGGACGCCTGTCCGCTTAAACCAATGCCTTTTTCAAGGCCTGATAGACCATAGTGCGCAATGCGCCGTCCTGCCGTAAAACACCGTACGCCGTTCCTGGTCCTTCAATCCAGAAACAGATGAAAGGAAATTGGGAATAGGAAATTCATTGTCGAAGAGGAACCACCCCTGCATTCGTCTACTAATGCGAGGAAACCACAAGAAATCCATGGTCATTCGCGTGAGACTACTCCACGGGGCTTTGTCTCTTCCATATCAAAAATGAAATTAGGCATCATGCTGAACATATTATGACTGCGACAATATACAAGCGCCATTTTGTTATGTCTCACATTGCTTATTATCTGTTATGTTGTAGTTCACACTAAATACTTCATTATCATCAGCATGTGACTTGTAACTGAATCACTATTCATCACAAACTCCGTGCTGCTTACTGTTCACATTGTTAATACAGAGGACCTATATCTTTGATAATGCATGGACTAAATGCAAGCAATTAATACATTAAATAACATTATTTAAAATCAAGCTTAAAAATCTTACACTTTCTATATACAAACAACTCTTTAAAATTTACGCCCAAACAATTCTTCTCATCGATCTTCTTAAGTTCTCAACTCATAAGTTGTGATACATATTTACATCCAATGCACAACTGTACTTAGCTCCTCTCCTCTGTACACAACTTCCTATTCACCACTTGCACTAAAGTAACAAATTTATACCAACATCTCACATTATCACCTTTTCACGTTAAGACGTTAACACACTAACAACATCAGCACGAATGTCCCTTTTGACAACTAAATGTTGAACTGAACCATCAGCTTACGCTCGTGGTGTGTTAGTTATGTATCACATCAAGATGGAGAAGTCAATACGATGGGAGCTCGGATTATGTGGGTAAAGGGCAAGCCTACCACAAGGTGAGAGGATGCCCACCTATAATGTTTACACTGGGATAATTTTAAGCAGTTTTATTCAAACAGAACAAGGTATGTTCACATATATGAAGCCACACTGGTTTGAAAGTAACATTAATAGTGCTTATAAACAATACCAACTTGGACAAACAGAAATGATTATCAATCGGGCATTTGGTTTTCCACGACACCTTTACAAATGGAAATGCACCGGTGCCCAATTCAACCGGAACACTAAGGCCCAAACTGTATCCCCTTTGGCTCTGGTATCTTTAAAAATAAATATATTTAAATCCCAACCCTAACGAGCACATCCGCAGAGGAGTCAGAAAGGCCCAGATCATTTTAGCCAAAGTAACGGTGTGAACCGCCTAGAAAGAGATCTTACTAGCCAAAGAGTCATTTCAGGTGCAAGCATACCACTGACTCTCACCGGACAAGCTACTAGCCAGAAAGGCTCGGATTGCACGCCGCACGCCCCTGACCGCCAATAGAATACACCAGAAGCGTGACGTAAACCCAAGTCGAGCGAGGTCTCGTGTAGTTAAGGTCAAAAGAGGAACTGACAGACGGCTCAATGTTTAAAAGTCAATTTGACAATTTAAAACAAAACTTCATTCCCCAGTTCCTTTACAATTGTTAAATTATACTTAGATGCTCGACCTTAAATTTGGACCGTTGAGAAGGACAGCAATTCATCAATGAACGCATTATCCCTTTTCATGCTTACGCTCGTCCTTAAAATGGACTGTTTACTCGATCCAGCAACGTGGCACGTACACGCTCTTATTTTATACAGGGGCGGAGAATACTCGCAACCTTTGCAGTGAGTCTAGCTGTTTCCTTTCCTTTGATGTACACAATTCCACCCATGACTGATTTTTCACTCCTAAGGTTCCAGGTAGGCTCGGACATTTCCACTTTGTAAAACCCGTGTCGTAATCCTTGGATCGATTCTCTTCCCTACACGCTTGTGCTGCAGTGCGTCTATGTAAACAGCCAGCAGAATGCACCGACTGAACTGCATGCTAAAGAAGTCTAGATAACGTAGTTGATCAGCTTAAACGCAGAGCATCAACTAACGTGAAGACTAACTCAAAGTGCAGAGCAATTATAACTCTCAATGTAGATTCCAAAAGGACTGTGTCGATAAGTAGAGCTTTATAACACCCAATGTGAACGAGGGAAGACAGAGTCGCCGTGTAGCGTAATTATAAGGCTGAATGTCAAATACGATCCGGCCAATTATCTGTCCAATACTTCTTCGAAGGAACTCTGGAGAACTCACATCCCAGTATCGATCCACACACCTGCGGATAGACGAGCTCTACTCTGCTCTAAGCCAGGAATCAACTTTTTCTCTCGCTGAACGTACACTACTCCACTCTGAGCCAAGAAAAGCTTCCATACTGAGGTATGCCTGAGATGTCACGTAAGGAAGAGCCGATAATGCCCTTCGAGTACTTACTCACACCCCTCTTTTGTATTCGTCTAGGCCATTATAAAGCCAGTTCTTTAAAAAGGGTATTTAGCTTATTTTTTACATCCCTGAGAGATTACAACACCAGAATTCATATGACACAGGGTTCCCCGCATGGCATGCACGCATACCAGATTATCTAGAAACATCTTCATCAGCAGCAAAAGCTGAGCTTGTACTCAGTTCAATCAAGAACTGTTTAAGCTTGAAAATTAAATATGGTTATAATAAAAAAGTTGCTGTAAGTTTTAATTAGATTTTGTTAATTAAGGGTATCATTAATTCCTTTTACTTTCCTTGCTTACAACCTTGTGCATTTGTTTGAAGTTCAATCTCCACTACATTCTGAACCTTGAATAACAGTTCACTTTCGAAACTCCATATGCCACCCGTTTAGGAACAAAACCCACTATACGCAAAATTTAAATTCCTCTGGGGCTCTTTTGCTAACACATATATGTACACCACATTCTCTTTTTGAAATACATCTTGACACCACCTAATGTTCACAAAACCACTTATTTGGAGAAAATCTGATTTCTTCAGGTAACTATAACACTTTGCAATTCCTGTAAAATCTTGTTTGAGGATTATGGAGGGTTTTAAGCCTACGCAACTCAATTAGCTTTAAGATATTTTTGTGACAAATGAAATGTATATCTGGAATTTTCTGAGAATAGTCTCTGAAGACCTCTTCTCTCCGAACGAATTTTGCAACTGGAAACCGTAAGAAATAGACTAAATGTTACTGCAGGAAAAATTTAGATCTCATTAAAGCACAGAATTTCTGTCAAATAATTTTTTTTGTGAAGTCATCATTCGTGATATTCTCCTCGTTATTGGTTTGAATATTCACATACTTCTACTATTCTCCAATTGAGAAGTCAATAGTATTTTCTTTCCTCCTGGTCATACAAACAGAAGGGAATTTCAAAGGGATTTACCTTGCGACCAGCTCTTAAAGTATTTGACTGTCACTTAAGCCTATTCTATTCCCCTATTTCCATTGTACTTACAAGAAAATAGGTAATAAAATCCTTTCTAAAAATGTGTGACATGAAGTAGACAAAGGGATAAGCCTTTATAAGAATATTCCATACAAGAATAACTAGACAATGTTATGTGAGTGAACATGAGAATTTTTTCCCCATAGTTCTATATAACTTCTATTTTTAGGCACAAATGTAACAACAGTCATGCTATGGAGAACTATATTAAATTTGACTATAAGTAACGTTTTGTATGGATTACTTGTGACTAAAAATGGCTCAATTCAACATCAGAGTAGTTTATTGCCTGTTCGTGTTCCCTTAATCCCAATGTTTTCTTTATGATGCAATTTTCGAGGTAGAAAAAGAACGGCGATATCTGGTCCCAGGTGTCAAGTAAACTTCCATGTACAGAACTAGCCGAACAAATTTTCATCCCTGTCGGTAAACGGACGTGTTCCTATTACCGACTGAGAGAACAGACCTACCCTTAAGGAACGTGCTTCGGGTTTAAAAGCCATTTTCCCAATAGAAGTCGTTCTTTGAAACTTTGAATTGGCACTTCCTTTGTTTCTCAACTGAAGAACGTTTCGAAACTATTTCGCTGTAGTGGAAAACAAGAGTAGTGACCTATTTTATCCAGACCGTCAAGCTGTTGGAACATTGTTGTATTTATAAAGATTAGGTTGAATAACGCTGCAGTTGGATTTTGAAATCTATGACAGTACCTTTAATCCCAGATATAACGCAATTTTTACTTAATTCTGAGTACCAGGCTTGAATTTGAACGCCCCGGTGTTGTTGCAGAACTTGCTTGAGTCTAGTACTCTTTTAGGGTTTAAGCATACGATCTGCCAGATCACACCCGCATCCAGGTTATTTCACATTCCTAAATACTGAAGACATTTAGCAGTTGGAGAGAAGGGTCACCATTCTGACAGGTCCAGATAGAAGATTGTTAAGGGGACGATTCTTGTATAAGTTCAACAATATGTGAATATTTCGAGCTGGAGGCATTTTACTCTGAGTGTGGAACTAGCGAACAAATTCGAGGGACACTGCACTGTAGGCAATGTGTTTTGTGCTGTCACTGTACTCGCGCAATGACGTCACGCTTTGACCTGGCAGGTAACTTGCGATCGTCTCGTTTTGCGATAGCTGTATAAAATGTCAAGCTCTAATGACCACTCTAGAGTGAACATAGCAATTTCAGATCAATTTCTTCACAAAGAGTCCTAAACTAATGTAATGAGTTCTAGTTTAAGATCTTGATATTTTGATTTTTAAAGCAACGAGGGAGAAGTCATGGGAGGTCATGGGAGAAGTTTTATCCGGTTTTCAAGAAAAGCTCCGGTTTCATAGAATAATAGATTGTAATATTAGCATAAGTTGGCCAAGTGTTAGAGCCACAACAATATTTGAACTAATTTTGATAACATGCGTACTTAAGTTACATGCCTCTTAAAATAGTTTTAAGGTCCTTTTACCGCACTTTGATTATTTCTATATTTATTCACATTGCTCTACAATACTCTAACTTTATTGCTAGCAATTTCAAATTTTACAATCAAGATGCAAAAAAATGAATACTTTTCTTAACCCTTGACTGGTTACGCGGGTTGTTCAGAACACCCTAGTCATTCTTATCGATGTATTACTACATAATGGATAGGAATGTGCCTTCATGATCTTTGGTACCTGTCTAGGAAGTAATGTCTGAGCCTTGAGTAACAGAATAATCAATAATGGAAGCCAGAGTGCTAACAAAATACGCAACAATATGTGTCAACACCCCACACGACTCTACATTATTGTACGCGGAGAAAGCTTGCAGTTGTATTCTGTAGCAACTGCTTGTCTGTTGTTACTGTGTATTGTTAATTTAGCAATAGATCCTTACGAAGTACAACAAGAAATAATGCAGAAGCTTCTGCAAGAGGTTTTAGAGGAGTAAAAATATAAAAATTAAATCATACTATGCCCCATATTTCAAAGCCATTTGTCTAAAACACATGAAAAATGTATGTGAAAAGTGTTACGATAACATACCCATTGCAACCAGTGACAGTGACTAAATTCATGATACTTTTGTATGGGTTGGCAGAGTAAATATCTGGTGAGGTTGTAAGTAAGTAGGAAATATTGTATGTGCTTCAAAAAAAAAGTAATTTGATACTTTATTAATATAAAAAAATCGGATGTGTTGCACTCACATGACCTTCTCTACTCTTGTACTAAACATTCTTACAAACTCTTATTCCTATATCTTCGTCTTAGTTGAGATAAACATTTGTAAAAATTATCTTATTGCTTATTTCCTTGTAGGTACAAGGGGAATATGGGAATACAGTATAGGCTTGGAGCGATTGTCAGATCTTTTAAAGCTTTGAGATCCCGTTCTCTTTGCACGCTCAACATACAAAAATAAACAACGATGTTCCATTGCATGAAAGTTCTAAGTTTTCCGAAACTGACACACAAAACAAGGAATATCTCCGAAATGGCGCACTCTACAAACAAATTTATTGAGACATAAATTGTGTATTTTAGCAAGATCTACATTTCTTGTATAGTATGATTTGGTCTATTTCTAACGGTTATGCAAAAGTCGTCCAGAGTAGATACGGCTACAGGAGCTATAGCCAGAAAATTCAAGATATACATTTCATTTATCATAAAAATATCTCAAACATACGGCATTTTAATCAAAATCGTTAGAGCCATTTTCAAGAAAATCAAAAATTTCGAAAAATTTTGCATGTAAAGGGTAGTTTAGAGTGGAGCTATTTTCTTCAAAATCTTCGTGTCGCATCCTTGAAAGACATTAAACTTAAATACCAACTTTGGTTTTTAACGGACTTTTCGTTTTTGAGTTATGCTGTCCACAGACTGACACACAGACTGACAGACACACAAACACACACACACACACACACACACACACACACACACACACACACACACACACACACACACATACACATACACACACGGACCTTTTTCTAAAAATGTTTTTTTTTATTCGGGGGTCTCAAAACATACATTTCCGGTGAAATCTCGACATCGAATTTTTGGGTGGAGTACAATACTTCCCCTACTTACCAGTAGAGAAAGTAAAAATACATTTGTATAAGGTGAAGTAGCATTCTGAAGCCATTTATTCAGTAAATATATTTATATCAATGATTTGCTGCACAAATATGAAATTAGAGCCGCTTTTCTTTAGGGTGTCAGGCACACCCCGCGCCATTAGTAACATTATGAAAACACGCGCGGCTACATAAGGGTTAAAATTCTCTGAATTGATACGTTGTCAGTTTCCATGCATTGTAAGTTAATATGGTAGCTTTGCCTGTCAAATTGTTTGAATATCAAAGATGCAGTACCATATTTCTTTCAGATCTCTAGCTTATATTTTATAGGACTCTATGCATTCGGAAAAAAGCCTACTTCTTTCCAAAAACTTTAAACGACATTCAAACATGAGTATGTTAAAACCAACTATTATAAGTTACTGTTAACAAAAGGTTAAGGATGTTGTCGTTGCCACTGATTTTTATACTCTTAAAATATTTAGCAAATATTTTTAACACAAAATTGCTTAGCATAATTATAATAGGAAACAAATTAATTTTATAGTCCTTTAGAACTAACATTCCATGAAAGTGCTTCTTAAAGAGTGACAATAGTATGTCATGTAAAACATACCATGTGAAGAAAACTTCACAATATGAAACTTAACTTTTCTTAGTATTGATCAAATATGGTTCTTTACGATCAAGGATTACATTTTATGTACTATTGAAACTTTTTCTGGAAAAATGTAAAAGTATATAACATACTTCTAATTTTCTACAAATCAATCATTTATTAAATTATTGAAACAGTAAGTCCAGAACTGTCCTTGATATCGAGAAAGGACAGTTAAGATACCTTAATAGCAAAATCTAATAACAAGCCTAAGATATCTAAGATACCTAAAAATTTATGGACAATGTACTGAATATTTTAAAGAAGATGTAGAAAAGTCTCATGTCTTGTACTCATATGACTTTCTTTGACCTTGTACAACCTATTCTTGCAGGTGCTTATTCCTGTATGTACTTCATGTTAATCGAAAGAAGCACTTTCAGAAATTATCTTATTGCTAACCTTTTTGTAGGTGCAACAGGAATATGGGAATATAGTAGGCTTTAAGCCAGGGTTGAGTAGACTCTGTGCTTGTACAGTGTACTACAAGTGTAGTGCGCATAAATATTGCGGTGTTTGTGTCTTAAGAAAATATTATTCCACCAAACTAAATACAAAATAATGTAATAAAACATTTTCTTAAACACAAAATCCGTGTCAGTTACACATTATTTCATATTACTCAGCTTTTCAAGATTTGGAGAAATGTTATTAGCTCAACCTATGCTAATAGTTAAAAGCTCATTTTCGAGCCCATATCTTGCTGGAAATTTCTTTACTTCCATAATAGAAAATAACTTTTCACATCTATAAGTGGACCAAATAATCACAACATTTTCGCACACAATTAATGCACATTGCGAAAGCGTCCTCTTGACAATCCTTTATAATACTGCATAAGATTCAAGCTTGAATCATGTTTCACTTGCATTTCTGGATCACATCTCAGGCCAATCAATTCACACTGTTATGAAACGGGAACGTTATCAATAATTAATTTGCAATCAAAACATGTAGCAAAAATACGCATACCCATTTCCAGGCAATCTAAATCGCGGAACCTTGATGTAAATTACTGTAACAGACCACATAGGACACCTGCGTACATTTTCAGTTTTTCATGTTCAGCAGTTCTTTATGCTTAGATAAAAACGGGCAATGATAATTTTATTTCGGCCTTTTTTTATTTGACATATTCGTAATAATTGCAATTATATCTCTAAATTGTGGAATAAGAATATCTTTTCCCTAAATTTCTAAATTTAGCTCATGAAATGCTACGTAATATCTGTTATGGACGCCAAATAAGAAATCCAATTCGAATCACTCAAATGGGGAATAAGTTGATGTTTCATTTCCATGTATACCTTCTTGGAAATTACGCTTAAAGCATCAAATGTGTATATCTAGAAATTTCTGGGATTATACTGAGAAAACCTCTTCATTCTGAATCACTTTTGTATAATAACCGTAAATACTAAGATAAATATATTATTATTGCACACACTATAAAATTGATTTCACAGCAATTTATGTCAAATAAAACTATTTTTTGGCGTTAATCATTTCCTATATATTTTGTACTTTCTGTACTACCCATAGTAAGAAGGGGAAGTATTCTATTCGACCCAAAGGTTGGATGTCGAGATTTTACTGCAAATATACTCGCAAATTTGAGGCAACCTGAATCCAAAAAACCAGTTTTAGGAAAAGGTCTGTGTGTGTGTGTATGTGTGTGTGCGTGTGTGTGTGTGTGTGTGTGTGTGTGTGTCTATAAACAGCATAACTCGAAAAGGAATAGTCGGTTAACAACCAAAGAGGGTATTTAAGTTTAATAACTTTCAAGGATGCTACACGAAGATTTTGAAGAAAATTACTCCACCCTAAACTACTCTTTATATGGAAAAGTTTTCGGCATTTTTTATTTTCCCGAAAATGGCTCAAATAATTTTGATTAAAATGCCATATGTTTAAGATGTTTTTATGGCAAATAAAATGTATAATTTCAATTTTCTGTCTATAGCCCACGTAGTCCTGTTTCTCTTGATGACTTTTGCATAACTGGTAAACCTTGAGAGATAGACCAAATCATACTATACGAAAGTATATTTCTCGTGAAAACAGAATTTATGTTAAATTTTTACAGTACTTATAGACGTTCTTAATGGGAGGTGGTTATTCATGTCTCTTGGTCATGCAAATAAAACTGAACTTCAAAGACATCATATAGCAACCACTCTTAGACCATTTGACCATCGCTTTAAACTCTATTGTATTTCTCTTGCACCTGGAGGAAAATTAGCAATAAGATCATTTCTACAAATATTTATCTCGATTAACATGAAGTAGATGGAAAGATATGTAGGTGTTGTATGAATAGTTTGTGCAGGAATAGAGAAAGTCATGTGAATGCAACACATTGGATTTGTTTGCTATTGGTTTCAGTTTTCAAAATCTTAACACTTCTTTTAAGTGATATTTTGCGGGTTTTTTATGTTTTATTGGGTGGAAAATTGAAAATTTACAGTGATTCCTCATATACCTACAATGAAATGTGTATAACTGCAATGACAATTTATCTCGATTAGCAAGATAGAAACAGAAAAATCTGATGTGTTGCAGTCACATAACTTTCTCTACTCTTGTACTAACTATTCTTAAACACTTATTATTCTATCTACTTTATGTTAATAGAGATAAAAGTTTGCTGAAATTATGTTTCTGCTTATTTCCGTCTAGGTGCAAGGGGAATATGGGAATACAGTAAGTTATAAGAGATAGTCAAATTTTTAAAGCTGGTCGCTTTACGAAGGCTTTGAAGCTCCGTTCTCTTTGCACGGCTAAGATATAAAACGTGAATAGCTACTTTCCGTTTGAGAGAAGTATATGTATTGCAAAACTCGCACAGATGACAAGGAATATCTCCGAAATGGGTCGCTACACAAAAAACTAATTCAAACATAAATTGTGTGTTTTAATATCTACATTTTTACTTTCTCTCCTGGTAAGTAGGGGAAGTATTGTATTCCACCCGAAACTTCGATGTCGAGATTTCACCGGAAATATATGTTTTGAGACCCCCTGAATAAAAAAAAAACCAGAAAAAACAACATTTTTAGAAAAAGGTCCGTGTGTGTGTCTCTCTGTGTGTCTGTCAGTCTGTCTGTCTGTGGACAGCATAAATAAAAAACGAAAAGTAGGTTAAAAACCAAAGTTGGTATTTAAGTTTAATGTCTCTCCAGGATGCGACACGAAGAATTTGAGGAAAATAGCCCCACCCTAAACTACCCTTTACATGGAACATTTTTCGAAAACTCTGATTTTCTAGAAAATGGCTCTAACGATTTTTATTAAAATGTCATATGTTTGAGGTATTTTTGACAAATGAAATGTATATTTTGAATTTTCAGGCTATAGCCTCTGTAGTCGTATTTACTCTGGACGACTTTTGCAAAACTGGGTAACCGTTAGAGATAGACCAAATCATACTTTAGAAAAAATGTAGATCTTGCTAAAATACACAATTTATGTCCGAATAGATTTTCCTGTAGGGTGAACCATTTCGGAGATATTCCTTGTTATGTGTGTGAGTTTCGGAAAACTTAAAACTTTCGTGAAGTGGAACATCGGTGTTCATTTTTTATGTTAAGTGTGCAAAGGGAACGGAATCTCAAAGCTTTGAAAGATTTGACTATCGCTCAAAGCCTACTGCATTCTAACGTTCTCTTGCATCTACAAGGAAGTAAGCAATAAGATAATTTCTTTTTTTAATTATTATTATTATTATTATTATTATTATTATTATTATTATTATTATTATTATTATTATTATTATTATTATTATTATTATTATTATTATTATTATTTATTATTATTATTATTATTATTATTATTATTATTATTATTATTATTATTATTATTATTATTATTATTATTATTATTATTATTATTATTATTATTATTATTATTATTATTATTATTATTATTATTATTATTATTATTATTATTATTATTATTATTATTATTATTATTATTATTATTATTATTATTATTATTACTGTTGTTTTTATTGATCGATCAGCAGTACAGTGCTTTACAGATCAG
Source organism: Tenodera sinensis (assembly GCA_030765045.1). Taxonomy (NCBI): domain Eukaryota; kingdom Metazoa; phylum Arthropoda; class Insecta; order Mantodea; family Mantidae; genus Tenodera; species Tenodera sinensis. The sequence goes on from CM060962.1 coordinate 257,327,671, forward strand.
TGAGGATACTAAAGTAACATGAGAATAGAGTAACATGCAGGGGTAGGCTGACAAACCACCCCATAACTATATTAGGTTGGAACACCAGTATTGCAGAGAACAGTCAATATGTGAGGTAGACGAGGCACATTAACCACTGGAGTCACTAGAATCCGAGGTATCATCAAGAAGTAAGTCCTGCGGAAGTCTCCTCTTCAGGCGTGTGGGGTGGCGCGTACGGGTGCCGATGTTATAGTGCACTGCTCCTGGAACATCCTGCAGGTTGGAGAAGAAACGGCGGGCGATCTGGCGAATGTAGTCATGAAACGGTAACAGTCCCAGTTCGTGATGAAGTTGCTGATTACGAATAAACCACGGAGCATTGGAAGCGATGCGCATGAAGCGATTCTGGATAACTTGGAGACGACGCAAGTGACATGTGTGAGCGGCTCCCCATACCTGGCAGGCGTAGGTAATAAGCGGACGAACCAGAGACTTGTAGAGTAACAGGGAAGACTGTAATCCAAGACTGGAATGGCGATGAAACAAAGGCGAGAGTTTTGAGAGCCGCCCTGAGGCTAAGGATGTGAGGCGATCGATGTGAGCACGCCAGGTCAGTCTAGAGTCCAAAAGCACACCAAGGTACTTAACAGGAGTAGTGGCAGGGAGCCAAGGTACGCTGTTTCTACAAAGACACAAAGGAGGGAGATGAGAGTATCGGCGGAGAGTAAAGATTTTAGCCTCAGTTTTTTGAGGGTTCAATGCAATGCGCCAGGTGTGAAACCATTGGGTGAGACGATCCAAAGAGAGTTGCACTACTTGCTGTGCGTGCTGGAGATTAGAGTGAGAATAGTATAATACAGTGTCATCGGCGTAGAGAGCTAAAGAAGACGGAGCCAAGTCGAGAATATCAGAAGTGTAGATATTAAACAGTGTTGGAGCCAAGATGGAACCTTGTGGTACACCGGCGGTAATAGTACGTGAAGAGGAAAGAATTCCGCCAATACGCACTGAAAAGCTGCGGTTGGAGAGGAAACTTTCGATTAAATGAATTAAATAATTATGAATACCACTTTGGTAGAGCTTCAAGAGTAAACCAGTGTGCCAAACTTTGTCGAATGCCTGTGCTACATCAAGGAAAACAGCTGCGGTGTACTGATGGGCTTCAAAGCCGTGGATAATTGACTGGGTTAATCGTAAAAGCTAATGAGCGGTGGAATGTTTCTCACGAAGCCCAAATTGGCAGGACGGGATAGTATTATTATGTGTGATATAAGAGAGAAGTCGGCGATGGATTACTTTTTCAAACAGTATAGAGAGCGTCGGCAACAGACTGATAGGACGATAACTTTCAGGGAGGTGTTTGGGTTTATTGGGCTTATGGAAAACTGCGATATGGGCAAACTTCCAGGTGCGAGGGAAATAGCCGAGTCGGATACAGGTGTTTAGGATGGACGACAAATATGCAAGAGCCTTCTTGGTGAGCTTCTTAAGAACAATGTTGGGAATCAAATCGTGCCCTGGAGATTTCTTAAGTGGTAGAGCTCGGATCAAGGAAGATAATTCCCGTGGTCTGGTGAACGAGATCTTTTGAGAAACCGTGGGCCGAGTGTGGTAGTCATGCAATTCCTGTTCCATGTCTGCAAGAGCGCTGCCGTCGGCTGGCGGAGGAAGAGCAAACACACGCTCGAAGTGATTGGCCAGAATGTCACACTTGGTGGTAACATCCGTGACGAGTGTACCATCGACGGAGAGCGCCGGCACAACGGTCAGCTCACGGAGAACACGTTTAGTGGCCTCCCACAGCGTATGGTCGGAAGGAGAGAGAGACGCAAGATAGCGCTCATAAGTCTGTAGGCGATGTTGCTCCAGCGTCAGCTTCACCCGTCGTATGAGACCGTTGAGCTTCCGACGGAGCCAGGGTTGTCGGTCTCGTTGCCACTGCCGACGTACTTTGTGTTTTTCTCGTAGTAGACTTAAGATGGAGAGGGGTAAAGAGGGGGGAGAACAAGGACGTCTATTCGGACAGGTGGAAAGTCGGGCGCAGCTGCAAATGGTGTTGGTGAAATTCTGAATCGCAAGGTCGACATCATGGGTAGTAGCGAGTGGATAAGAGCTGGTGAGCGACGCATCCAGTTGAGACTGAAAGGTATCCCAATTGACGTATCCATTTAGGAGTCTAGGAACTAATGGACGTAAGGCAGGGGGAAGATGAAAGGCGACAAGCACCGGGCAATGATCGGAGTCAAGTTCCGCTATAGAAGAAACAAAAGTGGGGAGGTGAAGATTACGATGTAAACCGATGTCCAGAATATCAGGAGAGAATATGGGATTGGACGGAAAATAAGTAGGATCCTCTGGTGCCAATACTGATAGGCCGTGGGTTGTAAGAGCTGTGAACAGGAGACGTCCATTTGTATTGGTTGTTCGGCATCCCCAGGAGGAATGCTTACAGTTAAGGTCACCTAAAAGGAGAGTGCTGTTCCCCGAAGGGAAGAGGAGGGAGAGATAAGTAGTATTCAGCCGGCAATTAGGTGGCTTATAGGCGCTTAGAACAACAAGGTCACCGCCGTCCGCACTGTGGAGTTTAATACCCACTACCTCCAGACTAGGCACGTGTGGAAGAAATATCTCACTGTGACTCAGAGAACGTCGGACGAGGAGAGCCACACCACCGGAAGCTTTTTCCGCTTCTCGGTCCTGCCGATAAATGACATAGCCAGGAATGGTGAAAGTCTCATTAGGGAGAAAATGAGTTTCTGTAATACAAGCAATATCGATATTGTGGTGAGTGAGAAACGCAATGAAAGATGAGCGTTTAGCACGAAGACCGTTAGAGTTCCAGTTCAGGAGGGTGAGTTGACGTAGTGACAACATATTACGGGGAGCCATTGGAGAACAAAGGAGAAAGAAGTGAGCGCAGAAGCTGCAGCAGTTGCGGTAGAACTGGGGATAACAGGGTATGTAGAAATGTACCTAATGGTGCAAGTAGATATTTTAGAAAAGTCCAAGACGGAGGGGCTGAGGCAGAATTCTCTGGTGAGGCGGCTGAAGAACGGCCTTGAGGGGCAGGAGAACGACCAGTGAGTATGTGAGAGTAGGTCTGAGAGGGCGGAGTGGAAATGTTGGGAGATGAATTGTGCTGTCGGGGTGGTTGTTGATTCTGGGGCTGTTGAGGTGGCTGTTGTGGCTGAGGGGAAACTGAGGGTAGTTGCTGTGTACGAAGACGTGAAGGTGTTGTCTGCTGCTGGTAGCGCCGAGACTGTCGTTCCTTCAGCTGTACATAATGAGGACAGCCACGGTAGTTAGCCGGATGGTCTTGTTGGCAGTTGACACATTGAGCCGGCGTAGAAGAGGGCTTCGTGCACTTGGAGTAGTGGTGGTTGCCTGTACAGCGAACACAGCGGAGTCCGAGATGGCAGTAGTTCTTGGTGTGGCCATAGGTTTGACAGTTGGTACACTGAGGCAGTTCCGGATTTTGACGGCGATGTTCCACTTTCACTACACTGTGTAATAATCGGGTAAGATTGATAACAGCCCTACCTTCGTCGTTGTTAACAAGGTCAACCGCACAGATGGGCATGGGTTCCTTGTTTTTGCGAAGAAGACGTGTAACTTTACGGACAGGGAAATATAAAGCACAAAGTTCGTCGTAAATCTCTTGATCAGTGAGTGAGTACGGTAAATTGCGGATAACTACGGAGAAAAGTTTCTCTGAAGGGTTGCGGTAAGTATAGTACTCTTGTTGAATGGAGGTGAAGTATGACGTAAGACAACGAAAGTCGTCGGAAGTTGAGGTATAAACTTTAAGAATGGATCCCCGTAGTTCCGTATGAAATTCAGAGGAAACAATTTTTTTAATGTCTTGCAGAAATAATTGATAATTGTGAACATTACAAACTCAAATGGGAGGTATTTTCTCTTTTTGTGAGACGGGAGCAGTGTTAGAAGAGCCGGATCTGTAACTTCACTTAAGATGTTGCGATTAGCGGTTGGAATTGTATAGGCATAACGAGCGGCAGGCTGTTGTGAAGGTGGGGCAGTGCAACGTCGTTTGTTTTGGTTTGAAGTCTCGGAGGGCTGCGAACGTTGGTCGCGACCTGAACAGTCCGATGGGGCAAAGTCCACCATTGTATCATCGTCTTGTTGGACGGAGTTATCAATTGGCTGAAGGGGCCGTGATAATTGCAGCTGGGATGGTCGTAGTATGGATTTACTTGAAGTGGAGGCTTCTCTCTCTGAGCAACTAGATGTGGTTTGAGGAGCTGGAGGCGGTGCTGGTAAAGAAGATACCTGATCCTCAGATTGGTAACATGTCTGCATCGCAGAATAAATAAGCTGCCCCATATCAGTGGGAACAGCCATGGTGTTTAACGAAAGCGCGTATTATAGAATACTACGCAGTGAACTAAAGTATCACAACTACACACGATTAATACAGTACCTGGAACACTCACTAAGTAATAGTGTGTATGAATATCCGGAGAAAACACAAAAAAACACAGCGGAAACAACGGCCTATTCGACCGCACAGTATAACAAAACACACGAAAGCACGCGCTAACTCAGAGAGAGGGTAGAGCACACGTCCGTCCCTCTCGACCGCTAACAGCGAACTCAAGATAATTTCTGTAAATATTAATCTCAGCTAACACGAAGAAGGTATTATGGGAATAAGAGTTTGTAAGAATGGTTTGTACAAGAGTAGAGAAAGTCATGTGAGTGCAACACATCAGATTTTCTGTATACTAAGTTTTGGTCTATCTCTTACGCTTTATCGGTTATGCAAAAGCCATTAAGAGTAAACAGGAATACGTGGGCTATAGCCAGAAAATTCAAAATATATATCTCATTTACCATAAAAATATCTTAAACATACTGCATTTTAATCAAAATCGTTAGAGCTACTTCCGAGAAAATCAAATTTTTTTAAAAATTGTCCATGTAAAGTGTAGTTTAGGGTGGAGAAATTTTCTTCAAAATCTTTGTGTAGCGTCCTTGGAAGATATTAAAGTTAAATATAAACTTTGGTTTTTAACCGAGTTTTCGTTTTTGAGTTGCGCTGATCACACATAGACGCGCGCGCGCACGCGTACACGCACATACACACGTACACACGTACCTTTTTCAGAAAATGCTTTTTCTTGTATTCACGGGCCTCAAAACATATATGTATTTCTGGTAAAATCTCGACATCGAATTTGTGTGTGAAAAAGAATACTTCCTCTACTTATTATTCGTAGTAGATACAGTAAAAATAAGGCTATAGGCAAGAAAATGAAGTTGAGCAGCAGGTTGATGGTACGTTTACTTGAGAAGCTTAAAGACACAAAAAATCCCTGCAGCTAAATAAATTGGTTGCCCAGTGTATTGTAGGAGACAGTTTATTGTCGGTAAAGGAAGCAAGCAGAAGCTTTACTGAGTTGTAGAACTCTCGTTGCCCCCCGGACCTCAGCTAGCCACAGGAAGTGGACTTGGCTTATTATGTCGTACACATCCCCCACCCCCACCCCCACCCCCTTGGTCACGGTTACGTGGTCTTCTCGCACACCGTGGTTTCGTTAGACCGTCTCCATCTGAAACTTCCAGTTGTTGGTTAGTTCCGTTGTTCTTGAGAAGGTAAAAGAAGAGGCAAGAACGGGGTTAGCATGAGAAAACAGTGGGTACAAGACACATAGTGGTAAAAGCAGCTACATTTTGCCGAGTACTTTTCACATTTTAGATACATATATATGCCTTACTAACCATTACTTTCTCTGCGCAGTACAGAAAACGAATTTAGTAAAATGCAAGGGTGTCATGATTGTTTAACGGACCCCTTCTTTACCCCTCTCCAATGACAACAGTATCCATAGTACAAGCTGGACATAGTTATCTGATATCTTCAAACGAGCAATTCTTGTATATAAATCTATATATTTAAATGAGCAATCTTCTATATTTAAACGAGCAATTCTTGTATATAAATATATTTCAGGTATCTCAGAAATGGCTCTAACGATTTGGATCAAATTTAGTGTTCAGATATGGTTTTACTTTTTAAGTTTATCTATAAAGGCATGTTTCCTGAAAAAGCGCAATTTTGCACAACAAAATTACCTATTCCCTCTTCTACAAATAATTAATACAATTTTCTGTATGCTTGAAATAGAAATGTTACATATTACATTCACACTGCATTCTCTACTCATTTTAGGGAACACATTCATATCTCTTTCTCGACTCACTCAGCACCAAACAATTTTCCTGAAAAAAATACGTGATTTTACACCAAAAATATTTTGTATTCCCTGTTCTACAAATAAGTAGTAACACAATTTTCTGTATGATTGAAATATAAATGCTGCTATTATATTCACATTGTTTTCTCTACTCACTTTTATGTAATACAATAACTACTCACTCTTCTACACACAACTCATATCACTTATAGATGGATGTTTCTATATAATCGTTAATCTCGAAAAGCGCTTGACCGATAACCGCATGTATGTGTAGTTCTTTATGGAGAGTTTTGTGCTATCCATTTTACTACACAATACATTACTTTCACGCGGTTTTCGCTATTCGCTTTTCTTTTACGTATTACATGTATCCTTCTCTCCCCGCCCTTCAACATACAAACCTATGTTGCAATATAAATGCAACATATTACATCTAAATAATGAACACCGAAAAAATGATTTTACTAAAAGAAAAAGGACAGAAAGATAAAAAGCCAGCAAAGCTCGTAACTATACCTCAGGTTTTTAATTCTTAAAAATGTTCAATTAGGTACCTAAACCTGGTTCTATCACAAATCAAAAGAGGTTCTAAAATTACAAAAATAGGTGAACAAAAATGACATTTTATTTCCCATTCCCATTCCCTATTAGCTGAAACATTTCACGGTGTCTTTATTGTGCATGTTAATAATTAGTCACAGTAAACAACAAACACCTTTTCTAAGTTTTCCATTGAGAAACTGCATCTCTTATCAACAGAAAATGAACGTTCCACATCTACTGACATCACTGGAGCACATTTAAATATTGGTATTAGACGCAAGGGAACAGCACATTCATGTTCAGGTGTTTTGCCAGAAAAGATGTCAGTAACTGTGCGGAGAACCGTCAGTCCTTTTCCTCCCCCTTTAAGCACTGATTTGAGTTTTTCAAAAACGCTTTCACCAACATAACCAGGAACCAAGCTTAATTTTTACTTTCTCTACTGGTAAGTAGAGGAGGTATTGTATTATACCCAAAAATTCGATGTCGAGATTTCACCGGAAATATATGTTTTCAGACCCCCTGAAGCATTTTTAGAAAAAGGTCCTGGTGTGTGTCTGTCTGTGTGTCTGTCAGTCTGTGGACTACATAACTCAAAAACGAAAGGTCGATTAAAAACCAAAGTTGGTATTTAAATTTAATGCTTTTCAAGCATGCGACACGAAGATTTTGAAGAAAATAACACCGCCCTAAACTACCCTTCAATTGGAAAATTTTGACTTTCTTTAAAATGGCTCTAACGATTTTGATTAAAATGTCATATGTTTGAGACACTTTTATGACAAATGAAATGTATATCTTGAATTTTCTGGCTATAGCCCCTGTAGTCGTATTTACTCTGGACAACTTTTGCATAACTGGTAAACCGTAAGAGATAGACCAAATTATGCCCTACAAAAATATAGATCTTACTAAAATACACAATTTATGTTTGGATAAATTTTTTTGTGGAGTGAACCATTTCGGAGATATTCCTTGTCATGTGTGCGAGTTAAAAACTTTCGTGAAATGGAACAATGTTCATTTTTTACATGTTAAGTGTGCAAAGAGAACGGAATCTCAAAGCTTTAAAAGATTTTACTATCGCACAAAGCCTACTGTATTCTAATATTCCCCTTGCACCTACAAGGAAGTAAGCAATAAGATAATTAGTACAAATGATTATCTCAACTAACAGGAAGAAGATATAGGAATGAGAGTTTGTAAGAATGGTTAGTACAAGAGTAGAGAAAGTCATGTGAGTGCTACACATCAGATTTTTCTGTTTCCTCTTCTATCAACCCCAATTGTGTGGGCCGGCTAACCCGAAGACTCTAGAGCTGCGATGTCCAACCTTTGCGAAAAAGCGGACTTTGCCTCTTTTGAACCAGTTGCCGGACCTTGTGTTGCAGTAGCGGGTTGGTGACACGGACGTTGCGTTTGTTTTGCAAAGTCTTTCCAATCTTCAAATCACTTCATTAGCGATTTCTTTGGTACTGCTTACGTTTAAGGAGTCTAACGAAGTTTGACACAGCCTTAGAAGATCCACCAAGTGATGGTTCAGTGACATATTGGGGTACAGACTTTTAATATGGTTCAATTTGGAGAAATTCTGTTTGCAAACATTTGCAGAGCTATATTCACTCTTATACACACTTCTTACAAATGTTTATTTCCCTATCCACTACATTTTAATCGGCATAAGCGTTTTCAGAAATTACCTTGCTGCGAATATTCTTGTGGGTACAAGGGGAATATGGGAATACAGTAGGCTTTAAGCGACAATGAAATGTTTTAAGAGGTTGTTGGCATGCAATACCATTGAAATTCCGTTCTTTTTTCAAGGCCAAGGAATGAAAAAACAAATACATATTCCTATTTGAAAAACGTGTCGTTATTGGCAAATTACAAATAAGACAGAACATATCGGAAATGTTTCAAGAAAAACAAAAAAGAAATATTTGACATAAATTGAGTTTTAACAATATCCATAAGTTTTATTTAATACGCTTTTGTCCGTCTCTTACTGTTTACCATTTATGCAAAAGTAATGCAGAATGAAGAGGTCTTCTGAAAACATTCCCAGAAAATTCAAGGTATAACTTAGAAACTGCTACGGAATTGCCTATTTGTCTCCGTCACTGGATACTGACTATTTGATTGTGAGTTCAGGCAGCTGAAGGAGGGGGTTGGGGAATATCAGCTAATTACATAAGCGGCTACAAAGAGACAAGGTTGGACATTACTGGTCTAGATTGTAAGGCATGTTCAACAATATCCAAGACGTGAAGGGTAAATACAAATAACAAGGAATATCTCCGAAATGGTCCACTCCACAAAAAAGAAAAAAAAAAGTGTTTGGCATTAACTTGGGTGCTTCAACGGAATTTACATTTTTGTAGTGTAAGATTTGGTCTATCTCTTACGGTTTACCAGTTACGCAAAAGTCATGAAGAGTAAATAGGAGTACATGGGCTGCAACCAGAAAATTCAAAATATACGTTTCATTTGCCATAAAATATCTTAAAATATGGCATTTTGATCGAAATCGTTAGAGCAGTTTTGAGAGAATCAAAATTTTCGAATATTTTCCATATAAAGGATGGTTTAGGGTGGAGTAATTTTCTTCAAAATCGTCGTATCGCATTCTTGAAAGATATTAAACTTAAATACCCTATTTGGTTGTTAACCGACTATTCCTTTTTGAGTTATGCTGTTTATAGATAGAGACACACACACACACACACGCACGCACACACACACACACACGCCCAAGCGCACCGACACACTCACACAAACACACACAAATATACACAGAGAAAGAGAGAGAGAGAGACCTTTTCCTAAAACTGCTTTTTTAGGTTCAGAATGCTTCAAATTTATATTTGCAGTAAAATCTCGACATCGAAATTTTGAGTCGGATACGACACATCCCCTACTTGCAATACGTATTAGAGAAAGTAAAACGCATTATAAGTATAAGCATTATAATTAAAAGTATTATAAAATAGTTCTTTGTTGGCCATGGTAGCTTAGTGGTTAAAGCAGCCGCTCGATAAGCGGCTGATCTGTAGTTCAAATCCCGGCTATGACATTGAATTTTTAAGTTTCTGATTCAACCTCTTAAACATTGCCCACACATGGCTTGTGTGTTTAGAAACACTAGCAGTAAGCTTGTTGGCATAAATAAATTATAATTACCATCTAAATGTTACTTAAACCCGGGACATAAAGTACTTACAATTGTAAGTCGCCCTTGGGGTATTTATCTCTGATGTAAGATTCCCTTGTGGTTAACCGGGAAAAGGTACGAATCAGCTGGGGAATTTAATGTCGTACTGACAAGTTGACCGTGGTAGTTTAGTGGTTAAACCAGCCGCTCGGTAAGCGGAAGATCCGTGGTTCAAATCCCGGCTATGACATTGAATTTTTCAGTTTCTGATTCAGCCTTTTAAAGGTTGGTTAATGCTATTTTATAGATTTAAAATACACATTTCTTTAATTAACCTTCCGTTGGTTCTTGGAGGTCTGAGAGGCCCCTGGGTTTATTTAAACGTCACACTTTGCGAACGAACACACCTACGTAATTGTCTGACTAGGACATCTAACATTACACCTTACTCGATTGCTACAGAGATCACCTTATCAGTTTATTTCTTTGGCTCCAAGGATGACTAATGAGCAGGGTTAGGATTTTTAGGTGCGCAACCTTTTGCTTAGGGAAAATTTAAGCTCTTCGGAAAGACACCATGGTGTGAAGTTTTGTTTCTAGTAGCCAAAAGAGGAATTTTAATGCAGCTATTTCCCTTTTTGGGCACCTTTATCCCTTTTTGCCCCAACCATGTCCATAATTCCCTTTCCCCCCTTTTGCTTTTAAGTTTTCTTCCATTTTTCTCTTCAATCAATATAAAATATTTAACTTTTAATTAACATCTCCTCAGCTTGCTGTGAACATGTGCAGAGTAAGCCTAACTCTTTCAGTAAACGCTGCGCGAGAGTTGAAAGTACACCTACAACAATGGAAAATAATTGTGTATGACAAATCCTCTTTCTCGTGCTTTGCCGCTTTAAAGCAGCCCGCAATAATACAACTGACAATGATTCATTGTCATTAATTTCACCAGAATCAGTAGCCTACGGTTCCTGAATGTGAGCTTCTAACTGTGACAGTCGTCATCTGTTTGCGCGGATTCCAAGGTCACGCAGAGACAGCAGTAACCGTACACACGTAGTACCAAGAATTGACTCTGGGTACTGCTCGAAGCTATTAGAAATCGCTGCGACTGCAGTTTCAGCATGAATGAGAACATTCTGATAATTGTCGCGGTGTTATATAAGAGTGTGGACAGCAAGGGAATGAGTTGTCACATTAAACTAGCAAATGAACTGGTGTTAGTCCTTTGTTACATTACTAAACGAGTATATTACTAGATTTTACCACGCCAAAGGTGTCCACTGTTCGACTTATTGTTCTGGCTCAGAAATTCAAACAAGATTTCATAGACACAGATGGAACTGTTATTCGATGTACTATTTGCGATTCAGGAATTTCGTTAGATGTAAAACACCAGCGAGATCGCATCAAACAGCACAGTTCCAGCTCTAAGCATCAAATGAACAAGACTCCTCAGGCAAACAAATCGATGCAGCCTCTATTACGAAATTGTTGAATTAGTTGAATAAACCAGCACCTTTTTGTCTCTTGTTTTACCTTATTTGAGCACCTTTTCCCTTCGTTTTTCATCTGAAATTTGCACCTAAAAATCGTAACCCTGCTAATGAGCAGTTACGTGTCAACCAGACCCTACGCGCGTATTCTCGTTACATATTGCTGAATTTGTTTTTCTTCGTTAGTTGTGTAATATTGTTTTCTCATTGCAAAAGGCAGCTACAGCTTTATCATGTACGTGAGTACAAGGTATGATCTCCAAAATACGAAGGATTTGGAAGAAGTGCATCCATCACCTACTTTGCGATCCATGGATAACAACTTGTATTGAGTCAGACGATCATCATCATCATCATCGTCCTTTTCCTTCTTCTTCTTCTTCTTCTTCTTCTTCTTCTTCTTCTTCTTATTATTATTATTATTATTATTATTATTATTATTATTATTATTATTATTATTATTATTATTATTATTATTATTATTATTATTATTATTATTATTATTATTATTATTATTATTATTATTATTATTATTATTATTATTACAACATTACTTCTTTAACACGAATCTGAAAGGACCGAAAAATCAAGAGTTCGCATTACAAAAATTCGTGTTAAATGAGAAACAAATTTTAATACGTATAGAATACAGCAGTACAATAATGCGTAATACACTACAGTATCAATCGCTTTACACTACTATAGAATTATAACACAATAAAGTGACTATAGAAGTACAAATTCCACTATTTGGGGTGGAGGGGGGGGGGCGGATGCGTCCGCGAACCCACGACCACGACCACGAGCTGCTGGCAGGCTGAGGTTCAGCCTGATGTATTTTGCTGCGTATCTAGGGTTTAACCGCAGATAGGAAATATTTGGTGGGAAATTTCAGTGTGACGTGTTTAGTAATTTAGGATGTTTGGATGTATGAAGTATGCTTGATGCCCATTGGCGGAGTCCGCGAACCCAGCTGTGATGTCGGAGGGGTTCAATCACTCCAGTCACTTTTGCTACAGAAAATTACGCTGCCTGAGGTGCGGCGGAGAACACCCAAAAGAGGTCTGCCCGAAATCTCGGGAGGATGTGTCCAAGTGTGCCAACTGTACCGGCGCACACGTAGCTTGCTACGGAGGCTGTCCAACAAGGAAGACCATCTTAGCTACTAAGAATCCACCACAGGTGGTCCAACCTTCTGCGGTGGACAGCCCCCGGGTAGGCCCTGCTCCGGCAGGACCGACCCAGGGTTTAGCGTACACGGCAGTCACCAGCAGAGCTGCGGGTAGGACTGTGGCGTCGCGAAATAACACCGAAACACACCAAGAGCACAAACACAAGCTCCAGTAACCCAACCAGCTCCCCTTCCACCTAGGTCGGGAAAACGCCGACGCTCTCGGAGGCCTGCTACCGTCTACGAAGCTCGCAGCGAGCGTGGGGTTCCCACGCCCGCCCGCCAGCAGAGGGAGGTCGCGGTCGAAGAGGGTCCGGTGCTACCGAGCCCTCCCGTCCAACCACCTCCACAACAAACCACTACCCCTCCCACACCACAGTTCCAGGACGTACTGGCATGGTTGCAGCAGTTGTTGCAAAATCATGGCCAGAAAATCTGTGAACTGCTGGTAAGATTCCTCTCTGCCAGCGACCAAGCCAGCAAAATGGCCATAGCCATGGAGGCGCTCGCTCTCTTGACCACCGTCATCCGCACGCCCCAGAATGGCGGATCAGACTAGGTCTCGTACCTCGTTTAGGTTCGCGTTTTGGAACGCGTGTGGCGTGGCCGGTCAGGAGAATGAGCTCCACCATTTTGCTGGAGCGCATGCCCTAGACCTCATTCTGGTGTCAGAAACACATCTCCATCAGAACGTCACATCCCGACTCCAAGGCTATCACTGTCTCAAATCGGTCCGCGTCGGCCGCCGTGGGGGCGGCACAGCGATCGTCGTGAAGAACAGTGTGGTCCACAAACCCGTCCAGCTCCCTCCACTTCAAACCCTAGAGGCCACGGCCACTTGTGTCCACCTCGGAGGTACTGAAGTCCTGATGGTGTCTGCTTATCACCCACCCCAGAAGCAGTTCGTTCCAAACGACTACCTCTCCATCCTTGCCCTACATCCTCATGCCATTATTGCCGGGGACTTAAATGCTAAGCATCAGCGCTGGCATAGCGGCCCCCGTACAGACGCTAGAGGCAATGAAATCATCAGAATGGTAGACGCGGACCTTCAACTTAGAGTAGAGGGTCCCTGGCAACCTACCCATTGCCCGCGAGGTCTAGGTCGACCATCCGTCATGGACTTCGCAATCATCAAGCACTTTCCGTATCATCTATCACTCACATCGGTCAACGAACTTCATTCAGACCATAATCCCGTGTTGGCCATTATTAACACCCAGGTTGCCAGCCACTAGGTCCCGTTCAACATCGGAACGTAGACTGGGACTGCGTCAGAAGTTGCCTGAATGGCTCCATCCCCGCCAACCCCAACATCACAGACATCCCAACCCTAGAGGTTGCGGTCTCTTCCTTCATCTCTGTCGTGAAGCGAACCGTCCACAACCTCACTATCCACACCCCAGCTCCTCTCCATCCTGATGTCCTGCCTTTAGAGCTTCTTTTGCTCATCCGCCGCTCTTGGGCGGCTCGCAGACGCTATCAGAGGCACCGCACGCCCCATCACCTTGCGGTTCTAAGGCGTTTACGCCACGAGGTTCGTCTCCGTCTACGCGAGCACCGAGTGCGCGCGTGGGAGGACACGATGACTCGTTTGAACCCGGAGGATGGCGACGTGTGGAAGATCGCCAAGCGACTCAGGAACCGAGGAGGGTCACACACCTCACCCATCCAAGGCACCCGAGACCTGGCCTATGTACCCCAAGCCAAAGCAAATGTGTTTGCTGACTACCTGGAGAGGACCATGCGTCCTAGAGATGATCCGCAGGACCTAGACTTCTCCGACCGTGTCCGCCAGGAGGTACGACGATACCTTTGACGTCCTCATGAGTAGGCGGATCGGCTTCCCATCATCAAGCCAAGTGAGCTCCAGGGCGTACTCCGGTGCCTCGACCGCAAAAAGGCTGCGGGACCTGACGGGTTAACCCCTGCCATGCTCCGCCACCTTCCTTTCAAGGCCGTGCTCCTCCTCACTAAGGTCTTCAATATGTGCCTTGCCCTTAGTCACTTTCCGCGCGAGTGGAATGAGGCCCGGGTGATCTGCATATTGAAACCAGGGAAAGACCCGGTTCATCCTGCCAACTACCGTTCCATAAGTCTCCTGTCTGTACTCTCGAAAGTACTCGAGAGCCTTATTCTAGTCCGCTTATCTCCCATCTTGGGGGACATTCAAGCCATCCCTCCCCATCAGTTTGGGTTCCGGCCTGGCCACTCAACATCTCAGCAGTTGGTGCGTGTGGTGCAGGCTGCCGCCCTGGGTTTCCAGGGCAAAGCTTATACCGCCGCGGTCTCTCTAGATGTTGAGAAGGCCTTCTCTACGACCTGGCATGCCGGTCTCCTCCGGAAACTCATCCAACTGGAGCTACCCACACGCCTAATACACCTGTTACACTCATACCTAAAACACAGATCCTTTGTGGTCGCAGTTGCGGGAACCAAATCTACACGTGGGCCAATCAGAGGCGGAGTCCCTGAAGGTTCTGTGTTGTCCCCTACGCTGTTTAGCGTATATGTGGCCGACATTCCATCCGAGCAGCACGTTAACATAGCCCAGTATGCTGACGACGTGCTGCTATACTGTACAAATAAACACCCTCGCAGAACCTTTCTCCCCATACAGCGACACCTCCGCCTCATCCAAGAGTGGTGTAGGAGTTGGCGATTGTCCATCAACCCGGAGAAAAGCCGCGCCATACTTTTCACCAAACGCCGCTTTCCCGCCAACTTCCCCACATTTACATACCTTCGCCGAAGGATAGAGTGGGTAGATTCCCTTACCTGCCTGGGAGTGAAGCTCGACAAGGGCCTAACTTTTCGGGAACACATCCTACGACCTATCAGCGCGGACCAGCGGGGCAATTGCCTCACTGTACCCCATGCTGCGGTCGGGGATGCCAATTCCCTTAAAGCTACGCCTCTTTCGGGCTCTCATCATCCCTATCCTCCTGTACGCCTGCGAAATCTGGGGCATGGCTGCAGACACCCATCTCCTGCGTCTACAACGTATACAGAATAGAGGTCTTCGGGTAATCTATTCTGTATGCCGTAGATTCCCTACGAGACTACTGCACGAAGCCTCGTCCCTCCGTTACGTGGAGGACGAAATTAGGCGCCAGGCAACCAAATTTTACGACCAGTTTGCACAACATCGGAGCGCCCTGGTTAGGTTTCTTGGGGACTACATCCCTAGAGAACGCACGCTTGTGCGACACCGGGTTCCCCGCATGGCTTGCGGGCACTCCCGGTAACACAGGAGCTACCCCATCAACAGCGCAAGCTGAGCTCCTTACAGTCCTTCCAAGAGAAGATTGGAAGTCAAAATGTTCGCCAAATATCCATATTTGGACCACCCATCAGCAGTGCCCAACGGTAGTTGCACACTGAAACTTTCACCCGACGAGGAGCATAAACCTATGCTACCTCCTAGCAACCCACAATCCCCATTCTTCACCAGCCATCCTACAACATCCTAATCCCGTCATACAGTGGTTAAGCCCTAAAAAGGGCAGGTACACGAATGACACACCTCGGGCTGTTCTCAGCCTGCCATCTGGTAGTCTAGTCTAGTGTTGAAGCAAATCGTTCTAAGCTGTCCAAGACTGTAAACATCTCCAGACGAGTAGGCGGAATGGTGGAAAGGGCTACTTAAAGTTACATGAGATGCACGCATATGATTGAACCATTCTAGCAGTAACGTTTCGATGTCTACATACGAAATGGTTTAGATTGGCTTTGTTTTAGATTTGTTTCCGGAATCTGATGCAGCAGCATTAACCATTTTTTCTGATTCTTAATTATCGTAGATAAACTATATTAGGAAAAACCAAACTGCGCTGCGTTTGCTGTTTTCTTTGTACCACGCTCCACGTTATCCAGAACCTTCAGCTTTACCTGTACATTTAGAACTGTGCGTTTCCTCTTTGCCATGTTTCATGTGCTACCATTTGTAGATTTTTATTCAGTATTCAAACTCGATTTGGCCACAACTGGCGCTTAATACATTTCTATATAATAATGCACATATTATTGAATTTATTTAAATGTACCATACACGCTGATTGTTGAGGTGATAATCATGGCTGGCGACCTTACAATACGTTAGAAACGGTCAACAATGGGTGGTTCTCAATGAAGTTATATTTGTTGCATTCATGCTGGAACAAATTAGCACTTAAAATTGCTGTAACATCAGAAGTTTGTGTTGCGATGAAATTTAATTACGCTAGGGACTGAAAAACAGTTCTTAATTCGCCTTACCCGAAATTAGTGTTAACCGATAGAACTTCCCATAAGAACTAACTGCCGGAGCCAATATTTTTTTCGCGTTAAATGCGAGTTCAGCAAATGAGGTTATACAGTGATACAAACCTTATGTTTTTAACCTAAAGCCAAAAATGGTAATAAAGGGAAAAGAAATCTGATGTGTTGCACTCACATGACTTTCTCTACTCTTGTACTAACCATTCTTACAAACTCTTATTCCTCTATCTTCTTCGTGTTAGTTAAGATAAACATTTGTACAAATTATCTTATTGCTTATTTCCTTGTAGGGAATATTAGAATACAGTAGGCTTTGTGCGATAGTCAAATCTTTTAAAGCTGTGAGATTCCGTTCTCCTTGCACACTCAACATATAAAATAATGAACAACAATGTTCCGTTTTACGACAGTTTTAAGTTTTCAGAAACTCGCACACATAACAAGGAATATCTCCGAAATGGTTCACCCTAAAAGAAAATTTATTGAGATATAAATTGTGTATTTTAGCAAGATCTAATGGTTTACCAGTTGTGCAAGAGTCATCCAGAGGAAATACCACTACAGGGGCTATAGCCAGAAAATTCAAGATATACATTTCACTTGTCATAAAAATATCTCAAACATATGACCTTTTAATCAAAATGTCAAGAAAATCAAAATTTTCGAAAAATGTTCCATGTAAAGGGTAGTTTAGGATGAGGCTATTTTCTTCAAAATCTTCGTGTCGCATCCTTGAAAGACATTAAACTTAAATACCAACTTTGGTTTTTAACCTACTTTTAATTTTTTTTTTTAATTCAGGGGGTCTCAAAACATATATTTTCGGTGAAATCTTGACATCGAATTTTTGGGTGGAATACAATACCAGTAGAGGAAGAGGAAGTGACAAAAGAAATAAAACACAAATACATGCATATAATCACAAAAACATAACACGGGTCTACTAGACCCTCCGCGACCAACGAAGTTTAGTAAGGCGCGCGCCTAATGGTAGGTTAATTAAGTTTTAAAATAATGGCAGTGTCGATTAGTCGTTATGGTCATAACGAATTCCTAAAATGTTGGCCGTATTCCCATACACATGAACCTACTATCATAACGACCCATATGTTACGAGTCACGTGAAGAATGATAATAGTTCCTTATTATTGACAAGCAGCTGCAGGAGTAAACCACTAAAACAAGTCGTAAAATGTCTCTGTACTGCTATTAAACACTATCACACAACTGCCAGTGGAAACATAATTTAAATTGTAAGTGCTCATAAGTCACAGATAGGGCGTGACCAACCTGTCACGGAAAATATCTGTTTTAATGATGTTGATTTTACCATAAATCTCATTCAGAATGATGAATTGCATCACTTAAATACGTACACAGACGGTTACGTGAACATTTAGCCAATAAAACGTTTCAAAATGTTCGAAATACCTCTAGTAATCTCACAGAATGATTCAAAGAAGAGTACAACGGGTTTTTTCCAAATCCAAAAGCATATAATAACTGGCGTGTAGAAGTTAGTAAATATGCGTAGTTGGTTAAAATGCGTAAAAATGACTTTAAAAATGATTAAGGAGTCACAATCACAAATGTAAAATAATTAAATGTACTTCCAGCGTACTACGCATTCTAAAATTTGCATCACGTATGACCCCTATCAAAAATATATTAAAAGCGCAAGTTGCCAAAATTAATGATGCGGATAGTAGAATATTTTTTGGAGTTTTGAATTTGCATACCTTTATACCCGCCCCTTTGAGAAAACTAATTAAGATATACAACCTATTCACAAAGTGCAATTTAACACATGTTCCTTACCAAATTACGCAATCAGTTCAGTTGTGATTAAAATCAGAAAATATACATTTACAAACCATTAACACAGAATTAAAATGTCTGACGTTTTGCACTCACATGACTTTCTCTACTCACTCTTGTACAAACTATTCTTACAAGCACTTGTTCCTCTATCTACTCCATATTAATCCAGATAAACATGTACAGAAATTACTTTATTCATAATTTTCTTGTTGGTGCAAGCGGAACATGGGAATACAATAGCCTCTAAGCTATAGTCAGATGTTTTAAAGCTAGTCACTATGCGATGCCTTTGAAATCCTAACTTTTCGTTTTTGAGTTATGGTTTCCACTGACTGACAAACACACACGTGGACCCTTTTCTAACTTTTTCTTTATTCAGGGGGTTTAAAAATACATATACAAATACATTTCCGGTGAAATCTGTGCATCGAATATTTGGGTGGAATACAATACTCCCTCTACTTACTTATTTCCTTGTAGGTGCAACGGGAATATTATAATATGGTAGGCTTTAAGTGATAGTTAAATATTGTAAGACTTTGAGATCTCGTTCTCTTTGCTCACTTAAGATATAAAAAATGAACAAAGATGTTCCATTTCACGAATGTTTTAAGTTTTCCGAAACTGGCACAAATAACAAGCAGTGTCTCCGAAATGGTTCACTCCACAAACAGAAATATATATATTTAGACACAAATTTTGTGTTTCAGCGAGATTTAAATTGTTTGTACACTGAGATTTTTTCCATCTCTTAAGATTTACGAGTCCTTCAAAAGTCATCCAGAGTAAAGAGGACTAGGCTATAGCCACAAAATTCAAAATATACATTTCATTCTTCAAACAAATATCTTAAACATATGGCGTTTTAATCAAAATCGTTAGAGCCATTTCAGGAAAATCAAAATGTTCGAAAAATTTTCCATGTAAAGGGTAGTTTAGGGTGGGGCTATTTTGTTCAAAACCTTCGTGTCGCATCCTTGAAAGACATTAAACTTAAATACCAGCTTTGGTTTTAACCGATTTTTCGTTTTTGAGTTATGCTGTCCACAGACTGCCAGACAGACACGCGCGGTCTTTTTCTAAACTGCTTTTTTTTTTTTTGCTTTCAGGGGGTCTGAAAACATACATTTCCGGTGGAATCTCGACATCGAATTTTTTAGTGGAATACAATACTTCCTCTGCTTACCAGAGAAAGTAAAAATAAGGTATTAATCTAATATGAACACGACATTACTTGGGCTAGATTAAAATAGCTTCATTTAATCCAGTATTGCTGAAAATTGCACCTTGAAACGTTTTGTAATTACGCATGCAAATCGCGCAGTCTTAGCAAAATCATTACTCGTTTTGCTGGTCAATATGCAGGATATGACATTGGCTAGTCAGGAGCTGAATGGCATTCTAATGAAGTGCTTGTCATTTCAGAAATTCTCTACAGGTTCACTGCCACTTGTGAACAAAAGGGGAATTGGGATGATTTCACTTACAACGTAACTTTCTTCATGTACTTCTGTACATGATTTAATAGTTAACTTTATTGCAGACACTAAGGTGCTGTAAAAACAGAAAATATTTTTTCCAAATCCAGGAAAATATCTCTGCACCGAATGTGACATATGAAAATAATGGAGTACAGATAAAGTTTATACAAAAGCCCCTGATTAGGGATGGGTAAAAAACAACATAGGGTGGTCTCGAGGACAACTTGTGGAGAACATAGCACCTCAACCGAAAGGCGATCTTTTGTGCCTATGCTCCTGACGAGGCAACACCGGGAGGATGGATGAGGTGCATGGATCCGAAAGGCGGCCGGAACGTTGCCACAACAGAGCAGAGGGCAGGGTCCCTACATTTTCCCAGTTAGAAGCATCCCGGTGGAGGCTGGCTCAACTCGGTTCCTCTTCCACTCCTTTGGGTTCGTACTCCCTAGGGTGTCATGGGATTCGGAAACCGGCTCTCCTCCTCCCTCGGACTTTTACCAGCTCATGGGGAGGGGGGGCTGGAAACCAGTAGACTCGCCTTCCAATCCGGAGATGAGATTTTCAGAGCACGTTTGTTTCCCCTGTCGTGCTGCTGCCGCGACGCTTGCCGACGCTTCCAACACTGAAAGAAACCTAACGGAATGAAGGATGAAATGATTTATGGGACGAAATGGGACAGGAAATTCAGAGGATATGGAAATCCTTCACAGCATTCGCTTGGCGACACGGGAGAACTTCCGAAAAAACCCATGGGTCAGGAAGGTCGGGGGATAGAACCCGCGACCTCCCGAATGCATGCCACAGATGCCTAAGCCATCTCGCTCGGTAATGTAGGGGTTACTGAAGTAATAGAGATAGACAGTAACTAAATACGCACTAACGTTTGCAAAAGAAACGAATACAGAGTACACAGTTATTCAACAACGGTTACCAAAGCAATGAAAACAGTAACTAGTTATTCCGTCGACGGTTACGGAGTCTGAGCGATATCACTGCTATGTTTATCAGGAACTGGTTACCTCAGCTCGTTACACAGTATTAATCTCCTCCGCAAGAGATCCTGAATGTCATTGTCGATCTAATATGCCATCTAGCGAGAAAAATTACTATTAATTATCTACTTTATTACATATACCGTATGCAACCAACCGAGACTATCTATCTGCTGTTTATATGAATGATAGGTAATAATGTGTGCTTGAGCGTTAATATTTCTCTTCTCTTGCAACTTAGACTTTCAAAATTTTATTACCATGTTTTATCTAACGTCCCACGAGAATATTAATTATCATATGCTTAACTTCAGTAATGTTCATGTTGGGAGTAATGTATTTTTGTTTGATAGGTCTGCGTGTTGTTTACATTTAGTTTTCCATATGGCCCAGTTCAGCTATACAAATTGTATGGTACATATGTGCAGCAATGTAGAAGCAAGTGCAAATGCATTTTGTGATTATGAACCGCCGTAGTATTCCAAGTGCTGACACAGGCACAGAAACTTCTTTTTAGATTGCATCAAATAACAAACCAAATCTGTGCCAACAACGTTCATATTGAAACATAGTTACAGCTAATCGTTACAGGGCAACTGCGAACACGAAAGCAAACAACTTAATCGTTATTAGTAACTATTATACCAGATGAGTCAGCTGCCCTTATTCTCGAGTTTTATGCAATCCGCATTTTATACCCCAACATGAAAACGTCGACCCCATTACTAGGTTCTACCCGCGTATTTAACATGGATATTAAGCACTCGATGAAATTAGTACTAACACAGATGTTATCACATCGCTTTTTAATATATTCGTAATTAGACAGCTGACGCTTGCACTTCTGCAAATGTTCACTGGAACCAGCGAATATTACATCTTAAACGGAATGTTTACCTGACACGTTACTAGGTAGCTCAGTTGGAACGGGCGTAAGACTCCGAAGTAATCTGTCTGCTGTGAAGGTGGTTCGAATCACTTGTATGTACTATTTTTTTTAACCGTGCAATCCTCACAATTTGAAAACTGTTATTATATTCATTTTTATTGTTTTATTTATGTTTTATGACATTGTTCGATGTTTCTTTATTGGTGAACTACAATTATGTAGTTGTTTAAACACACCTATAGGTAGGTGCAATTGAAATAAGGATCATTCATACACATTTGAACACAAAAAGAAAGGAAATTGCATTGTCAGAGTTTAACATGGAAGTTAAACTCAATTTTGCACACAATGAATTATTGTGCTATTAAAAATGCAGACAACCAAAAACGATTTAAATTATAATGTCCTAAACCCCCAGAGACTTGATATTTAGATTATTGTGAATTCGGTTTCCAAGTTTTGATGAACATAAAAAAAAATTTACAATGCTGAGACTCGAACCTGTGAAATTGGGGGTTAAGTGGAGAGGACCCCGTCACAATCCTATTCAGCTATTTCGAGACTTCCTGAAAGCACGTACCACGTCCAATAGTAGGACTTGTATGCCTGGCGCTATGCCATTGCCACCTCGCAAGTTTTCGGGCTTGATGTAGCCTTTTAAGACAGTTTTAATCAATTGCTGGGCGTTTTAATATTATTACTTAAATGGCAAAAGCTGTTATGCATATTAATTGAGATGCACGAGGCGTAGTTCACGCAAAAATGCAAATAAACTGTTGTTTAATAATATGTCCGTTATGACTGTACGGGTCCATGATGGATGAGGCGTGTCTAAATTTTTCCTAATTTTTGGCAGCCAATCCCTGCTCTAAGTACAAGAATCCACCATTTTCTTTTTAGCAGACGTTGTTAGTGTACTCATATGATAGGTCCATTTTTTCCGAGGCGTTTACTGAATTACGTTGCTATGTATTACTCTAATAAAAAGTTTGTAAAATCGGCTGGAAACCGGAATTCGCTCTCAGTGAACGAGTCGTATGTTTTTGAGGTGTACTTTAGCGAGGAGTACGTTCTGTCCCTTAAAGTTGTTGCTCTCAATTTTGCGCATTCCTCTCTTTAAGAACGTCAAGCAATACATTTTAGTAAGCGCAAAACTGGACTAAGGTGCACATGCCGTTAGATGGGTGGCCTACCTTCCAAAAAAATAAGGCGCGGCTGACTCACCTGGTATGTAACCGTTAAAGCACTGTAACGGTGACAGTTATAATAACCGTTACCTGAAGGTGTTTGTCACATCCCTATGCCTTATTAACCACAGCACGTTGCGGCAGGAGCGTGTCCCTGTATGACACGTATGTGGGATGCTCGTATGTATGCTCGCCTTAAGCACATACAATGTCGGGTGTCCTTCCCGGCAGCTTGGTCTTCAGCGGCTATCATCTTCTTTTCTAGTTGCTTTTGAAGGCCTACCAATGCCTAGCTACTCTTATCTCAGGTGAGGTGTGAGAGTAATTAAATTAGCTACATATTTGGTATTTGGGCCACATTTATTCCAATTGCAATAATAATTAAATCAATAAAAACGTCTAGCCAGTAAAGCCTTCACTTCCAGCGGTATATTTTTGGGAGATCGTACGGTTTCATGGCCTTCCCGATTATGTTGGCATTACAGGTAAATTAATTATCCCGTATTCACATCTACCAACTTAACCTACCCTCCTATATTACGTACTTTTAAGGCCTAAGCCACGCCCTTAAATTTAACAATATTTTAATACAGTTATAAAACTGTAATCAATCCTACCTTTTGCATTTTACCACCTCAATAACTGTCCTCTTACTTATTTATGTTGCATACGTTATAATTTAAAAGAATAAAGCACTGGAATTAGTCCAAGTTTCGTTGTAATGACCATCGAAGATATGCAGAAAGTCACTGAATCTTCATACATACACATTCTGCGAGATGACTAGGTCGTGCTCAAACCAATAAATTCCCCATAATTAATGGTGGCTAACTTGAACGAGTGTGTTGATTCTGAAACAGAAGAACATTGTAAAATAGGTGGTACTGCTCTCATACCTAAAAAATCTAAAGGGAGACACGAAACGTGCTATAGCTGATATATACTAATTAAGTTCAACCATCAAGACACAATAGAAAGATGAATGTTATGTTTCAAAGTTAGTACTTCACATTTCATTCATATGCCATATTAAATAACTAATTATCTCCCAAAACATTGTAGGCAACACACGACTGCGTCTCGTCTTTTGAAAGTAAAAATTACTTACCATCCCAAAATCGCAATATACTATAACAGATTCCCAAATTTTATTAACTTTTCGTTAATAACCACCACTTATAAATTTGAATGAGCAATAATAACATTTTTCACCACACGCAACTTTCCAACGCAGATACTGCTGAAGCAGGAATGATTGGAAATAGAACACACATGCTTGAAAATTGTTCCCTTATACAATTAACCGTATGGGCGGCTACAATCGCGCCGACATTTGTTATTTATTCAAGCATCATGTGAGAACAAAATCACCCATCCTCTCAAACTGCGCAAAACTTTGACATATCTAGAATTTCTAAGATCTCTCTCTCTCTGTCTGTCTCTCTCTCTCTCTCTCTTCCTCTCTCTCTCTCTGTCTGTCTCTCTCTCTCTCTTCCTCTCTCTCTCTCTCTCTCTCTCTCTCTCTCTCTGTCTAATATTGTCCTCTCTCTCCTATATACTGTCAAGTTCGCCGATCTCCTGCGTTTATCGGTCAGTGAGTGAGTGAAGTTTCAGGGCCCGTCGACAGCTATACTCCATCCAGCCTTAGGTCCAGACCCTGTATCCCTCCGCGATAACCTGGTGCTAGTATCAGCTGCGACTAACACAAACAAACGCCACGTGGACTCATGCCTCGTGTTTATGATGAAACAGAAGATATTTACTCGGCAGTTTTAGGAATAGCGCTGCTATCGTGTTACATTCAAGTAGCCTCCAGGTTTCTATACATCTTGAAAACTCACTGATAGTCGCCAATATTAAGGTACTATATTTTGTGATGTGCTGTGGTTTTGCGCGTATCGTGGGTTAGTTGTTGCCGCTTGTGTTTAGATCAAGTAGGGATCTAAGAGTGGAGCGATTATAGGTCGTTTGGGCCAGTCTTGGTCAGGCTAAGCCTGTAAGGAACTTTCTGGGCTACGTGCTAAAGGCCAATTAATTTTGTTAATTACTTCAGCTTCTCTGCAAATACTGTTTCCTTACAATGTTCCTTTTGAGCATACATTTTATGTTACATGGATTATTTACATTATTTATAGATATTTACATTTGCTATTCCGTCACCATGAATTCCTTATTATCCCATATATACATTATGGAGCAGGCATGTCCCTTAATACGTGTAGGTGAGTGCTATTTTCGCCTATGTTGCGCAAAAGCCTTCGCTTTTCCACTTTAGTGAAGTGGACAGACAGACAATGAGCTAATTTACTCTTCGTTGCTTTTTGAAACTTTGAGAGAAACGTACAAGTTATCTCTGCCAATGTAATTCAAATAACACACTCTCTCTCTCTCTTTCTCTCTCTCCCTCTCTCTCTCTCTCTCTCTCTCTCTGATCAATTAATCACATATTTCTCAGCTTGGTCAAAAACCCAACTTCCCACATTCTTCCTTCTTTTCTATTTTCCTCTCCATCATCTCTTATGAAGTAACACAGAGATACCCAAACTTAGGTCGCGTTTCCTCTAACTTACAGATTATTTCTGGCAGCACCCTCAACACAAACCAATATGAAGTTATCCCAGACATCCTTAAAAGGAACTTTATACCTCAAACACACATGGAATGTTTATTGTTTTATAAAACTGTAAATCTGTAATTTAAATTAAACTTCGGCAATACTGATTTATAAATCTGGTTTAGTAAATAAATGGTATAATGTAAGTAGGTAATAAAGAAGAAGAAGCAAAGAAATTGTAAACTATACTTAGCATGTGTAATGTGAAAATTGAGAGCGTATCGTTAGAGTAACGTAAATTGATTTAAAATTAATATGTGCATTGTGTAGTAATTTCATAAAATGTAGTTCTAAACTGTCAGTCCTAAAAACAGGGATGTGCTTGTTTATCTTCGATCAGTCCATATTATCTTGGTGTGATTTTTGATAAAGCAGCACGGATATGTGTTTCGATATTAAAGTTATTTTGAAACGGCAACCACAGGAAAACCACGTTAAAAAGTAAAAATTTCTTAGATACGATGCTGGATATTCCCTCATAGGCCATATGAGAAGTGAAGCTATTAGAGAACGGACACACACACACACGCACACACACACACGCACACACGCACGCACGCACACACAGGATGTCCCAAAAACACCACAACGCTTGGTATGTTGTGCGGGATGACAAGCGGATCGGTTTTCAAATAGGAACCCGTGTCCGCAAATGCACGGTTTGGACGCTGTAGCGTATCAAAGTGTGCGATGGGTCTACATTCACATTTCGTCAATATACCCAACATCGGGCTGGCTACATTACGAACAGCCTTCGAACTGTGTACCTCCTACGACATTGCAGAGCCTATGCGGCGGTAGTGAGCCTCATGCACATGACCCAATATGTGCGGTTTTCTTTGAAGATTTTCAGTCGCTCCGTGGATTCGAGCAATAAGGTCCTCCGCTGACGTTACAGGAGTGTCACACACCATACTCCATACAACTCCACAGAAAATAGTCGAGAAGTGTCAGATCTGGCGGCCGTGCTATCCATGGAACTGGTCCACCTCTACCAATCCATCGATTTGCACATGCGACGTTAAAATGATTCCGCACATTTACATCAAAGTGTGCTCTAGTCGACCATTTCAACAGTTGTGCACTTGTACGTGTGGTACTGTTGTTAAGAAACGTTATGTACTGGAAACTACACAAGTAACGCAGGCGGATGCGCACTATGGACCCTGTGGAGGAATTTAGTGCATGTGCAGGAGGCTATTATGCTCAGCTAGTTCATCCCAGTACACAGATGGCTAAAGGGTTGCATAACTTCTGTATTAAGTTACCAAAACGAATGTTAACAAATTGTCACAGCCGTCCGTTCTCAAACCTCAATGCTCTTCAGCGTCCAAACTGTGCATTTCCGGACAGGGGTTCCTGTTTGAAAATCAATCAGTTTGCCATCCCGCACAACATACTAAGGGTTGTCGGTATTTTTTGGGACATCTAGTATATATCATTTAAATGACAAAATTATGAATTACAAACGAAACTGGCAAGACCATATACTCAGAATGCAGAATAATAGACCGCCAAATTCGGCAAGGCAATATAAACCCATAGAAATTAAAGACGGAAGACTTGGAAGCCGATGGGAAGATGATTTCTGAGCCGAAACAGTTCAATTTGGCCTATCTTGATGAAGATGATGGTGGTGGTGATGATGGTGATGATGATGATGACGATGATGATGACCATGATGAAAAAGTAAGAGTCGGCGAACGGTATTAAAGCTCAAAGCTCCATCTTGCAGGTTACTGGATACTCATCTTTGATGCTGCACCAAAATTGCATCCTTGATTTCAAATTTCCTAGAAATGTCAATGAGCTGTTGTGTTTGTTCCTGAAATTCTCAAGTACCTCCACATTAATAGGGGTGCGTAGCTACTGAAATTAGTCTTTTGGGAGGTATTCGCAAACACAAAGTCGCAACGTTTATAAGCGCGAATGAACGCACTTTTCAATGAATCCCTTAACAGCTAATCATTTGTTGCACTGTGACTCAATGACAGCTTACGGAGGGGGACTTTGCACCTTGACCGCAAGGCGATCGTTTGTGCATATGCCCCTGACGGGGATGGATGAGGTGAATGGACCTGAAGGGGGGCCGGAACGTTGCCCCAACAGAACAGAGGCGAGGATACCTACATTTTCCCAGTTAGAATCTCCCAGGCGGAGGCTACCTCAGCTAAGTTCGTACTCCGAAGAGGGCCACGGGACTAGGAAACCGGCTTTCCCCCCTCGAGCTTCTTCCATCCCGTGGGGAGCACGGAAACCAGTAGGCTCACCTTTCAATCTGGGAGACGAGATTTCCAGAGCGCATTTGTTCCCCCTACCGCGCTACTGCCGCGACGCTCGCCGATGCTTGCAACCCTGGGAGAGACCGAAGGGAATGAAGGGTGAGCTGAAATGATTGATGTAACGAAAGGGAGCGGCAGGAAATTCGGAGGATATGGAAATCATTCACCTGGCGACCCGGGGAAACCTCCGAAAATAAACCATGAGTCAGAAAGGTAAACCACGGGGATCGAACCCGTAATCTCACGAATACAGGCCACAGGCTTTACCGCCTGAGCTATCCCGCTCGGTTTATTGTAGTAACTGATTCAAAGGAGAAAACACTGTGCAATCGCCTTTTATCAAATTGCTCTTCTACAGCGAAAACCTTTTGTTTTGAATCGCTCAAATTTACTGATGAGATGCAAAATGTTTGTATTATTATCTTGTAAAAGCTCTTTATAATGTTGAATCTTTGAAAGAGGTCGTTAAAGAGGTCAATGTAACTAAGAAATCTTCAATAAACATACCACAATTAATGACATGCAAAACTGCGGTGCACACTTTGGGAACGTCTAATTCAACCGAATTCTTTGTGTCCTCTTTTGCCCTAAAAACAGAGCAGTAGCGTGGGAAGGGGAAAAAAAAAAAGGACGTGTCAACTCTGTAAAAATACTCACCACGGTCCTCGGTGTGCGGCCAACTCTTTTTCAGGGTTCTAAGGAAGGCCGCTATGTTTTGACCACAAGAGGTGCTCCCTAGCCAAGCGCCCTACAGTCGACTTACACCCTGACTCTTTTGATGTCTATATGAGCAACCGGCCTCCAACCAGAGGATCAAAGAAAGGAACGAGGGGGTGGAAGCGAAGCTCGGTACTGTCAATGCAGGCGCTCACCAAAACACGGCTGGTCGCGTAAACCAGAGATAAATACACTTCCTTCATCCATCCACACAGTTATCTAGCTCTACGGGAATCCTATTACTTCCCGTTGCTTTACTGGTTCATTTTCCTCTCAATAAATCCACCCATGTTTAAAATCCTATTTCATCAGTGAGACAGATACGTATTTATTCATAACTCCTTAGCTAAATTGTTAAGAAATATTGTGAATTTGTTTTCAAAAAAGCGGAAAGAAAGGTATTATTTTAACAAAATGGCAATTGGACGAACCCCACTCCTGACACCAGTGTGACAAAGACGACAAAATCAGTCCAGTGACTTGTTGCTTACTTTATTTTCCTCCAAAACTTTTGCACAAATTGCCAGCTTTTTTCCTGACGTTAACACAGCCTATAGTCTTTCATGATATTACAACTCACAACTGTCTTCTTTTCATAGCCTTGACTCACTCCTTCCACTGTCTCCCTTCGTTTTCTCTATCTCTCAAACCAAACGCCAACGATACAATCACTCAACGCTCGTTAAAACTTCTTCATTTCGACGTGGCGTATCTTCCACAGCTGTCTCGCACTCAGTAACACACTGACCGAATCAAAAACTGCCTGCAGCCGTCACTCACTCTAACTCGTTGCCTCATCTCCTTTTATAGCGGGGAGGACGTCACAAATTTTTCTGGAACTTCTATAAACACACCTCCCGCCGGATGCCTCTCGAAAGTTCCAGCACTCCTTTGCTAAGCGCCACGCTCATTGTTGTGAGTCACGTACACATAAATAGTCGCGCGAAGCAGCCTAGCTTAAGCGCCTTTGTTTGCTCACCGCCCTGATATGCGGTATAAAGTAGCTTTGTTGTACATGCGCTATGCGTCACATTATTTAAACATATACATAAAATACAATAATGAAAAGAATTCATAACATGTATTAAAATTAATTGTGAAAATGCATTGAGAAAAGAAATATTAGTAACGATGTTCAAATGTTGCAGCAGACTAACCATCGTAACAAATATTGTGGCTAAGAGACGCTGAAAAACTTTTAGTAAAAGATGACATAATTGGCTAAAGTTTCTTGAAAACAGAAGGTATCGAAGAATGATTTATATATCACTGCTATTTTCGGCTAAAAGTATTGCAAAATAAACTAATTTCAATTGTTAATGAAATTTAAGGTGATATTTCAAAGCAAACATATCAGTTACGCATCCATGACCATCGCACTAAGAAGAACAACGAATCTTCAAGCTACGAGTGCAGCTAAGCCGAGGCAACAGGGATAATAATAAAGGAATAATAAAAAAAATATTTTTCACATTTGCGTTTATTACGAAAGCACATCAATTCAGTTCGCTATAGCAAAACAAAGGTTAAGCGATATGAAATCTTTTAAAAGCTGACCACTAGGTGATGGCCTTGAAATTCCATTCTCTTTGCATGAACAGAAGAAAGAAAAAAGAATAACGACTTCCCATTTGAGAGAAATATAATCTTTGGAAAATTTAAAGCAATAACAAGGAATAACTCAAAAATGGTAACTCAACAAAATAAATGTATTTTACACAAAAGTGTGATTTAACACTTGTGTCTGCTACTTTGAGGCCTGTACTTTTTGTTTGTCTTTGTATTACTGTTTGAGTTATACAAAATTAATTCAGAACCTAAGAATTACAAAATGCAAGATATTGTCGCGCCCTGCCTTCGAAGGGTGTGTAACAGGACGTTACATGGGAGCGTAGCTGGGGTTGGTTGAGCAACTCATAGTACCAATACAGCTTACAAAAAATAAACGTTTAATATAATTAAGTAGGATAGAAGATAACAACAGGAGCAAGCAAGCCATTCTGTGAACATAGAAGTGCTTAGGTTACCTTGAGCAGATGTAAGACGCATGTCCAGGTTAGGGACGATGTCCTGACGAACCCATGACACCTCCGGCCTGCCCTGCTGACCTTTAAACATCACAGCGACGTAGATTCATGTAGCACATGAAAACAGCTCCTCGGCTTGATCGGAATTCGGGATTTAATACATGAACCTCGTTTACGAGGAAGCTTAGCCAATAATTCGTCAGCAATGTGTCAGCACAGCTGATGCGGGTGAAAAACCTAGGTGCATCACTTAAACATGCAAGTGATCTTGCAAGAAATTACTTTGAGAATAACCTGGTTCACACGTTACAATATACACTTCATTTGTCATGAAAATATATTCAACGTATGGTGTGTGTGTGCGTGCGTGCGTGCGTGCGTGCGTGCGTGTGTGTGTGTGTGTGTGTGTGTGTGTGTGTGTGTGTGTGTGTGTGTAACGAAGGGGGGACACCTTGTCCACTGCGACCCCGATGTGGACGTATTGCGGGCTACCACCCCCCATGGGGAAGGTATGAGGCGAAGTGAGACCCGAAGTCACGTCGGAGAGTGGAACCAGCGAAGCCACCAGAGACGTCTAAGAGTTCCCGATTGTGACACTCGGGGCACACCCGAAGGCATACCATCCACCCAGGGAGAGAGCGAAAAGGCGACCCTAGCGGCCCGGGCAGCTACTTGCAAGGAGGACCAGGGAGAGAGCTTCCAATGAGCAAGCAACTATGCCATTTGCATGCTAACGCCGGAACCAACCGCGCTACCAACCGAACCTGAAAGATGACAGTGAAAGGAAATGAGAAAGGGAGGGAAAGGAAGCCATGGGGAAGAGATGAAAGCACCCTAACATTCGCCTAGGTGATATGGGGAAACCACGGAAAAACCCATGTCAGAGTGCGCGGACACGGGGAGCGAATGTGGGCCACAGACGTTACCACCTGAGCCATCCCGCTCGGTTCAACATATGGTAATTTAATCAAAATCGCTCCAGTTATTTATAACTTTTAACTGTGACAAAATCTCACGCACAAGTTACTGACATTCATGTGATGTAGTATGGTTCGACGGTTAAGTAGAGCCCCCTACTCGGACTGGGGCTCTCCGAGATTGTTTGGTCAGTTAGAGGTGAGTAACTCCTAATTAATTACGCCACTGCTATTTTCGTTTTGAATTAAACACTAAGTTCCAGCTCAAGCTCTTCTTTGTGAAGTTGAAGCACTTTATTACGGGATAAATTAAATTAGGTATATAGTGTTTATTTCATCCTTAGAGCTTGTATGTATTGCTCACAATTGTGCTTCATCCATTAATAATCTTCGTTTAGTTATGGAATCATTGGAAATTAGTACAATTGTTTGAAGCTTATGCTGAATACAAAATCCTTTGTAAATGCCCCCATCCCTAACAACGTTCTCTAAGCGTGTAATATCCCTGATTGAATTAAATGTTTGATACATTTACAATAATTATATTACATCCATAATTGTTAGCGGCTGCTGTTTAATGCGAGCATTTGTAAATAAAAACACATAATTATCATCTCCCACCGGTTGTATTTCTGATGCACTGTGAGGCAATTAATGCTACTAAATGTTTGATGAGGGGACATTCCTGTCTGACAAAAGCACACATCACTGCAATTCGTGTAATCTTGTCTATTATGTTATTACAGCAAGTACTTGTTCTCCAAACGTTGGATCGAGAATTCCGAAGCACTAGATTTAGACGAAAAAAAGCTTTAATATTGCGGCTATATTCGCAGACTCGAGTAACAATACTCATTTCAGGTATGTATTCTTAATATTTACACCGACGCAGCTTTGAAAACTTTGATGTGTAGCACTCACACAGCTCTTCCTTCTCACTC
The DNA here is from genome assembly GCA_030765045.1 of Tenodera sinensis. Lineage (NCBI taxonomy): Eukaryota > Metazoa > Arthropoda > Insecta > Mantodea > Mantidae > Tenodera > Tenodera sinensis. The sequence goes on from CM060962.1 coordinate 257,360,363, forward strand.
TTTTAGAAATTATTCTTACAAAGGCTTCTTCTTCTCTCTAATCCGTGTCAATCGAGATAAACATTTGTAATAATGGTTTTATTACATATTTTCTTGTAGATATATTTGGTATAGAGGATTATAGTAGCCTTAAGTGAGAGTTAAATGCTTTAAGAGCTGGTCGTTAAGTGATAGCTTTGAAATTTCGCTCTCTTTGCGGCACCAGGAGGAAAGAAGACGCGAATAACGACTTGTAGTTTGAGGAAATTGAAAGTATTAAACATTTAAACCAATAACGAGGAATATCTCGAAAAATGGCTAATTCCACAAAAAATGTATTAGATATACTTCTATGTTCAACGAGATATAAATGTTTTGTGGAGTAAGATTTTTTATATCTCTTACGCCTGTTACGGTTTACCACCTATGCAACAAGCATTTAGAATGAAAAGTACTTCACAGAAAATTCAGTTTGTATATACAGGGTGAAAGGTACTGCTTCGGCCATAGGTTAACCAGGGATTCTACATGATGAGCGTAACAAATATGTCCAATACAATTTATGTCAATAAAGAACCGTTTCGCCGAAAAAAAATGTGTCAAACATTTGGAGCCGTCTAGCTCCTTGCCGAATGGATATAAATAGTTTATTATTTAACTAACTGTCGCGCAAACATTGTGTGAACAACGCTGTAATACCCTTTTATCTTAATTCGAATGAACTTAGCCACAATTTAATGTTAAAGTGTAATGAAAAGTTTAATTTCTACGCGAAATATGGCAACGTCGTGGGCCAGTCCAAGCGTGCTTGTCGCGTGTTCTCACAACAAATTTGGCTGCCTGCGGGAGGTATCACTTCACGGTGTGAGAGTTGGCGGAAGAAGGAAGGGTTAAGGCACAACTTTCTGCAATACGAAAGAATTTAGCTTGCGATCATGTTCCCGTTCATATCAAGGGAGTACTTAGACATGGTACTACTAATTTCAGGGGGAAATTCCCCTTAAGAATAAAACTAAATAAATAGATACAAAATAAGAAATACAACATAAAATTAAAAGCATAACAATGAGATCACGTAACTAAAGCCAGGTGTTCCCACTCCTCCTCATCCCCATCTAGCAAAATAAGCCACTGTTTATCTCCAACTCTTCTTCTGTTTTCCTCCTTTAAAAACGAGCAAAATCAACATAAAGTTAACGTCTTTGTGAGCTGAAATGCGACTCAATATTAAGAACTTCAATTAAGCAATAATAAAACCTAAATAAACTCCACGTAATCGGCATAAACGACATACATTTTCAGTATTTCTTGTTGTAAAGTGCTTATAAATGCATTTAGACAGGCTTATGGAATTTATTTCAAAATGCTGACTGGAATTTGTGTTCTATGTGAAATAGTACTTGTAAACGTAGCATTATATTTTAGAGTACCTATATTAACTGTACTTCAGTCCCGTATTAGATACGAATTTGGTTTGTAATATGCAGAGCTAGGCCTTTTAGGACTTGGCTTACAATGTGTGCACGCTATGACCTTAGTGGAGCGCGGGCTAACTCCTGTCCTGCCGTCACAGGGGTAAACAAACGCGCAAACACACCGTTGTAGTATTACAATAGGTACATAAATTACATATTCGTTGTGAGTCAATATCTAGGAATGCAGCTATAACAAAATTACATTTTATAACATTGTTGAAAAAGTGAATTTATGCAGCAAAAGTATATATTTACATCTTCAATATCCATTCACATTTCGAATTTATTACAACATACATTTTAAACTTTTCGAATGTGAAGCTTCTTCTTCTGTGATTTAAGCAATGTTTGAAGTTTGAAAAACTTCTCTGCACATCACATGATGTCACAGGAGCAAACATGTAATGTTGCAGATGATATTGCTTAGTACACACTAATTCTTGATCTTGATGCTCTTCTGAATTGTTTTTAATATTTACCATCGTCCAATAACCTGGATTTTTCTCATGGCCGGTTTTCATTTTCTCTGTTATTGCTAAAATCCTTGCTTTATGCGTTTTAGTGTTGTAGTGCTGTATCTGCCATTTACGTTTAGTACCTTTGATTTCTACATGGCATACCTTGCGCTGAAGATTTTCTCCGTTGAGTGTGAACATTTCACCTCTTGCTAACTCTTCCTCTAATGTACTATTCCCTGCTTCTGACATTGTCTTCACTTCCAAGGGAATACTTCATACAAGTGCTACTACGTCGCGTTCTGCCGCTGAGGTCCTAACAGTCCTAGTTCTGGTCATATGTATGTCTAGAGAAACTCCATATTATGTATACCGCCCTTTAAGGATAGTATCACTGTCATGTTTACCTCTAGAGAAAAATTTCGTTTTGTTTGTCTTCTTATTTAGGCGCCTTCGTGACCACAGCTGCAATTTATGACGAGATCATTAGTTTTCTTTCAGCCCGATAATCCACAGAAGAGCACAATTATTTTAGAAAAATGAAGAGGATGACTTTTATTTACTTGCGTATTAAAGGCAATTACTATTGTTTTAGCTCGTGACGGATAATAATGATGATGATGATGACAATAATAATAATAATAATAATAATAATAATAATAATAATAATAATAATAATAATAATAATAATAATAATAGTAATAGTAATAGTAATAGCAATAACAATAACAATAACAATAACAATAACAATAACAATGATAATAACAATAACAATAATAATAATAATAATAATAATAATAATAATAATAATAATAATAATAATAATAATAATAATAATAATAATAATAATAATAATAATAATAATAATAATAATAATAATAATAATAATAATAATAATAATAATAATAATAATAATAATAATAATAATAATAATAATAATAATAGGAGGAGAAAGAGGAAGGGGAAGGGGAAGGGGAAGAGGAACAGGAACAGGAACAGGAACAGGAAGAAGAACCAGAAGTGAAGTATGGCTTTTGAGATTCTATTTTCACGCATGAGACATAGATTATTTACCAGTTTGTTTATGGTAATGTTGTATGTGGTCAATTACATATTAATAATTTATAGTTAATAGTTGTGATTCTTCCGTTATTTCTTCATTATGCTTATGGTGAAGTTCTGGTATGGGTATGCGCCAATGTACCTATCTCATAAATTTCATTTCTTCTTTCTACCTTAATTTCCATGCCTCACTTATGTAATGAGGTACAGATCTACAAGGTCTTGTGAAACCTAATATCTCTAAAAATAGAAGATAAAATAAAAATGTCTTATAAGAGCTAAATCGGGTTGAGAAATATAACTTGGAGGTTATAAGTACAAAATAATATAATCTAAGGTTACTGTCGCTCTAAGATTACTAAAACGAGGAAACAACCACAAACGTTTCAAGAACATTAAATGGGCTGTAATATTTGTACATCACATGAGTCAGATCAGATATAAAATTACAGAAATTTAGTTGGATTCGAAAAAGCTAAAATATATTCTACAGAACTTAGCCTCTAACAAGAGTAAAACAAAAACAAAAAGAAAATTGCCTCTTTAGGTTCTGTGGCCTTTCAATTTAAAAACAACTGAATCAATGACTGTAGATTTATGCTCCTGGTTTTACTGGTTTTCATTAGGAAACACACACACGTTTACGCTTTCAGACCCATCGGAGGCTAGGAAGTTATTCTAATTTAACACAAATTCCCCCAAATGGAAAAAAAATCTGAAACCTAAAGCGGTATTTTAAATGATGATGTAATGGTGTCTAACTTGCTGCACGTTGGTGCGCCTGAAAACCTATAGAAATAAATTAAGATATTTCGTAGATAATGTCATGCTTTGTGTACATTTATAGGTGGTTCTCTCAGTAAATCACTCAAGAGTTAGAATCACGTCTTATAAAAGGCTCAACCCTTGGGACATTTCCGCTAACTGAATGCTCTATGACTGTGCGTGTCAGTTAGGAACTCCTATGATAGGTGCAATGCAGATCAGGCAAGGGAAAATGCAAAGTTTCTGTTACTGAAGGACTACAGACGTAGTGACAGTGTATGCTGTACTTTGTACCTTCCCTTTCCACCCCACCTCGTGACTACGAATCTTCAAAGTGGTGTTACGTCACGCGATATTGACACGTTACATGTAATTGAATTAATTGACCCTGTCTGATGACTGTAGCGGGTTTAAATATGATGAAATGGAGCTTTATAACCGGTCCCGTGTTGAGGTGCAACTCATGCGATTAATAAATTCGTAGACATTCCTGAAATGTCTCAATCTAGCTGCAGTCTTAAAGCTGAGATTATTTGGTCTTCAAATGGTCATAGTAATGGCTCGACATGAGATCTATGTTTCTCTTTGAATCACTACTAACAAGCCTTACTACTTTTTGGTGGCGTTTCACAATTAAGTATGCATAAAAATTATCAAAATTTTTCTATTCGTGTGTTGATTCGTTGCTGTTTATAACGACCTCGTAATCCCTATGCTTTGCATTTAATTATGAAGGCTCAGAAAAGAAGCTTCCTCACGGCTTCCTGTCTAAATACGGCTAACAAGTTCGATACATCCTGGATTGCGAATGTTAAGGTACTGCGTTTGCTTCAATTTTATCAACATGCATTTTATGAAAATAAGAAAAAAATGAGTGCTGTAAATTATTGAAATAACAGACGACGTAGGTTTCTTTTAAAAGCAAATTACTCGTATTTGCATGATGTGACGTCACAATAACAACATTTCTTTGTTCATTACTTATTTCGGATCTGTTTATGTTCTTTAAAACCTTTATTGGATCTTTATGTTCTGAAATAAATAAAGAAGTATCTCGTTTCATGCTAGTAAGTTTACAAATCTGAACCTAGATATGGAAGTTATTTACAACCCAAAATACGCTAATGAATGGCCGTCGTTTCATTGGTGTGAGGGTAGCTCCCAAGAGAAAGCATTGTGTTTCCAAAACGAGCCTGTGCTTACCCAACCCTAGGAACTCATCAGACTTGGTTTAGCCAACCGTGGAGTAGGCGGCTCATTGCAATGCGCTTAAGCTACCTTCATAATGGCGAGAAAACAGAATAAATGTTTACCCTAGGGAGTCCTCACGACGCATAATAAGGCCTCCTCATTCTGCATTCGTTCTTTCAAATTTGTTTTCATTTTTGTTGCATATTTGTAACGCTTTTTAGCAACGGGAAGTCCTCGGAGTTTTGCATTCTCCAACTCTAGGATAAAAGTAGCAATGCATTACAAGATTCAAGTTACCACCATAAGCTGAACACAGAAGCTTCACTGTATTAAAGGAAGAATAAGAGCTCTATCCCGTCTTGATAAATTTGCTAAATTCATGATATGTTAGCTCAAACTACTGAAAATATCAGAACAAAATGTTTACGGTATGCAAATGAACGCATGCCTTCTAGTGACTGCTCTTGCAGTTTAGGAAAATAAGATTATCTTCTTAACTACCCCATGTTTTAGATAAGACTTATCAGCAATTATATTTGTGAAACAAGTAACCAGTATTAAAAAGAAGGTAGATCTCTAGCAGTACTTAGAGATTAATTGTATCATTTTAAAATTACATTTTAATTTAGCGGTCTTCAAAAGTTTGCCAGAAAATGTTATTCACGAAAAGAGATGATTAAAGCTGACATCCAGAAAGAAACTGTATATACTACAAGGCATGAGTACACAGAAGCTGCCTTGTTTAACGGCAGTGTAAATTTTCAGAACAAAATTTACTATAAAGCACGAACTAATGTTCCACTGCACTCCAAAGTGTGTGGGAGTTCCGATTTTTTCTGCAAGATGTGACGGAATTCACAGTATTAAATGATAAATCTTTTAAAAATATATGTAAAATATATTTATTCTGTCTAAAATTATAAAATATACATCAAATTAAAGACGAAATTCCTATTGATGAGGGTTCACAAAACTAAAGTGCTATTTAAGTAAAGAAAAACCAATACTGATATTTTATAGTTTTCGGTAACTACTGAAAGAACGCTTAACTTATCCAAGACAAATGCATAGTCACAAATAATAAACTAAAGTTCTGGGAACGTAATTCTCATTTATTCTCTAGCCTAAGAGAAACCCAAAAAATTAAATATTTCTTCCTTGATTTTGTTTTATTGCATTTTAGTTGTGTAGCTTCCTTTAACTTCTAAGTTCATATCGAGGACTTTGATTTAGTGATGGTGTGTTTACTCTCTGAACTTTGGGTTGCTTCTTTTTCTTACGTTGGCATTTTCCTCGTTTGTTACATTGAACACATTAATCTTCATTTCCGCATTCATATAACCACACTCTGAGGATAGGGCATGAGGAATTCCCCAGTTCAGTGGGGAAACAAACCTGGGGCCTTTTGGTCTGAAAAGACAGAACGCTGCCCACTTGATCATAAAGGTACTCCTGTGCTGGTTTTTGTTTTTAAATTTATAGAAATTCTTCCCAGGTAGAGCACCATTGCTGCAGAATTCATTCATGAATTCATCCAGCTAAATAGAAGGAGAAATTCTGTGAATACTATCAACACGACTGACAAAAGCAATGCTATAGTATTTTTGGAAGCTAGGAAACGTTAGCAAGAGAGCCGATGATTGTTAAGACACATGCTGGATTTCTGTCCCATGAATTGTTTAAACCCATTTAGGTAGTGTTACTCTTTTCCCGACGACAGTTCTTAAAAAGTGAATTTAGGCCTGCCATAGGGAGACTTAGGAGAGGAAAAGATAACAAAGTTCACTCACTTTTTGTCGATAAGACTGTGAGTGTCGACCTCGAGAGGAAGTTACCACATTCTCTGTTCACCTGTGCCTAGGGGGGTGCACACTTAATGACGGCATGATACTGTACTGAACATGCCTATAACACCTAGTTCGAAACTTAACGTAAAATAAGTATTTCTATTAGCTAAATTTGAATAAACTATATTCGTAGCAGTGATATACATGGAGTAGTACAGTCTTGTCAGTTACGTGTTGCAGTGTTTTCCACTGACAAGGCTATGTGTATTACGTACAGTCATCCAAAAAATGACTGAGCGCATTAGGAGAGAAGAATACTTTTAAGTTCCACGTCATGTTTCAGCGCAGTTTACACATTCCAATATTGCAACATGCAGCTGAGTTTATTGATAGTCTCTGATCCATACTTCATTGTCTGTCAGACACTCAATTACGCTGTGTGTTGCATCGCGACTCACATTTGTATTTGAGAATGTGTATACAAATGTGAGTGGTGATTCAAGATACAAGCTATTTGAGTGTCTGAGAGACGATAAAATGTGGACCAGAGATTATTAATAATTTCAGCCGCATGTTGGAATATCGGCTTGTGCAAACTGCGCTGCAAACGCGACGTGGAACTTAAAAACATTGTTCTCTCCTAATGCACTCCATCATTTTTTCCACGGCTGTACAGTGCTGTTCGTACAGGGAGTAAGGCTTACAAATGACGATCGTCTGTGAGACGAGTACGCGCAGTATTTTTAATCTGATTAAGTTTTGAAAAAAAAAAAAAAAATTGTTCGCAGACATATGTAGATGCAAATATTGGCACCATTTGTGCTGTTAAATCACCTAACGGGAAAGTTTGCATCAGGCAGTGATTCACATAGTTCAATGCCGTTTTTACGTGCATCTTGAAAGGTACAGGTAACCTACGCTGCGACATGTTGACTTTGTACACGCCTGATACTATAAGCCACGCTTTCAGCTCTGTACTGTCATTGCTCACAACACAATAGAAAATGTAGAGGGGGTGAAGGGGTGGCAAAGCCCACAGAGCCCGTGCGGGCACATAGTCCCCATGCCTGATTTAGGCTATACTTTGTAACAAGAGAAGTAAAGCTATCTTTATAGAGCTTTCACCATTGGAAAGCATAGTTCACTGTAATCTAGGAGACGTCTACTAATTTATATGTTTAAATGGCTATGACTAAAAGGGATTTACAAGGCTGTATAATAAAACACAAGCACACTGGAGCCATAAAAATAATGCTGCGAAAAACGTTTTAATAAAATAAAACAAAAGCGGGAATATTTCATTCTAAGCAAAATACATAGCTGGTCACGGTTTAGCAACTGGGAAAATAGAAGACACAGAAAAGCTAAGGACACTCGGTTCTACGGTACGCCATACGTATACCAAAATATTTCATTAACGCTTATCTAAGAGGCTTTTGCCTTTCTTCCTCTGTCTGAGTCAACTTCATTATCACCTATGCTAAATAAAACAGAAAAAATCTGATGTTACTTTCTCTCTTTTATCTATCGCCTATTAGTGAGTATAAAACTGTTCTACAAAAACTTACTCTTCTATGTATTTCATTCTAAACGAGACGAACGTTTGCAGAGATAGTTACATTACACATTTCGTTGTGGATAAAAGGAAAAAAATCTGATGTGTTGCACTCACATGACTTGTTCATGTTAGTTGACATAAACATTTGTAGAAATTAATTGCTTTTCTTGTAGATGCTAGGGGAATATGGGAATACAGTAGGCTTTGAGCGACAGTCAAATCTTTTAAAGCTTTGAGATTCCGTTCTCTTTGCATGACCAAGAGATAAAAACGCTAATAACGACCTTCCATTTGAGAACGGTCTGTAAGTATTGCAAAACTAACACAAATAATAAGAAATATCTCCGAAATGGTTCACTGTAAAAAAAATGCATTTGGACATAACTGATGTGTTATAACGAGATCCACATTTTTTGTATACTAAGATTTGGTGTATGTGTTACGGTTTACCATTTATGCAAAAGTAATCTAGAGTAAATAGGACTACATAGGCTATGGCCAGAAAATTAAAAATATACATTTCATTTGTCATAAGGATGTCTTAAACATATGGCACTTTAATGAAAATCGTTAGGGCTATTTTTGAGAGAATCAAAGTTTTGGAATAATTTTCCTTGTAGAGGGGTAGAGAAATTTTCTTCAACATCTTCGTGTCGTATACTTGGAATTTATTAACCTCAAATACCAACTTTGGTTTTTAACTGAAGTTTCGTTTTAGAGTGATGCTGTTCACTTACACACACACACACACACACACACACACACACACACACACACACACACACACACACACACACACACACACACACACACATGGACCTTCTCCCAAAACTGCTTTTTTGTTTCAGGGGGCCTCAAAACATATTTCCGATGAAATCTCGACATCGAAACTTTGTGTGGAATACAATACTTACCTTGCTTTAGTTCGTAGAGAAAATAAAAATGATGCTCAAGTGTTTAAGATCTGACTGCTAACCACTGGTCTTAAAAAGTTACACTATTTCCATGCAATTGTAAGAAACAACTGAATATTGAGGGAGACTTAAAAGAGCGATCAAACTAACAATTCGAAGCAATAATCACGGGTACATTCGAAACGGCTAAGCTACTGAAATAAACTGTATGTTTTAAAGAGATCTACATTTTTGGTGTAGTAGGTTTTCGTCTACAGCTTAACGTGCACCAATTATACAAGACGATATAAAATTTCTTCCGAATAAAGTGGGCTTAATACGCTACATTCGTACATTTTGTCGTGTCAATATCTTTAATACGTGATATCTTAAACAAATTGTTAGACATTTTTGAGAAAATCAAAAGTTTAGAAACTGTTTCCATAAAGGATAGCTAGGACACAGATTTTCTTGAAAATCTTCGTGTCGCATATTTAGAATATGGTGAATTTAAATACCAGGTTTGTTTAGGAGGTGGAATCAGGACTAAAAAATTCAATGTCACAGCCGGGATTTGAACCACGGATCTTCCGCTTATCAAGTGGCTGCTTTAACCACTAAGCTACCATGGTCAACTTGCCAGCATGACATTAAATTCCCCAGCCGATTCGTACTTCCCCGGTAGACCACAAGGGAATCTCACATCAGAGATAAATATATCCCGGGACATAAAGTACTTACAATTTGTAAGTCGCCCTTGGGGTATTTCTCTCTGATGTGAGTACCTCAGCGTCCCCCCCCCCTTTTTGTGAAATTTCGGCGTTTTCCCCCCTTTTTGTGAAATCTTGCTTTTGGGGGGAAGTTACTTGTTGAGACAAACTTGAAAAACAAAACGTTAGCTAAGTAAAAGTTTTTGTCACAATTGCTGTTAAGTCATTTCCGACATACAAGAGAAATAGAGATACGTATAGATATTTCATAAGCACCATCACTTCAGCCGTAAAATGTAACACACTATATTTCTGTTTCACACATATAGATGGGACAAGCTGTAACGCTAATATAGCTAGGTTAATTTTCTTACTGTATGCTGATAGCCCTGGAAGAGGACTTTAAAACGCTAGCTCATTTGCTGAAATCGATTAACAGAGAAATTGTGGCCGAAATAGGGTTTCGACTAATTGTGACTGTTACGCGTAGACTAAGATAGCTAAGTCAACTTTCTTTAGGTTTTCTGAAAGCTCTTGAAGCCTTTAACATCATGGCTGGTTTGTTGAAATTGGCCCGTTAACAGAGAAATTATGGCCAAAATAAGGTTTAGAGTAATTGTGACTGATACGCGTAGACTAATATAGCTAGAACAACTTCCTTACTGTATTCTGATAGCCCTGCAAAGGACTTTAAACGCTATTTCGTTTGTTGAAATCGGTCCATTAGAACAGAAGAAAAACCAAAATAAGGTTCAATTGCTCTTTAGAAGCGGGAATAAAAATATTTTATGTAAAATCGCGTTGTTTTCTTTTTCTTTTTTTTTTCTTTTTCTTTTTTTTTTTTTTTTTTTTTTTTTTTTGTTGTTTGTTTTTGTTTTTTTCAGGAATAACACCTACATAGATAAACTTAGAAAGCAAAACCCTATCTGAATAGACACACACACAAGAGTGGCTCGTTTAAATATATAAGATATATTCATTTGCAGCGCATAAACTATTGTTTTGACTCATGGGTATACTCGTATATTCTTAATACTTGGTGGACCCTCCTGTCCTCTTTATAATCTCATGCAACATTCTTGGCATTGATCTCACAAGGTTTTCTGTAGCTTCTCTCGTAATTTTCTTTCATTAATAGTTCCTAAAGATCACTCATGTGTGAGATCTTGTGTTTTTATACAGTAATGTGCCACACATTCTCTATTGGATTGACATCTGGTGATTGTGGAAGTGTTTCCATCCATCGCGATGTGTTGTGCAATAATCAGACTTTCGAGTTCAGCGCTATGTGTTTGCGCCATTGTCTTGTGTAAAGATGTAGCCATCTGTAATACCCATTATCATTAATACTCTATGGAAGAAGCAACTTCAATATGTTTATGTAAAGTGTGTGATCCATGCTGCCATCAATAAAGCAAAGATCGCCTACACCATTCGTACTCATACACCCCCACACAAGCACATATCTTTCACCATGTTTAACAATGGTTTTGAGATTTTTCATTTCCAATGCATAATTTTTGTCACCACATTCTTACTCCGCCTTTGTATACAAATATTGTGACGCCTGGCGTGGTACAAAACAAAGGACTGTCGGAGCTAAGCTACTCCACACCATATACCAGGCTGGCGAGCAAACAAAGGTGCCAGGCCAAGCTTTCCCATACCACTCCCGCGAGCAAACACTTAACTAACAAAATGAAGCTGCAACACAAAGTGGTTTTCTCCAGTCTTCGAGAAAGATCTGGCTACATATCGCAGACGTGTTTGAAGGAGTTCGCGAAAGGGCCATGTGACGTCCTCCGTGCTATGTAAGGAGGCGAGGAAACAGCAGAGAGGTAGTTACATTTTTGAGTCTGTCAGTGCGTCAGTGGTATAGTCGTGGTGAAGAAGATTTAACGAGCGTAGAGTGATTGTATCGTCGGGGTTAGCGTAAGAGAGACAGAGGAAGTGAAGAATGACACTGAAAGGACTGATTCAAGATTACGACAAGTAAACAGTTGTGAGTTGTGATATCGTGAAAGACCAGCGACTGTATTAACGTCAGCAAAAGAGAACTGTGTGTTTGTGAAAAAGTTAAGAAGGGGAATAAAGCAATAGAAAAGTAACCGGACGGATTTTGTCGTTTTGTCACAATATGTTAAACTTACTTTTATCAGTAAAAGTCACCTTTTTCCAGAATTCGTAATCATTAATTATCTGATTGTCGGCACGTTCCAGTCTCTCACCTCTATTACCCTTGGTTATGTATGGTGTACTGCAGCTTATTGATTGTTGTATTCAGCCTCATAAATAATGTTCCTTACTGTCTGTGACTTTACACCTTTTCCCATTTCCTGTTCCACTTCTGGAGTAATCTTCGCAGCGCTCAATTTAAGATGTGTTCTTTTCTTTTTCAACCATCTGACATATTCAGCTTGAATCATGACTGAAGGCCTACTTCTTCTTTTTTTTTTTTTTTTTTTTTTTTTTTTTGTCACATGTTTTTGCTTTATTTTATCTGTATATTATAGTCTTAGTGCAAGTAATGGTACTATTTAGTGCTTCAGCTATCTATTTGAATGTTTTGCCGTTTCGGAGACACGATATAACTATCTCTCTTCCTCTGTCGTTTCGTTACTTTCCGTCCCATGTTGTCATGTTGTCATGCAGTGATTCCCCTGTTTCCATCCTTTCATTGTATGTATGTGAGTAGAGGATAATCAGTGCGTTATGCCAGAGGTTTATATTAACAAAGATAAAGTGCAGGTCAACGTTTTGATCAGTACGATTATAGCAACGCTTGCCTGCCTACAGTAGTTCTGTCGTGGTCTTCAAACGTAACAGTGCTGTGAACTAGTTCCCACCAAATTAAAATATAAAATGTTGAAAAGCTCTTCAGATGCTGAAAATAAAACCACCTTCGAGTGCTAGATTAATTAATTTACAGTTTTCGGGTGTTTTAATATCTACAGATTATAGGGTACTGTTTTTTGGAGCATGTGAGAAAAATGTAGGAAATGAGAAAAGATTTCAAATAATTCAGCACATAAACGCAGCAAAACATAAGGAGAATTTAATCAGAAAACTAGCAAACAAAGAACCTGTTCAAAAACAGCTAGTAGAGTGTTTAGGAAGTAGGGTTACTGAATTTTCCTATGACTTATGCAAAGCCCTTTTAGCCGCTGGTATTCCCTTGTTCAAAATTAATAATCCGACATTTAAAAACTTTCTTGCTAAGTACACTCGACAACATGTGTCTGAAGAAAGTACACTGTGTAAGATTTATTATGTAGGACATTGTTACAATAACGTATTGTCAAATATACAAAGTGAATTAGCGGATCAATTTGTGTGGTTGTCTGTTGATGAAACCCCTGATTCTGAGCGCCGTTCTATTGCTAGTATAATCGTGGGTGCTTTAAATAATGAACAAAAGGCTACAACTTATCTTCTTAATGTGTGAGAATTGTCGCTCACTGTCAATGTAACTGTGGCCCAGTTTGTGATGACTCTTTGAAATTACTATGGCCAGGTGGCATCAAGTACGACCGGTTACTTTTATTTGCTACTGATGTAGGCCCTTATAATATGGTAAAATCAGGACAAACTCTGAAAGGTATTTTTCCTAACCTAATTCATGTAACTTGTTTGGCACACACTCTTCATCGCATTTCTGAGACAATACGTGATTCTTTCCCATTGGTAGAGAGATTTGTGTCCAGTACAAAGAGAATTTTTGTTACATCTCCTAAAAGAGTTAAGTTGTTTAAATCAACAGCGCCTAATATCCGACTTCCTCCTGCACCAGTGTTAACTCGATGGGGAACATGGGTCGATGCAGTTTTATATTATGCTAAGTACATAGAAATAGCCGAAGAGGTTGTTAATTCATTGGACTCGAAAGATGCTTCACCAATAGAAACTGTGCAAAATATTCTGTCAGGCACTGGATTAAAAGAGGATCTTAGTTTTATATCTGCCCATTTTTCTTTCTTATCAACAGCCATAACGGCATTGAAAGCTATAGGATCTCCTTTGTATGAATAACTTACTGTCTTTGAAAAAACAATACGTGATCTAAGTTTGGTTCCTTGTAAAGTACGACAAAAAGTGAAAGAGAAAGTTAATTATGTAATTTCAAAAAATGCTGGTTATAAACAGGTGTGTGATATTCGAGATATCCTCGAAAGAAAACCATCTGTCACACCAAGAGACTTGACTCTCTCTGTGAAGCAGTTAACATAATTTAAATATGCCCCGATAACATCTTGTGACGTGGACAGAAGCTTTTCACGTTACAAAAGTGTTTTGCGAGACAACAAACGATGTTTGACAGTGGAAAATTTGTGCAACGTGTTGGTTGTGAACTGAAATTTAGCAGTTATTAGCAGCTGCCACTTCTGCTTCAACCTCTAAGGAATAAGGTAACCTTATTTATTATTTATACTAACTCGTCTTGTCTGCTGCAAATGTACATTAATTGTTTTAATTAAATAGTGCATATTTCTTGGCATATGTTCAAGTTTTTAAGAGCATATTTGCATGCATATTTCAGTATTTTTAGGGCATGAACTTCCGAGCCCTAGTCATGATTCTGAACTAATTCCGATCAAATGTTGTATTTAGATAAGGTTTTGCTTTTTTAAGTTTATCTACATAGGTGTCATTCCTGAAAAAACACGATCTTACATTACAGTTTTTTATTCCCCCTTCTACAGAGAAATTGAACCTTGTTTTGGCTTTTTTTCCCCCCCTCTTCTAATGGACTGATTTCAACAAACAAAGTAGCATTTTAAACTCCTCTTCCAGGGCTATCAGAATACAGTAAGAAAGTCGACCTAGCTACATTAGTATACGCGTAACAGTCACAGTTTCTCTAAACTCTATTTTGGCCATCATTTCTCTGTTAATGGGCCAATTTCAACAAACAAGCCAGAATATTAAAGGTCTCATCATGGAAACGGTTCCAACAATTAGGATGAAAATTTATATTTAGTTAACATTTTGCTTTTCAACTTTATCTAGATAAGTATCTTCTCCCCCCCCCAAAAAAAAAAACTATTAAAAAAAGGGGGGGAAAAAAAGAAAAGCCTAGCGATCTCTGTCGCCCAGTTACTATGTATTAATGTGATGCAGCTGACAGGACGAATACTGTTTTGAGGCACTCTGTGAATGTGGTAGGTTCAAATGAAGCATAAATACATGGGAAACACCACTCAGGTTGGACTAAGCCAGGGACACCTGCTGTTTTTCACTGTCATTCACATTCGTGGTTAAGAATAGAACATGAAATAGGTAACGCCCAAACATTTGCAAGTGCAGGGGACATCTAATGGCACGTATGTGTGTTTATTACTGCCCCTACCGCTGACCTACAACAGAAGTGCTACACCCGAAACAATTGCGAAGAAACTTTAAAATCCTACATTAAATCCCACAAAAAAGTTGGATGATTTACGTTCACATAACTTTTTCTACCCACTATCGTGTGTTACTTTTTCTACCACTTACAGTAAACAAAGGAAGTATTAAATCCCAAATAAACTTTTAATACGATATTTTACCGGAAATAAATGTCCCGGAATCCCCTAAAAGAGTCAGTTTTAGAAAAGGAAATGTATAAATACCAAATTTGATATTTAAGTTCAGAACCTTCACAAGATGCGACTCGAAGGTCTCCAAGGAAATCCCCTCACCCCAAACTACCATTACATGAAAAATCTTTTCGAAACTCTGTATTTTTCAAGAAAGAGTAAGAATTTGAAAATAAAATGCAATGAATTAAACTTTGTATCTTGAATTTTATTGGAATAGCTTCTAAAGTCCTAACATTCGGAAGCAATATTATGTAATCTTCCAAAGATGGTATATGTTAAGTGATAGTCCGAAACGTACATGTGTAAGCCAGCTATTTTCAGAAAGGTTTATCCGGATTAAAATTAATTAAGCAGGAAAATAAGCGTTCGTAAGATTAATTTGTATACTCACTAACGAATGACAGAGAAAGTAGAGAAAGTCATGTGAATGAAAATTCTTAGGTGGTACAAATTATTCTTGTAACTTATTTCTCTATTTATTTCATTTTAATCCAGATTAGCTTTCCTAAATTAGTTTTTTGATCATTTCGTTGTGTATACAAGATATCCTGAGAGGAACCAAGTCCTCGGGTCACCAGGCGAATGCTGAGGATTTCCATATCCTCCGAATTCCCAGTCCCTCCATTTGGTTACATTAATCATTTCATTTCACCCTTCATTCCGTTAGGCTTCATTCAGGGTTAGAAGCGTCGGCAAGCGTCGTGGCAGCAACACAGTAGGGGGAACAAATGAGCCTTGGAACTCTCGTCCCTCGGATTGGAAGGGGAGCCATCTGGTTTCTGGGCTCCCATGGGGTGGTACAAGCCCAAAGGGGGAGGGGAGCCGGTTTGGAGTCCCGCGTCTCCCTTGGGAGTGCGAATCCGAATGCGTGGGAGAGGAACCGGGCTGAGCCAGCCTCCGCCGGGGTGCTTCTAACTGGGAAAATGTAGGGACCCTGCCCTCTTCTCTGTCGTGGCAACGTTCCGGCTGCCATCCCAATCCATTCGTCTGATCCATCCTCCAGGAGGGATGTCCCGTCAGTGGCATAGGCACAAAACATCGCCCTTTGTTCGAGGTGTCCCCTTCTTCAGATTGCCATTGAGTCGTTGAGTCAAGAAGCGTATTAGTATGAAAGATGTAAGAAACTGCCTCAAGCTATATAATCCTATAAAGAAAGTCAGCTCATATGCATATGAAATAAACCAATTCTCTAGTATACACCTGCGTGGAAAAACGGAATAAGTGAGTCACAGACTTTGTGAATAGTAAATATTTTTTCTCGTTATACAATTGTTTGACATGCACTGTTAATGAACCTAATTACGAGATTAGTACAAAGGAAATAAAGTAAAATTTTCTTACACCAGGGTTATTATATTTTTGAACCTAGAAACTTCAGTGCACACGTCTACAGCTTTAGACTAAAGGCTACTCAGAAAATTTAATTATTGTGTTGTTTAACGACGCTGTCAATTGCCGGGATCATATCAGCGTCGCCGGTGTGCCGGAATTTCATCCCGTAGGAGTTCTTTTACATGCTAGTAAATCTACTGATATGGAGCCCGCGACCTTGTGATCAGTAGACCTGCGTCTAACCAACTGAGCCACCCAGACCAACAGGCTACTCAGAGGTTATGATACTGTTTCATTACATACATAACTGCAGTACTCTTAATGTCAATTTAAGAAACAAATATAACATACCCTTATCTGTCTTCTGTTTGCTGAAGCGTTGTGTCATGGCCATCTATTTATATAGCGTTCCACTCTTAGAAGACAGTATGGAGTTAAATGGGACATCTCTGTCTCTATCTAGCGCATACAAGTTGCCATTAGCCGCGTCCTTTTCTACCCTCGCTCTGTTGCCAGATTCCTAATAGTATGGTATAAATATTCATTTGCTATAAATTTCAGATTTGAACACATTATCCTATGCAGAATTTTTTTCTCTATCAGGTTATATCCTTTTCAGAGTCATTATACATTTCTATAGGTCCAAATTTCTTCAGAAAGCGTCTTTTTCAATAGAAGTCCGATATTTGCTGTTTCTACACTCATCACGCACTAACTAACAAACCAACTGCTAGAATGCATCTATATTTTTTACTTAGGTAGAGTAGACCATAGTGCTACTACCTGCCTACTTTGAATTCTCTATGTTTACCCAGTTAAGTGTTATAATTTTTTAAATTAAATGTTTTCGGAAAATTTTATATATGTGCACTGCAAAAGTTACGCAGTGTGAAACTTTTTTGTTATTGAGTTTACATCAGGGAAACAGCGAGAACAAATGTTGAGGAAGGTTGGAGAAAGTTTTTAAAATAAACCAAAAGGCAGTAACCTCTTTCTTTTATCCAGTAAGGCAAACAAAAGGTACTCATCCATTCAGCGTCAGGCCTGACACAGAAGATAGTATAAGGAGCAGCACTAGCATTAGTTCGAAAGAAGCCGTGTGTGTAACTGTGAGCTGTTATTGCGTTATTTGTTTAATATTTTTGTAAATATTTGTAGTTATGGAGGATGAAGCTAGGAAGGGACGATATGTTGGTAAATAAAGAAGTAAGGAACGCCAAATAATTATGAATGTGTTAGATTATTTTTTAAGTAAAATGCGTGTAAGTAAGGCGGTAAAAGAAACAGCTAAGGCTATCGGGTGTTCAGAAGCAGTAGTGTGTATGATTAAAAAGGAACTAATCAAAGGACCTCTAAGAACGCCATCGAAAAAGAAAGCAAAAAGGGCGGGACTACACAAAACGCTAGGTTAACGCAATATGATTGAATAGTGCAAGGTGGAGTGCGGCGAATTGTTCATTCTTTACAGTTTGCAAATATTCCACCCACGCTGAATATAATTTTGTCACAGTTCAACAGAGATGAGACCCTACCAAATTTCTCAAGGGCCACTCTGATTTGGGGTTCGAATATGAAAGAAAGGGTAACAAGTGCATATTAATAGAAAGAGACGATATCGATATCATCAGATGGCGACATAAATATCTAAAAGACGTAAACGGTTTAGGGACCAGGGGAAATCAATTGTTTATACAGACGAGTCATTTGTAAATTTAGGTCATACAGTAACAAAGGCGTGGAGGGATACCAAAGTTAAAAGTGCCCGTCTCGTCAAGCAGCAAGCACTCAAGATCAAAGTTCTCTACACCGCTCACGCGAGCGAACACGTGACTAATAACAATCGGGCGGCAACACAAGGGTTTTCGGGAACACAGAGTATCCAGAGGTGTCCGGCGTGTTTGCAGAAGTTCGAGAAAGGTCCGTGTTACGTCATTGTCACTACATAAGGAGACGAGCCAACGAGCTAGAGGGGTTACGGTTACAATCATGAGTCGGCCAGTGTGTCAATGAGTGCCAGACAGTTGTGTGTGAGTGTGTGTGTGTGTGGGGGGGGGGGGGGTTGAGGGTTGGGGGGTACTGTCGTCGTGAAGGACACGTCGCATCGAAGGGAAGAAGTTTTAATCAGTGTTGAGTGATTTATCGTCAGAGTTAGAGTATGAGAGACAGAGAAAGTGAAGAAAGACAGTGAAACGACTGAGTCAAGGTTACGAAAAGAAAGCGGTTGTGAGTTGTAATATCACGAAAGGCTGTAGATAGTGTTAATATCAGTAAAAGAAAACTGAGTATTTGTGCATTGACTTAGAGGAAAATAAAGTGACACAAAGGTAATTGGACTGGATTTTGTCATTTTAGTTACAATATCTATATGTGTTATATTTGTATATAACTTTTTCTCCCTCGTACTTGAAGTTCATTGAGATAAACCTTTCTATATATGGCTTCATTACAAAGTTCATTATAAGTAGAAAGGAGGCAGTGAGAGTACAGTGTTTAAACAAAGGCCCCTATGAATTTACCTTGAAATTCCACGCCCTTTCCAAGATATGGAGAGAAATAAGTGAAGGTTGGCAATAATTCAAATACTGAAATGATGAAGGAATGACACCAATAACAATGGATGTCTCTGAAGCCGAAAGTTACTTAAAATAATTGTTTTAAATAAATCTACATTTTTGTGTAGCAAGCTTTGTTTATGCCTTAAAGTTTACCAGTTATAGCGAATGATATAAAATGCCTTATTGAAGCGGCCTTAATAGGCTATTCCAACAGGTCTCAAGATATGTGTATATTATTTGTCCTATTAGTATTTTGAAACGTGTGGTATTTTAATAAACTGTAAAGCCAGTTTTAAGAAACATTTGATGTAAGCTTCTTTTACATGCAGTGCGTTGTAAATGGTGGTTAGGTCTATTGCATCTTTGAAATATATAGCATTAATTGTTCTTTCACGGTAACCGTGTATAGGACAAGGTTGTAAAGGGTAGAATGAGACTGAAAAATTCAATGCCAGAGCTGGAATTTGAACTACGAATCTTCCGGTCTCCGTCCGGGTGCTCTAACCACTGAACTACCATGATCAATGTGACAGGAAGATCCATGGTTCAAATCCCGGCTAGGCATTGAATTTTTCAGTCTCATTCTACTCTTTACAACCTTGTCCTAAAAACAGCTATTTTGTGGAACAACAATTAGTTGGTTAAACTAGAAGCCTGGTACTTAAGTACTTACAATATTGTAAGTCACCATATGTTATCTCACATCAATTTGAGATCTCCTTGTGATTTACCGGGGAAAATACGAGTGAGTTGGAGAATTTAATGTCGTGTCGGCACGTTGGCCATGGTAGCTCAGTTTTTGCAGTGGCCGGACGGAGACCGGAAGATCCGTGGTTCAAATCCCGGCTATGGCATTAAACTCCTCAGTCTCGCTGTACCCCTCTACAGCTTAAGTAATAGGTTTGGTATTTTTCTGACCTTCCGTTTTTGTTTTGCTGTCCACACATAACACACACATACACACAAACACACACACGCGCGCCCGTGCTCGTGCTAGCTAACCTTTTTCCTAAAAATTACTTCTTTTTTTATTTATGGGGTTCAAAACATGTTTTCCAGTGAATTATTACCATCACATTTTGGGTGAAATACACTACCATCTCTACCTAATAGGAATGTGGTAGTAAAAGTAAAATATCTGGTTCTGGAATGATATATTTCTTCTATTCGTTCTGGGTGAAACAAAAACTCAGACAAAGCTCATTTAAAAGTTAAACATTGAGATAAAACAATGTAAATTATTTTCACACAAGGTGATTATGTGTAAACAGTATAATATTATGGAACCCAATAAACTATATTTAGCGCTCGTTTGATATTTCCCCTGAAGGAGTTCCATTGCTGTTCTGTTTAGTATATAAATAATAGTAGGCTTGTAAACAGCAGGCTATGTAGCCTACCCAAAGGGTATTGTCTCCTGTCCAGAAGGAAAACAATGTTGGTAATGTTGGGGGTTAACCACCTGAGCATCGCTATTGTCAGGCTCCCTGTTGTTCAGGCCCCTAAGAGAATTCTTGCCAGCTTAACAGGTCCATTAAATTAAATACTTCTAAAAAGTGGTCGCTTGTGCAAGAAGAACCCAGTCTCAACATTTACTCCTCCAGTTGATGCACTGAACGTGTTCTGTCTTGGAAATGAAGCGTAAAATGCTTTGACATAATATGACTTTTTTCTGCGTTCCATAGAAGGTGTTTGGTTCCCTGAGTCATTAAACCTTATTTAGAGTTGTTCCCTATCGACCAGCGAAATACAAAATAGACAACATTGTTTCTATTACCAAGTATCATCAACTTTGTGTTCAATATGGAATTTTATATTGGGGCAATTAAGTAGAGAGCAAACGAATATTCCTCATACAAAATAAGGTTATAACAACACCCATAGCAGCGCTCTTAGAAATATATTTTTAGAAGACTGAAGATATTAATCTTGCCCTGCATGTATACAAGGTGGAAGGGAAGTCATTACATTCCTTCTAACATGTGTTTCATAGAAG
Organism: Tenodera sinensis; assembly: GCA_030765045.1. Lineage (NCBI taxonomy): Eukaryota > Metazoa > Arthropoda > Insecta > Mantodea > Mantidae > Tenodera > Tenodera sinensis. The sequence continues at coordinate 257,381,700 of CM060962.1, forward strand.
CATTACAAACAAAAACGTCGAATGGCATTTTGTTCTTTGATCAGCCGATTTCGAAAAAGTAAATAGCTTTTTATCCAAATTGGATGCGCAATTCCACAAGAATGTACGAAGATAACAGTTTGTTGCTTGTAAGATGCGTAGAGGAGCTTATTTCCGACATAGCTTCGGTAGTAATTATGGACATCACACAGAGTAACGAAATAATTAATCACTTAAAAGACGTGAACGAACACTCCGGGCTGTTCTTTCAGACATGAAGTGAGTCGGCAACGTTGCGTTCAGTTTGGTCAGGGAATTACCCGGTTTGTGTATGTAAACAGGTCGGGCACTTTCGCTTTCGTGTAATATTTTGGGAGCTAACGCTTGTGATTGACCTACACTTGCACACTATACACGGAAGGACAAGAGAGGATATGAGTTTGTTTGTTTTCAAGGCGCACCGTTACGATATTTGTTTATGTACTGAGCTAGGGAAAGTGATCACCTACACAATCTGCAATGTTGCCAGGTTGTTGTCGACAACTCCGTAGGAAATGGTCAGAGACAAAAACGTAAGATACAAAATGTGCTCCAAATACCAAGATCTATCATTGGTTTAAATTAATGTAATGGCTTTTCCCCGGTATATTCTTAATCCTAGAATTCTTTATATGCAATCTATCCACATATAACAAATAATGACATTCATAAGATAAACACTAGACAAAAAGGTAACATCCATCATCTCAGTGCAAAACTTTCTTGCTTCCAGAAAGGTGTATAATATAAAACCACAAAAATATTTAGCGCTCTTCCTAATGATCTTAAGAACAGTCGACAATTTCAATGCTTTTAAAATTGCTGCTAAAGAGTACCTATGCTCAAAAGCTGCTTTAATAACAAATCATTGTTAATTACATTTGGTGCCTGCTCGAAAGACCGCATCCGTAGCGCAGTTGGTAGCGGAGGCCCCGGGTTCGATCCCCGGTACCAGCATGGGGATTATATCCCCTCTGGGAGGTCTGGCACGGGGTGCACTCACCCTCGTTAGTCCCGGGGGGACCAATTGAGGAGCTACTTGATGGAAAAATAGCGGCCCCAGGTCGTGAAGACGCATAACTGGCCAGAAGGGTTCGGGACGCTGACCACATACCAGCCTCCAGTACTGCACCATTGACGCCTGTAGTGGGCCGATGTGGGGGACGCAGCGGCTGGGTGGTAAGGCTTGGCTCTTCATGGGCTGTTGTGCCGGGGCTTAGCTTAGCTTAGCCTGCTCGAAAGCTACATAAATATATATGTATTGAACAACTGATAAAAATGCCATATACTGCTGATTATATAACTAAATGGAACGTGGCAGGGAAAACCTAGTGAAAGTTTAAAACAAAGTTCAATTTGTATTTGTAAATATACATTAGGTATGTTAGTCTTACAACTGCAGGGAACATTTTTGTTTCCCAATTATCCTTGTTTTGTTTTTGTGTCTGTAGACCAGGTGGAAGGTATTACATTAATTTAAACCAGTGATATCTTGGTATTTGGAACATATTTTGTATCTCACGTTTTTGTCTCCGTCCATTTCCTACAGAGATATTTTAGTTTTGTCGCAAACAAGAGACAGACAAGCTGGCAACACTGCACATATTGGGGGCCTCACTTCCACTGGGTCAGTACATAAACAAAGATCGGAGCAGCGTGTCTGGTGAGCGTAAACAAATATCACGCTGTATCCTGCTGTTTTTACTGTGCGAGTAGGCCAATCAGAATGCCAGTTGCACTCGTTATCTCAGAAAACATTACACCACGCTGCGTCATGTTTGCAAGCGACCGACTTGTTTACATCCAGAAGCCGGTTCAGGTCCCTAAGCAACCTCAATGCAGCGTTGCGAGTTATTTCACGTTTGAAAAAGCTGCTCGGAATATTCCTTTAATTCCTTTAAGTGATTAATTGTTTCGAAACACTGTGTGCTGTTCCATAATTACTACCGAAGCTATGTCAGAAATACGTCACTCTACGCATCTTACAAATAACAAACTATTATGTCGTACATTTTGTCCATTCAATTTGGAAAAAAAAAAAAAAATTATTTTTTCGGAATCGGCTGATCAAAGAATGAAATGCCATTAGACCTTTTTATTTGCAACGGTTCTATGAAGCACATATTAGAAGGAATGCAATACGTTCGCTTCCACGAGGTATAATGTGCTTTTATGGTATACTGTACATTTCCACTGACATGTTTAATGTTCACAGGCCTCCATGGCTACTTGTGAACTCGCTAAACGCAATCAAATCTAATCCAATCTAATAAAAAACACTAGACTCAACTTAATGTTAAAATGGATTTTTATTTGTTTTGCTGTAAAATGTAAACTTTGAAGTTCTGATAGTCATTTAGTACTGCTTCACGCTTCCACGAACCAAAGTGTCACCTGAAAAAGACTGTATAATTATCCGTAGTACTAAAACGTAAGGTAGGAAGAGATCTCAAAAGAGAACAGCTGAGGCTGCCTCAGATCCATCAACATGAACTTTAAAATGCCACACACATTTTGAACAATTAAAAGCACAGAAAAGCATAAAAAATAATTGGCAGCAGTTGCAAAAGTAATGGGAAATGAACTCGCCGGCATAAAAATTACCATAACATATGAAACAATCATTCCATAACTTACAAATTGTAAGACTTGTAATACTTAATATGAAATTGTATAGCATAATTAATATCTATCTTCCGGTGTGATAACAGCTGTTGCCGTCTTCCGGTATCCAAACGCCACTCTTTTCTATCCTCACACATTCCTTCTTCCAAATATCTGGATTACAACTCCTTCCAGACAGGCCTTCTTTGGACGTTCCCTCTTTCTTCTTTCTAGTGGTACACATTCCATTGTTAATTTACGTAGTCTGGCAATCTTTTAATGTGTCCATACCAACATAATCTCTTCTGTTCAATAATATCCAAAATATCCGAATCTTTTTTAATTCCCAGAATTTCTTTCACAGTTTCATTTCGAACCACTTCTAATCTTGATTTTCTAACTGATCTTCTGAAAACGTCCATTTCATTAGCCAAACTTTTGCTGACTTCCTTGTGTGTTAGTTCCCAAACTTCCGATCCATATACAAGGACACTTGGTCCAATAGTTCTATAAATCTGTAATTTTTACTGTCTCTAATACGCACAACAAATTAGAGGAAGTATTGTATTCCACACCAAAATTCGATGTCCAGATATCACAGGAAATATGTTTTGAGGCCCCCAAAAAAGGCATTTTTAGAAAAAGATCCGCATGTGTGTATGTGTGTTGTGTGTGTGTATGTATGTGTGTGTGTGTTTGTGTCTGTGTGTCCGCCAGTGTGTGGACATCACTCAAAAACGAAAATTCTGTTAAAAACCAAAGTTGGTATTTAAGTCTAATGTCCTTCAACGATGTAACACGAAGATTTTGAAGAAAATTCCTCCATCCTAATCTAATTTTTCTTTAAATGGAAAATTTTGATTTTCTTGAACATAGCTCTAACGTTTCTAATTAAAATGTCATATGTTTCAGATATGTTTATTGCAAATGAAATGCATATCTTGAATTTTCTGGCTATAGCCCATTTAGTCCTATTTACTTTGGATGACTTTGCATAACTACTAAACCGTAAGAGATAGACCAAGTCTTACTATAAAAAAGTAGATCTTGCTAAAACACACAATTTATGCCTAAACTTTTTTTTTTTTTTGTTTTGTAGAGTGAACCGATTCGGAGACATTCCTAGTTATAAGTGTAGGTTTTGGAGAACTTATACTTCTGTCTAATGGAACATCGATATTCATTTTTACTTTCTCTACTACGTATTGTAGTACTGAAGTATTGTATTCCACCCACAAACTCGATGTCGAGATTTCACCGGAAATATATGCTTTGAGGCCCCCTGAATCCAAAAAGCATTTTTAGAAAAAGATCTATGTGTGTTTATCTGGGTGTCTGTCAGACTGTAAACAGCGTAACCCAAAAACGGAAAGTCGGTTAAAAACCAAAGTTGGTATTTAAGCTTCATGTCTTTCAAGGATGCAACACTAAGGTTTTGAAGAAAATGTCTCCACCCTAAACTATCCTTTACATGGAAAATTTGTCGAAAAAATTGATTTTCTTGAAAATTTATCTAACGATTTTGTTCAAAATGACATATGTTTAAGATATTTGTATGACAAATGAAATGTGTATTTTGAGTTTTCTGGCTATAGCCTATGTAGCCCTGTTTACTCCGGAAGACTTTTGAAAAGCTGTCAAACCATAAGGGATAGACCAAATCTTACTTTACAAAAAATGTAGATCAGGCTAAAGCATACAATTTATGTTCCCGTAAATTTTGTTGTAGAGTGAACCATTTCGGAGATATGCCTTATTGTTTGTCTAAATTTGGAAAAACCTAAACTTTCGTCAAAAACAAAATACTTGTTCACTTTTATATGTTACCGTGCAAAGAGAACGGAATTTGAAAGCTTTAAAATATTTGAGGCTCACTCTGAGCCTCCTGTAATCCCATATTCCCCTTGCATCTACAAGGAAATAAGCAATGAGATAATTTCTGCATATGTTTATCTCAACTAACACGAAGAAGATATAGGAATAAGAGTTTGCAGGAATAGTTAGTAAAAGAGTAGAGAAAGTCATGTGAGTGCAGCACATCAAATCTTTTTATAGGCTAACCGTGCAAAGAGAACGAAATTTGAAATCTTTAAAAGATTTGACTATCGCTGAAAGTCTACTGTAGTGTCATATTTTTCTTGTACCTACAAGAAGATAATGGCATAATTTCTGTAAACGTCTGTCTCTACTAACACAAACAAGATATATGAATAAGAGTTCGTAAATATAGTTAGTACAAGAGTAGAGAAAGTCATGCGAGTACAACACGTCAGATTTTTCTCATGGAAGTATGTTCTCTGACCACTTGAATATGAACTTTGAGAGAGTACAACGGCAGTATGTATTCACTTTCTTGCTTTCTTCCTATGAGTATAATACCAATTGTCTATGCTCGTAACTCTACCGTGGCAGTCAATTTGACTTCGCCAGTATTGCTGAACTTCAATAATGATATCGCAATTCCTCAATGATATTATTACCATTCCAAAAGTTTTTACTTAAGTCTTTATTCAGATTTAGTAATTTTTACATTCTGTACTACGTAAGTAGACGACGGATAGCTTTTAACGTTAACAATTCTATGTCGGCATTTTAGTATAAATGCACATTTTGAAACGCCTGCATAAAGAAAGTCTATTGAGAAAATCTGATGTGTTGCACTCACATGACTTTCTCTACTCTTGTAATAACCATTCACACAAACTCATATTCCAATATCTCCTTCGTGTTAGTGAAGATAAACATTAGTACAAGTCATAATATTACTTATTTCCTTGCAGGTGCAAGGGGAATATTAGAATACAGTAGGCTTTGTGCGATAGTCAAATCCTTTAAAGCTTTGAGATTCCGCTCTCTTTGCACACTCAACATGAAAAAATGAACAACGATGTTCCATTTCACGAAACTTTTAAGTTTTCCAAATCTCACACACATAACAAGAAATATCTCCGAAATAGTTAAGCCTGCAAGAAAATTTATGTGGACGTAAACTGTATATTTTAGCAAGATCTACATTTTTTGTAACGTATGATTTGGTCTATCTCCAAAGGTTTACCGGTTATCCAAAAAACTTCCAGAGTAAATAAGACTACACGGGCTATAGCCAGAAAATTCAAAGTATGCATTTCATTTGTCATAAAAATATCTCAAACATATGACATTTTAATTAAAATCGTTATAGCCATTTTCAAGAAAATAAAAATTTTCGAAAAATGTTACATATAAACGATAATTTAGGGTGGGGCTATTTTCTTCAAAATCTTCGTGTCGCATTCTTGAAAGACATTAAACTTAAATACCAAATTTGGTTTTTAACCTACTTCACGTTTTTGAGTTATGCCGTTCACAGACAGACACACACACACACACACACACGCACGCACGCGCATGGACGGACCTTTCTCTAAAAATGATTTGTTTTGGGATTTGAGGGGGTCTCAAAACATATATTTCCGGTGAAATCTCGACATCGAATTTTTGGGTGGAATATAATAGTTCCCTTACTTGCCAGTAAAGAAAGTAAAAAGAATAAGGATTTCCCATTTGCGAAAACTACAAACGCTGGGAAATTCAAACAAACCGAGCGTCTATGAAACGGTTAAATCCATAAATAATTGACATCAATTGTTTACTTTAGCGAGGTCTAGTTCTTTCTATGCTAAGACTTTGTCTACATCTTTTCGTTTATCGGTTATGCAAAAGTCATTCTGAATGCAGAGCACTTCAGATGCTATGACCAGGAAATTGATTTGTCACGAAAGTATTCTAAAGATGAGGTATTTTAATCAGTTTCATATGAAAGTTAAAATGGTTAGAGCTATTTTTGTGAAAATAAATATTTTGGTAAAATGTTCAGGCATAAGATGTTTTGAGGTGCGGAGACTATTTCAAAAATGCATGTGTCGCATTCTTGGAAGCTACAGAACTTAGTTACCAAATATTGGACTAAAACGAATTATCGTTTTTGAGTTATGCCTTGCACTCCCACAGACAACACACACACGCACACGTTCATGTGTGCATATTTTTATAAAAATGCTCTTCTTGGATTCAGGGATACAGTAACACGTACCTATGTGCTGTGAAATCCTAATTTTCAACTTTTTTATGGAATACAGTAAGTATTCGCCCCATTTACTGAGCCTAAATTTAAGACTGCTAATACACTGCTCCCTATGAGATGTTTACCATAATCAAGGTTGTCACTTGAATACAATAGCTAGCAAAATTTTTATATGTTAGGAAATAAAACATAAAGAAGAAAATATATTCTATTTTCAACAACGCTGTCAATTGACAGGTTCGTATCAGTGCCATCGATGTAACTTTTTACAACGCTGAAAGAGAAGGTAAAAAAAAGGAAGGGTATCGGTGGGATTTGCACCCACGACGTTTAGATCAGCAGGCCACAGCAACTAACTAAACAACTGAGCTACCTATATAGATAGTAATAAGGGGCAAAAGGAAGTCATGGTCGTTGCATTGGTTAGTGCCAACCTATACACCGTGGCCAAGTGTTATTCTCCAGGAATAAAATAAAGCAGAAAATATATTTTATTTTCACAACACTGTCAGTTGACAGGTTCATACCATTGCCGGCGATGTAACTTCTAAGAACGCTCTAAAATAAGGTAAATAAACAATGGAACGTTATCGGTCAGATTTGAACACGCGACGTTGGGATTAGTAGGCTACCGCTACTAATCAACTGAACTACGTATGTAGATCGAAATAACGAGCAAAAGGGAAGTCATGGTCGTTACATTGGTTAGTGCCACCTTATACACCGTGGCCGGGTGTTATTCTCCCCGTCGATCATTCCTTTACGACCCCTTGACCAAGTATGCCCAGAGAACCAAGCAAAGTTACCCTGTAACATCGGACCTCCCGGCTGAGTAGCGCTTCTTATATAGTACATGAAGTGTTCACTGCGACTCGCATTCTCTGCGTGCAATCCAAGTTACAGAAAACTTTATTTTCGAAGAAACAACGTGATTGTCGATTAAGCTAATTGCAAACGCTTTATTCTTCATTCAATAAAATGAGTATTTTGTAAAAAGGGTGAGGCCATGACTTGTGTAACGTACTGCGAGTAATTAACTTTCCATATGTACAATAATTGTGTATCTTCTATAGTTTATAGTCTCCAAACGCTGATGCCTTTTTTTCTTATAATATGAAAATCTCTGCTTTTATTTGATTAGCTACGTTAGGTTACAAACCAAAAGTGGAAAGCAGTTTTAAAGAAAGTTCATAACCTCCCAGAGTATTTCAACATTAATTCTCCATGGAATGTTGTAACAGCAATCGTCGAACTTCAAGAGTTCCGCCGGCCAAGACCGATAATGTAGCTTCTACAGTGAACCGAATATATTCTAATGAATCCAGAACCTAAAGTTGATTATTCTCAAAAGTATGCTTCAGTTACACAAATGACTCAATCTGAAATTAGGCGATTGATGTATATCGCACGACAAAATGTCACTCAAATTTAAGGTTTTGCGGTAAATCAATTGTTCCAAAGCGCACAAGATAGCTCTCAAGCATTTCAAATGCAATGTATTTAGCATATAAGACCATGGAGCAACAATTATGAAATGTTTGTGCTGTTGGACGACGCTATCAATTGCCAGATTCATATCAGCGCCGCCGGTGTGCTGGAATTTTAATGTAGCAAGACTTAATATGTAAACATCCTAAATGTAAACAGAAATAATATATCACTACAGAAGAAAGCTCTTATTAGACTTAAAACTTTCGTGGCGACTGTTACTAATATTTGATTCTCGTGTAATCAGCCACGTCATATGTATAAAATTCGAGCTTTCGACCATTTGATTCTCCATTGTGTTCATCAGGAACAAAGGCAGACGCGGCTGATCACCCGGGAATCAATTACACTAGCCTGCAAAAAGATGTTTTCCAATGACCAATTTCGGTTCGAAAAGGTGAAAGTAACTAATTTCGATGCGCTAAATTGAATGGTAACTACAGTTTCTCTCTCTCTCTCTTGCTCTCTCACGTAAGGTTTTTCTACAAATCACCAAATATTATAATGAAAATGACGAAAATGGAATGATTGATATTAAAAAAGTGCATTATAAAATAAATAAAGGTTGAAAAATTGCTCAGTAAACAATAAAAGTTAACACCTACATACGTGTAAAAGATGGTATGAAGCTACATTTTCCTTGCCTGGAAGGATGACTGCGTTGATTTACGTTCATAGCCCGGTTCAGCGATTTTCCTTTTCAAGCTCCAAAAGTAGTCCATTAGAATCGCAACATTCCACTGACCTTGATATCTCCTCTCCACCTCTTCGATTTCTCGATGGAATCTTTCACTTTGATCATCAATGAGGGATCCTGAACTGTCAGGAACATAGCTTAGATGCGAATACAGCAAGTGAGACTTTAAGCCCATATTACACCCAGGTATTCCTAACTTTTCTAGCATATTTCTCAGCATTACTTCATGTTGGGGATAGTTTGTATTTTCCAGGAATTTATTGGCTACTTCTTTGACAGCACGCCGAGTATGAAGTTCTCTATCATTCATGACATCCAAAAATGCATTGTCCTTCATTACCTGCGTTATCTGAGGTCCATCAATTACGCACTCTTTTATCTCAGCTTCAGACATCACAGAAAGGTTACTACTCACATATTTGAAACACAAACCACTTTTGTCAAATGTTTTATAATACCTCGTTTTATATGCAATAGCGGTAACATTTTCTTTGGATCAACTAAACTGGCACAAACTACATTTTTTTATCCTGGTGGTAAACGTTTTATCTTAGACCATTCTGTCGTTGTCCAATGTTTAACCCTATCTTTACTGTCGCATTCTCATAAAAACATTGGTATTTCTCATAACTTCTTTGTTGCCCTAGCAAGATACTGTCTACCTTTAGGTCTCCGCACAGCAGCTATTGATGTTCCTGGTAACTAACATTTGCTAAAATGGTTTCAAGTTTTCCATATGACACTCTTAGGAAAACAGAATGTGCAAGAGGTATTGAGGCAAATTCACTTTTATTGTGCAATAAAACGGCTTTTAGCCTTCGTTTTGAAGCATCGATAAATAAATGCCAGTCGTTGCTATCATATGTTGGTCTTCCCAGTTGCTCAGTTAAACGTGGTAGTACATCACTGCAATAAATCAGCTGGTCTTCCATTTTAAACAGCTTGGTAAATCCTTTATCTCTCTTCCTATTCCAGGAAAATGTGGTGTCTGGGCCCAGCATATTTTTCTGTTTTAATCTCGATCCTATTAATTCGGTCTTGTTCTTGGTAAGACCTAAGTCCCTTACTAAGTCGTTCAACTCGTATTGACTAAAATGCTGTGACTTGTCTTCAATAGTGTATGCTGGGAAATAGTCATCAACATTGGAATTTTCTATTGACCCAGAGGCTGAACTCTCAGCATCCTCTAGTTGAGACGGTGGAGTAGGAATAGGGATACCTGCTCCATGTGGCACAGATATTATCTCCTAGATTAGGATTACGAAGTATGCAAAATACACCTTCTAATAGACTATGTAATGTTAGTGTTCTGCTTCTATAGCAAGAGAGTAACATACACGTAACAGAAGTTATTAGGATTGTTCACACATTTTGCCCTAGAAGAGGTTGTAGACATTGTTCAAAATCTGATGTGTTGCACTCTCATGACCCTTTCTACTCTTTAACTAAGCATTCTTACAAACTCTTATTCCCATATCTTCTTCGTGTTAGTTAAAATAACCATTTGTACAAATTATCTTATCCCTTATTTCCTTGAAGGTGCAAGGGGAATATTAGAATACAGTTGGCTTTGGCGATAATAAACCTTTTAAAGCGTTGAGCCTCCATTCTCTTTGCATATTTAACATATAAAAAATGAGCAACGATTCTTGATTTCACGAAAGTTTAAGTTTTCGAAATCTCACATACATAACAAATAATGTCTCCGAAATGTTTCACCCTACAAGAACATTTACTCTGACGTATATTGCGTAATTTAGCAGGGTCTACATTTTCTATAGAGTACGATTTGGTCTATCTCTAACGGTTTACCAGTAAATACGACTACAGTGGCTACAGCCAGAAAAGTCAACATATACATTTCATTTGTCATAAAATATCTCTAACATATGACATTTTAAACATTATCGTTTTAGCCATTTTCAAGGTAATACCAATTTGCGAATCATTTTCCATGTAAAGGGTAGTTTAGGTTGGGGCTATTTCCTTCAGAATCTTCGTGTCGCATTATTGAAAGACATTAAACTTAAATATCAAGTTTGGTTTTTAACCTACTTCTCGTTTTTGAGTTATGCTGTTCACAGACTGACGGACACAGACAGACATATACACACACACACACACACACACACACACACACACACACACACACACACTTATACCCATACACACACACACCCATACACATACACACCCACCCACACACACACACACACACACACACACACACACACACACAGGCGAGCGCGCGGGCGGACCTTTCTTTAAAAATGATTTCTTTTTGGGTTTGAGGAATCTCAAAACATATATTCCCGGTGAAATTTCAACATCGAATTTTTTAATGGAATATAATAGTTCCCTTACTTGCCAGTAGAGAAAGTAAAAAGAATGAGAATTTCCCATTTGCGAAAACTACAAACGCTGGGATATTCAAACAACAAACCGAGCGTCTATGAAACGGCTAAATCCATAAATAATTGACATACATTCTTTACTTTAACGAGGTCTAGTTCTTTCTATGCTAAGACTTTGTCTATTACTTTTCGTTTATCGGTTATGCAAAAGTCTTTCTGAATAAAGAGGACTTCACATGCTATGACCAGGAAATTCATTTGTCACGTAAGTATCCTAAAGATGAGGTATTTTAATCAGTTTCATATGGGAAGTTAAAATGGTTAGAGCTATTTTTGTGAAAATAAATATTTTGGTAAAATGTTCAAGATGTTTTGAGGTGCGGAGATTATTTTGAAAATGCTTGTGTCGTATTCTTGGAAGTTAGTGAACTTAGTTACCAAATGTTGTACTAAAACGAATTATTGTTTTTTAACTATGCCTTGCACGCCCACACACAACACACACGCACATGCGGACACAGCCGCGCACACGTCCGTTTGTGCATATTTTTCTAAAAATGCTTTTGTTGGATTCAGGGCTACAGTAACACCTATGTGCTGTGAAATCCTAATTTCCAACTCTTGTATGGAATACAGTCAGTACTCGCCCTATTTACTGAGCGTAAATTTTAGACTAATGATGCACTGCTCCCTATGAGATGTTTACGATAACCAAGGTTGTCACTTGAATACAATTTAGGCAATAAAACATAAAGAACAAAATATATTTTATTTTCAACAACGCTGTCAATTGACAAGTTCATATCACTGCCACCGATATAACATTTAAGAATGATAAAGAGAAGGTAAAAAAAAAAAAAAAAAAAAAAAAAAAAAAAAAAAAAAAAAAAAAAAAAAGAGGAAAGGTATCGGTTGGATTTGAACTCGCAACGTTTAGATTAGTATGCCCCTGCTACGAGTACTAACTAACCAATTCAACTGCCTATATAGATCGTAATAGGGAGAAAAAAGGGAAGTCATGGTCGTTACCTGGGTTAGTGGCAACTCATACACTGAAGCCAGGTGCTATTCTCCAGGAATAACATAAATCAGAAAATATATCTTATTTTCACAACGATGTGAATTGACAGGCTCATATCACTGCCATCGATGTAACTCTAACAGCGATATAAAAGAAGGTAAAAAAAAAATGAAACGTAATCGGTCGGATTTGAACACGCGACGTTGGGACTAGTAGGCTCCCGCTATTAATTAACCCACTGAACTACCTATATAGATAGAAATAACGAGCAAAAGGGAAGTCATGGTCGTTACATGCGTTATTGCCACCTTATACACCGTGGCCGGGTGTTATTCTCGAGGAATGTTCGGCTAACCCTCGGTCATTCCCTTCAGAACTCTGAGTATGCCCAGAGCACCAAGCAAAGTTACCCTGTAACATCGGGCCTCCCGGCCGAGTAGTGCTTCTTATATGCTACATGAAGTGTTCACTGCGACTCGCATTCTCTGCGTGCAATCCAAGTTACAGAAAACGATATTTTCGAAAAGAAGAAGAAGAACCGTGATTGTCGAGTAAGCTAACTGTAAACGCTTTATACTTCATTCAATAAAATGAGTATTTTTTAAAAAGGATCAGGCCATGACTTTTGTAATGTACTGCGAGTAATTAACTTTCCATATATACAATAATTGTGTATCTTCTATACTTTATAGTCTGCAAACGCCGATGCCTTTTTTCTTATAATATGAAAATCTTTGCTTTTATTTGATTAGTTACGTTAGGTTACAAACCAAAAGTGGAAAGCAGTTTTAAAGAAGGTTCTTAGCCTCCCAGAGTATTGCAGCATTATTCCTCCATGGAATGTTTTAACAGGAATCATCGAACTTCAAGAGTTCCGCCGACCAAGACCGGAAATGTAGCTTCTACAGTGAACCGAATATATTCTAATGAATCCAGAACCAAATATTAATTATTCTCAGAATTTTGCTTCAGTTACACGAATGACTCAATCTTAAATTAGGCCACTGTTGTATTTCGCACGACGAAATGGCACTCAAAGTTTAGGTTTTGCGGTAAATCAATTGTTCCAAACTGCATAAGATAGCTCTCAAACATTTCAAATGCAATGTATTTAGCATATAAGACAATGGAGCAAGAATTATTAAAGTTATGTGGTGTTGGACGACGCTATCAATCACTAGGGTCATATCAGCGCCGCCACACATGCATTGTATAACTCAGCAAGGTCTGCGTTTTCTATAGAGTACGATTAGGTCTATGTCTAACGGTTTACCAGTAAAAACGACTACAGTGGCTATGGCCAGAAAATTCAAGATATACATTTCATTTGTCATAAAGTAGCTCAAACGTATGACATTTTAATCAAAATCGTTTTGGCCATTTTCAAGGAAATAAAAACTTTCAAAAATGTTTCCATGTAAAGGGTAGTTTAGGTTGGGACTATTTGCTTCAAAGTCTTCGTGTCGTATTGTTCAAACAAATTAAACTTAAACATCAATTTTGGTTTTTAACCTACTTCTCGTTTTTCAGTTATGATGTCCACAGACTGACAGACCCGGACACACAAACACACACACACACACACACACACACACACACACACACACACACACGGACGGACGGACGGACCTTTCTCAAGAAATGATTTGTTTTTGGCATATATTTCTGGTGAAATCCCGACATCGATTTTTTGGGTGGAATGCAATAGTTCCCCTACTTAGCAGTAGAGAAGGGAAAAACAATAAGGACTTCCCATTTGAGAAAACTACAAGTGTTTCTTAATTCAAACAACAAACCGAGCGTCTCAGAAACCGTTAACCCAATAAATAATTGTTTGACCTAAACTGTTTTCTTTAACGAGGTGTAGCACATTATATGCTAGAATTTTGTCTATCTCTTTTCGTTTATGGTTATGCAAAAGTCATTCTGAATGAAGAACGCTACTGATAATATGACCAGGAAATTAATTTGTCACGATAGAATCTTAAACATGAGATATTTTAATTAGTTTCATATGGAAAGTTAAAATGGTGATAGCTATTTTTGAGAAAATAAATATTTTGGTAAAATGTTCAGGCATAACATGTTTTGAGGTGGGGAGATTATTTTGAAAATGTTTGTGTCGCATTCTTTGAAGTTACTGAACTTAGTTACCAAATTTTGTACTAAAACGAATTATTGTTTTTTAACTATGCCTTGCACGCCCACACACAACACACACGCATATGCGGACACAGCCGCGCACACGTTCTAAAAATGCTTTTGTTGGATTCAGGGATACAGTAACACCTATGTGCTGTGAAATCCTAATTTCCAACTTTTGTATGGAATACAGTCAGTACTCGCCCTATTTACTGAGCGTAAATTTTAGACTAATGATGCACTGCTCCCCATGAGATGTTTACGATATAACCAAGGTTGTCACTTGAGTACAATTTCGAGTAAAATTTGTACATGTTAGGCAATAAAACATAAAGAACAAAATATATTTTATTTTCAACAACGCTGTCAATTGGCAGGTTCATATCAGTGCCATCGATGTAACTTTTTACAACGCTGAAAGAGAAGGTAAAAAAAAAGGTAAAGTATCGGTCGGATTTAAACCCGCGACGTTTAGATCAGCAGGCCACCGCTACTAACTAAACAACTGAGCTACCTATATAGGTAGTAATTAGGGGCGAAAGGGCAGTCATGGTCGTTACATTGATTAGCGCCAGCTTATACACTGGCCGGGTGTTATTCTCCAGGAATAACATAAAGTAGAAAATATATTTTATTTTCATAACGCTTCCAATTGACAGGTTCATATCAATGAGAGCGATGTAACTTCTAAGAACGCTATAAAATAAGGTAAATAAAAAAATGGAACGGTATCGGTCGGA
Organism: Tenodera sinensis; assembly: GCA_030765045.1. Lineage (NCBI taxonomy): Eukaryota > Metazoa > Arthropoda > Insecta > Mantodea > Mantidae > Tenodera > Tenodera sinensis. The sequence continues at coordinate 257,396,827 of CM060962.1, forward strand.
TTTGAACACGCGACGTTGGGATTAGTAGGCTACCACGATCAATTAACCCACTGAACTGCCTATATAGATCGAAATAAGGAGCAAAAAGGGATGTCATGGTCGTTACATGGGTTAGTGCCACCTTATACACCGTGGCCGGGTGTTATTCTCGAGGAATGTTCGGCTAGCCCTCAGTCATTCACTTAAGAACTCTGACCAAGCAAAGTTACCCTGTAACATCGGACCTCCCGGCTGAGTAGCGCTTCTTATGTAGTACATGAAGTGTTCACTGCGACTCGCATTCTCTGCGTGCAATCCAAGTTACAGAAAACTTTATTTTCGAAGAAGCAGCGTGATTGTCGATTAAGCTAATTGCAAACGCTTTATACTTCGTTCAATAAAATGAGCATTTTGTAAAAAGGGTCAGGCCTTGACTTGTGTAACGTACTGCGAGTAATTAAGTTTCCATATGTACAATAATTGTGTATCTTCTATAGTTTATAGTCTGCAAACGCCGATGCCTTTTTTTCTTATAATAGCAAAATGTCTGCTTTTATTTAACTAGTTACCTTAGGTTACAAACCAAAAGTGGAAAGCAGATTTAAAGAAGGTTCATAGCCTCCCAGAGTATCGCAACATTATTCCTCCATCGAATGTTGTAACAGGAATCGTCGAACTTCAAAAGTTCCGCCGACCAAGACCGAAAATGTAGCTTCTACAATGAACCGAATATATTCTAATGAATCCAGAACCTAAAATTAATTATTCTCAAAAGTATGCTTCAGTTACACAAATGAATCAATCTGAAATTAGGCAATTGCTGTATATCGCACGACAAAATGTCACTCAAAGGTTAGGTTTTGCCGTAAATCAATTGTTCCAAAGTGCACAAGATAGCTTTCAAGCATTGCAAATGCAATGTATTTAGCATATAAGACCATGGAGCAACAATTATGAAATGTTTGTGCTGTTGGACGACGCTATCAATTGCCAGATTCATATCAGCGCCGCCGGTGTGGTGGAATTTTGATGTAGCAAGACTTATTATGTAAACAGAAATAATATATCACTAGAGATCAGAGCTCTTATTAGATTTAAAACTTTGGCGGCGACTGTTACTAATATTTGATTCTCGTGTGATAAGCCGCGTCAAATGTATAGAATTCGAGCTTTCGACCATTTGAATCTCTATGGTCTTCATGAGAAACAAATGCTGACGTGGCTGATCACCCGGGAATCAATTACACTAGCCTGCAAAAAGATGTTTTCCGATCGCCGGTTTGAGATCGAAAAGGTGAAAGTAAGTAATTTCGATGCGCTAAATTGAATGGTGATTACAGTTTCTCTCTCTCTCTCTCACTTAAGGTTTTTCTACAAATCACCAAATATTATAATGAAAATGACGAAAAAATAGAATGTTTGATATTAAAAAAGTGCATTATAAAATAAATAAAGCTTGAGAAACTTCTCAGTAAACAATAAAATTAAATACCTGCATACCTGCAAAAGATCGTATGAAGTTACATTTTGCTTGCCTGGAAGAAAGGCTGCGTTGATTTACGTTTATAGCCTCGTTGAGCGATTTCCCTTTTCAAACTCCAAAAGTAGTCCGCTAGCATCGCAACATTTCACTGACCCTGATATCTCCTCTCCACCTCTTTGATTTCTCGATGGAATCTTCCACCTTGGTCATCACCGAGAGATCCTGAACTATCAGGGAGACAGTCTATATGCGAATACAAGCGACATTTCTCTGAGGTCCATTAAATACGCACTCTTTTATCTTAGCTTCAGACATCACAGAAAATTTGCTACTCACATAGTTGAAACACGAGCCCTTTTTGTCAAGTGCTTTCACGAATTGTTTTATAATACCTCGTTTTATATTCAGTAGAGATAATAGCATTATCTTTGGATCAACTAGACTGGCACGAATTACATATTTTATCCTGGTGTTAAACGTTTCCTCTTGGACCAATCTCTCGTTGCTCAATGTTTAACCCTATAGCTACTGTGCCATTCTCATAAAAAACATGGGTATTTTGTATAACATCTTTGCTGCCCTAGTAAGATAGTGGCTACCATTACGTCTCCGCACAGCAGCTATTGATGTTCCTGGTAATTAAGCTTTACTAAAATAGTTTCAAGTTTTCCATATGACTCTCTTAGGAAAAAAGAATATGCGAGAGTTATGGAGGCAAATTCGCTTCTATTGTGCTATAAAACGGCTTTTACCCTTCGTTTTGAAGCATCAATAAATATATGCCAGTCGTTACTATCATATGTTACTCTGCTCAATTGCTCAATCCAGGAAAATGTGGTGTCTGGGCCCAGCATAATTTTCTCTTTTAATCTCGATCCTAGTAATTCGTTCTTGTTCCTGGTATGACCTAAGTCTCTTACTAAGTCGTTCAACTCGTATTGACTAATATGATGTGACTCGTCTTCAACAGTGTATGCTGGGAAATACTCATTAACATTGGAATTTTCTATTGACCCAGAAACTGAACTCTCAGTATCCTCTAGTTGAGTTGGTGGAACTCCTGTAACCCATGTAACCCATGTGGCACAGGTCTTAGAGCTGATGCAATACCGTCTGGATATTTAATTGGCTTTTTTGTACCCAGATACGTTACACATGCAGAAGTAACAATCATGACAAAGATTGTTCTCTTATTCAAGTCATATCATATGAATTACGAACTTCATGGGATTCTGTTTTCCATTGTACCATTGCCTTAGTCCTTCACTACATATTTTGCAAACAGTATGCGGAGCCGATGTTTGATTTTGATCTCCTAGATTAACATTTAAGTATGTAAAATACACCTTTTAATAGACGATGCAATGTTAGTGTTCTACTTCTGTAGCAAATGCACACACGTAACAGAAGTTATTAGGATTGTTCACACATTTTCTCCTAGAAGAGGTTGTAGACATTGTTCAAAATCTGATGTGTTGCACCCTCATCAGCTTCTCTACTCTTGAACTAATCATTCTTACAATATCTTATTCCCATATCTTTATCGTGTTAGTTGAAATAAACAGTTGTACAAATTATCCTATTCCTTATTTCCTTGTAGGTGCAAGCGGAATATTAGAATACAGTAGGCTTTGTGCAATAGTCAAATCTTTTAAAGCGTTGAGATTCCGTTCCCTTTACAACTTTAACATATAAAAAAGTGAACAACGATGCTTCATTTCACAAAAGTTTTAAGTTTTCCGAAACTCACACACATAACAGGGAACATCTCCGAAATGGTTCACTCTACAGGAATATTTATTCAGACCTAAATTGTGTATTTTAGGAAGATCTACCTTTTTTGTAGTGTACGATTTGGTCTATCTCTAACGGTTTAATAGTTATGCAAAAGTCTTCCAGGATAAATACGACTACAGGGGCTATAGCCAGGAAATTCAAGGTATACATTTCATTCGTCATAAAAATATCTCAAACATGTGAAATTTTAATCAAATTCGTTGGAGCCATTTTCAAGAAAATGAAAATTTTCTAAAAACGTTTTATTTAAAGGGCAGTTTAGGGTGGGGGTATTCGTTGTTGACTTATGCTGTTCAGAGACATATTCTGACGTTTTTCTAAGTGTGCTTATTTTCATACAGTGGGGCCCCAGAACATATATTTTTGGTGAAATCTCAACATCAAATTTTTGCGTGCAATACAATACTTTATCTACTTACTACAAGTAGTTGGGAAATTAATAAAAACCTGCCACATTACGTGTGTTTATGTGGGCCTAATCGTCTGCACTGTCATACTAAGCTCTTAAACACGAATAAAATCCCCTTTATCTGCACTCTCTGGACATAGAGGCTGGGAGTAGTAAGGCGGAGAGGCCTACCGTTGCCAGTGCGCGGCACCCCACGTCGTTCATGGGAGGCCCTTTGTACTTACAATGGAGACGCTGAATGGTAGGAATTAAAGCGGGACTCGAAGAGTGATCAGATCCGGACGACATGTGCACTAGCAAGGACGGGGTTCTATGATTTCGGCATACGAGAACAGCTGGATGAAACTCCTTTGCGGGAGTGAGATCTCTGTTTCTACAAACTGTGGTTGCAAGTGCGTTACATGTACGTAATTGAAAATTTGGCTGGGCATTTCCAAGTAATCAGTGACGCGGTGACAATTTTAATTCAGAAAATGTAACTGCCTAATTAAATTGGAAAGAAGCTTTCATTTCAAGTATTATTGTATGTTTTACGAAGTGGTTTGCACAGAGTATTATTCACCTACTCATTAGAAATTACTATCAGTGGTTTCAGTTCTTTGACTAAGTTGTTTCTTGGCACTGATGATGATGATGATGATGATTATGATGATGATGGTGATGATGATAATGATGATGGAGAAGAAGAAATGAGTGGCCTCTTTTAAAGCACGTATGTAGTCTCTTGCAACCCTTTATCCTGCTTAGACTAGGTCTTCAATCAAATCCAATAGTTCTGGATCACGTCCTTGATATTTTCCCGTCTTATATCTTCAGCTTCCAAGAAAAGATACTCTAAGCTTAGCATGGCAAAACACGCACTCACATAGTATATGCTGAGAGCTTTTATTTTCCCTTCCATATTTGCTGCATAGGGTCTTGTATAAGTCCCGTTATGCATAAAAGTCTACGCAGTGTGTTCTGACCCGTAATTAGCCAAAAATGGCTCTGATAATCTTCCACTAATTACCACCTGGGCCTGAAATTAATCTCTGGTCTTTTGTGACAGTAGTTTGTTTATTCAAAAGATGAGACCTATTTATTATGTCCGTTATTTCATACTTGATACTTGAGAAAAGCACGCTACGAAAGTGCTTGAATGCTATGAAATTAGGACTCAAGTCCATTTTTGGGATCATATCCACCATCTCATTTGAAGATCCAAACAAGAGTTTCAGGGTTTGGCGCTGAAATTATGTGTTGTTGTTCAATACAATTAAGTTATCACTTCATTTAATTTGAATATTTCATTATAAATGAACTTCTTATTCAATAAAATCTATTGAGATTACTGGATAAATATTTCCTTGACATGTTTCCTCTCCACCAACAACGCGTACGACATACGTATTGCCTGGAGTAAAATTGACACAGAAGACATCTCATCGCATACCCGGCTGTGAAAAGGGGCCAAAATTGCCAACATTCATAAATGTCAATTTTAGTGTTTAATAACATATAATATGAACCAAAAAAAGCGAAAATAATAGCCTTTCAAGGAAAGTACCCTCACAGATTCAAAATAGTGATAAATAACATAGTGCTGGAACAAGTACACAAGTTTAATTATTTAGGATGCAATAGAACATATCAGAATAACCAAGACCTAAATAACAAAGTAAGTAAATTCCAGAATAGTTGCGGAATATTAGCAAGAACATTAAAAAGAGGAACAATAAAAGAAAAAAGCTTACATTTTTACAAAACAGTGGCGATTCCAACGTTAACATATGGTTGTGAAAAATGGACGATAAAGAAGAAAGAATGGGATAAAATAAATGTAGCAGAAATGAGATATCTTAGAGCCATAAAAGGATGTACAATAATGGATAAAATAAAAAATGAAGAAATAAGAGAAGTATTTGCCCAATAAATGATAAAATAAACCAATATAGGAAAAGCTGGAGAAATCATTTACAAAGGATGGACAATACCCGATATCCCAAAATGGCATACAGTCACCAACCATATGGGAGGAGAGATGTTGGAAGACCGATAAGAAGGTGGAGAGAGACTTGAGGCCGGAACAGGAAAAGTCTCCTTATCCATGAAGTGTTGTTGTTGATGGTGGTGGTGGCGGTGGCGGTGGCGGTGGCGGTGGCGGTGGCGGTGGCGGTGGCGGTGACGGTGACGGTGACGATGACGATGACGATGACGATGACGATGACGATGACGATGACGATGACGATGACGATGACGATGACGATGACGATGACGATGACGATGACGATGACGATGACGATGACGATGACGATGACGATGACGATGACGATGACGATGACGATGACGATGACGATGACGATGACGATGACGATGACGATGACGATGACGATGACGATGACGATGACGATGACGATGACGATGACGATGACGATGACGATGACGATGACGATGACGATGACGATGACGATGACGATCATCATCATCATCTACTTTAATTATGTGCAGCTTTTTGACTTTCATTTTAAAGGATCTCATATAACTATTTAAATGTCTGCCTTAACCTTGGTTCGCATGAAGCTGTAGTAAATACATTAAAGTGAACAAAACATTGAAAAGGGACCTCAAGAAGCTTAAAGTACTGAATGAAGTGAAGCAGAAGAAGACAAGTGATATCTTTATGTGCGATAAATGCTTTCAAATAGCATTGAATTAAAAATAGTGTTACTTTAACCTTGTGATTTTAAATTTCTTTCTACGGTTTTCATCTGTTGGCATATTTTCGTTTTCAAATTGTTCCACACGATGTGCCTTTTGGAATAAACCAATGGCATTTTACATAGCTCTTCATAAACAGCAGGCTAAAAATGGTGATGAATTTCTTTAATATGCTTATTTGTGGTGTTATTAAAATAATACGCGTATTGTTTAAATTTAATAAAAGAATCAAGGTCTCATATATGGCATTTATTTTCTGCTAACCTAGTAGACTAATTACAAACTTTTACATAAAGTGTATTAATATACTATGAAAGACTTCAATCACAAAATATTATTTTATAAAAATGCATCGTGTGGAGCTTTTCTTCTAAACCACAGATAATAATAAATAATATCACCAGACCTATTTCAACAATATGTGTAAAATTTGATTGCGCATTATACATTAATGGATAATTTCACCATTAAAATTTCAAATGAATCGAACTGAAACTGCAGAGTTTAGAAATTTCACTATTTGATATCCTTAATTGCAGCAAGTAATCAATGTGTAGATAAGTACCCACGGCAGAGATTAGAAATGTAATTAACTGAAAGCTGCATTTAATTGATCTCGTCTGATAAACACTTTTGTATCAGAATGAAAAATACTTTCTCTCCCGGTTGTATGTTATTATTAAATTAATTACAAAATTTTGTGTGATCGTATAAAGCCTTCGTAGGAGCAATCACGGTATTTTTATCCTGTACATGTTGTAAATGTATCCAGAAGGGCAAAAAATGAAGCACTTACTCCCCAGAACCATTTCTGTGCCTTTGTCATTTACTGGGTAAAGGCTTTGTCTGTAGCAACACCATGCAGAACTTTTGTCTACTTGTCAGCGACAAGATAAGCAGCTGTATTTTAATTAATTGTTGAATAATAAATAATATTTATAAAAACAGCGTTAGACATTAGTAAGCAACATTCATATTCATGTAGGGCAAAGTGTGGCAAGTTATGCTGTCGCGGTTTGTTCAGCGTTATCATAATAAAACGTGACTATCGCCATGAACACACATGGTAAAAATCTCTTCACCTGATTTAAATGTACATAAGACAAGCATTGCTAGTCCTGCTCTATGTACTTTATCCACTACGTAGTACTAAGTAGAGGAAGTATTGTATTGGAGCCGAACTTTCGATGTCGAGATTTCACCGGAAGTAAGGGTTTTGAGGTCTCTCTGAATAAAAACAAAGCATTTTTAGAAAAAGGTCCTCTGTCTGTCTGTGTGTGTGTGTGTGTGTGTGTGTGTGTGTGTGTGTGTGTGTGTGTGTGTGTGTGTGTGTGTGTGTGTGTGTGTGTGTGTGTGTGTGTGTTGTACTAATCATTCTTACAAACACTTATTCCTATATCTTCTTCCTGTTAGTTGAGATAAACATTTGCAGAAATTATCTTATTCCTTATTTCCTTGTAGAGCAAGGGGAAAATGGGAATACAGTAGGCTTTGAACGATAGTCATATTTTTTTATTGCTATATGAAGGCTTTGAGACCCTGTTCTATTTGCACCGCCGAGAGGTAAAAAAGTGAATAACCACCTTTCATTTGAGAAAAGTATAGCATTGGAAAACTCACACAAATAACAAGAAATATCTCCAAAATGGTACACTCCACAAAAAGATGCATTTGGTCATAAATTGTGTTTTAACGAGATCTACATGTTTTGTATAGTAATATTTTTTCTATCTCTCATGGTTTGCCATTTCTGCAAAAGTCATCAAGAGTAAACAGAACTACATGGGCTATAGCCAGAAAATTCAAAATATACATTTCATTTGCCATAAAATATGTTAAACATGTGGCATTTTAATCAAAATCGTTAGACCGTTTTTGAGAAAATCAACATTTTCTAAAAATGTCCATGTAAAGGGTAGTTTAGGGTGGTGGAATTTTCTTCAAAATCTTCGTGCCGTAATCTTGAAAGATATTAAACTTAAATACCAACTATGGTTTTTAACCAACTTTTCGTTTTTACTTTCGCTACTATGAATAGTAAGTAAAGGAGGTATTGTATTCCAACAAAAACTCGATGTCCAGATTTATGTTTTGAGGTCCCCTGAATCCAAACAAAAAACTTTTAGAAAAAGGTGGGCGCGCGCGCGCGCGTGTGTGTGTGTCAGTCTGTGGACAGCATAATCAAAAACGAAAAGTCGGTTAAAACCAAAGTTGGTATTTAAGTTTAATGTCTTTCAAGGATGCGACACGAAGATTTTGAAGAAAATTGATCCACCCTAAACTTCCCCTTTACATGGAAAATTCTTCGAAAATTTTTATTTCCTTGAAAATCGCTCTAACGATTTTCATTAAAGTGCCGTATGTTAGTATATGTTAATGACAAGTGAAATGTATATCTTGAATTTTCTGGCTATAGCCCATGTAGTCCTATTTATCCTTGGTAAATTTTGCAGAAATGTGAAGCCGAAATTGTGAACGCCATAATTATGGAAATAATAGTGCTTCACATGGCAGAAATAAATAACCGGGAAATATTAAAATCATCGCATGTATAATAGGTAAAGACCTGGGAACATTGTTCACGGTTAAAATTGTCAGAAGGGACATATAATGGTACAGGCAAGTCAGTAGTGGCAAGTTCCAGGTACCCAGCCTGAAAGCTTGTAAGGCCAGTTTTCTTGAAAATCTATTAGTGCAAGTGTGTTAAACAGGAAAACAAGGGATGGTCACGTACGCTTCGGTGAAACCCAGTTACAAGCGTAGAGGGAATTAAGAAGTGAAAGGCATTGACTTGTCACCGTGAGAGCACAGAAAGACACTTGTCGCCCAGATCCCCGAGTGAGCAGGTCAGTCGCAGGACAGTCGCAGGACTTGCATTCCGGATCCTCGAGTGTGAGGACATATTACATTTTACAGTAACAATCTTCGGTCTTAGTAAAAACGCTAACGACGTAATGCTTCTAATAGCGATCGGCAAATCTCAAACATATACTTTGATTGTGAATAAAAGTGTTTCAACGCGAGTTCTGGCTTTGATGTGAAAATACCCACTCATACCGAGAAATTAAGGTCCATGCAGAGCAGCCGGAGCAGAAACCACCTGAGAACAGCATTCCGCTTAGGATAACGGAGTAGAGGAAGCGGTAATCCCACTTCAAATGGTAAACCGAAAGGGATAGATAAAATCTTACTCTAGATGTACAAAATATGTAGGTCTCGTTAAAGCACAATTTATATCCAAATGCATATTTTTGTGGAGTGAACCATTTCGAAGATATTCCTTGTTATTTGTGTGACTTTTGAAATACTATAGTTTTCTCAAATGGAAGATGGTTATTCACTTTCTTATCTCTTGGCCGTGCAAAGATAACGGGGTCTCAAGGCCTTCATATAGCGACAAGTTTTAAAAGATTTGACTGTCGCTTTAAGCCTACTGTACTCCCATATTCCCCTTGTACCTGCAAGAAAATTATAAATAAGGTAATTTCTGCAAGTGTTTATCTCGACTTACATGATGGAGGAATAAGAATTCGTAAGAATGTTTAGTACAAGAGTTAAGGAAATCATGTGAGTATAACACATCAGATTTTTTAACTTATTTACAACCTATCTGTAGCAGATAAGAGAAAGTATACTATGCCACCCAAAATCTCAACAGCTGTCGATATTTCGCCCTAAATACATATTTTGAGGGCCCTAAATCCCTAAAAAAGCCATAATAGAAAAGGATCAGTCTGTGCTTGTTCTGTGTTTGCTCGTGAAAAGCATAACTCAAAGGGGGAACATGGTAAGTACCAAAATTTGCATTTATGTTGAGTATCTTCCAAAGATGCGACAACAAGATTTCCAAGGACATCTCTTACTCCCAACCACCCTCCACATGGGAAATGTTGCTCTAATACTTTTTATGAATATGCCGTATGTTTAAAATATTTACTTGAAACAGGAAAGGCCTTCAGTTGGAAAGAATTCTATATAATTTTTAACACGGTTAAACCATAACAAATAGGTTAAAACTTCTGCACGAAATTATGGATACCTTTAAAGCATACAACTTACTTGAAATAACCTTTTACTTGCTGCTGTCCATTTCCGACATATTCGTTATTATGGGTTTAAATTTGTCGTTACCGTTGTATTTTTTCTAAATTGTGGTTGCTATTCTGTTATTTCTCGTGCTGTTCTGTACAGAGAATTTAGAGACCAGCTTTTAAACATCTTACTATGAATTCGGTTTCCTCTATTCTCTAAAACGAAAGATTTTTTAAACTATTTCGTCAAAGTTTAATCTATATTAAAATGAAGTAGATAGAAAAATAGGCCAAGCACGAGACCCAGGTTCGAATCTCGGTATCGGAGTGGGGATTTTCTCCCGCTGGAAGACCTACTCCGGGGTGCACTCAGCCTCGTTAGGTCCCTGAGGCGCCAATGGAGAAGCCACTTGTTTGAGAGATAGCGGCCGCTGGTTGCGAAGACCGCATATATCGACTTGGAGGGAGAAAGACACTAACCACGTTCCACCCTACAGTACTGCACCTCACCCATAATGCCTTTGATGGACAGTAGTGGGTGACGCAGCGGCTAGGTGGAAGGCCTTGACCCGGAAAGGGCTGTTGCGTTGCAGGGTTGGTTAGTCAGAAAGATAAGCTATCCTGAGAATAGTTCTAGAAGTTTTATAAAAGAAAAATCCGATGTACTGCATTCATACAAAGTTTTCTACTCTTGTACAAACTGCCTTAAAAACGATTATTCTTCTATGTACTTAATAGTAATCGAAGGTTTTCAGAAATTGTCTTACTGCATAAGGGAATACAGGCCTGGCCACTATGTGATGGCTTTGGAATTCCCTTCAATTTGCATGCTCAAGAGATAAAAAAACCAATAATGTTCCTCTATTTGAGGAAGGTATAAGTATTTGAAAATTCACACCAGTAACAAGAATACTTTGGAAATAGGAAAATCCACCAAAATAATGCATTTGACATAAATTGTGTGCTTTAACGATATCTTGACGTATGTTTTGTTTAGTTGACATGTCTTTTACGGTTTAGCAGTTACGCAAAATTCGCCCACAATGAAGATTTCAGAGGCTATTCCCATAAAATTCAATATATAGATAGCTACATTTAATTTTTCATGGAAATATCTCAAGACATAAAGTACTTTAATCAGACCCACTCTTCCTTTTGCCATGGTCCATTTTATAAGGGCGCTGATGACCAAGTAGTTGATCGCCCTTAAACCTGCATAATCATAATCATCATCACCACCATTATCATCATCATGACCAGTTAGACTCACTTTTAAAAAATCAAAACTTGAAAAAAGATTTCATGTAAAGGATAGGTTTGGATGGGGGATTCTCTTGAAAATGTTCATGACGCTTGCTTGGAAAATCGGAAACTTAAATTCCATGTTTGATATGTAGCCGACATTTCTTTTTTACTTTCTCTAGTATTCAAAGAGAGGAACTATTGTATTCCACCCAGAAATTCTATGTCGATATTTCACCGGATATATACATTTTGAGGCCCCCTGAATAGAAAAAATCATTTTTGGAAAAAGGTCCGTGTGTGTGTGTGTGTGTGTGTGTGTGTGTGTGTGTGTGTGTGTGTGTGTGTGTGTGTGTGTGTGTGTCTGTGTCAGCCTGTGGGCAGCATAACTTAAAAACAAAAAGTAGGCTAAAAATCAAAATTGATATTTAAGTTTAATGTCTTTCAAGGATGGGATAAGAAGATTTTCAAGAAAATTCCTCCACCGTAAACTACCCTTCACACGGAAACTTTTTCGATAATTGAAATTTTCTTGCAAATGCCTCTAACGATTTTGATTAAAATGACATCTTTAAGATATTTCTATTACAAATGGAATGCATATTTTGATTTTTCTGGCTATAGCCTATGTAGTCCTGTTTACTCTGGATTACTTTTGAATAACTCATAAACCGTGAGAGATAGACCAAATCTTACGACACAAAAAATATAGATCTTGTTAAAACACACAATTTATATCCAAATATTTTTTTTAGAGCGAATCATTTCGAAGATACTCCTTGCTATTTGTATCAGTTTCGGAAAACTTAAGCTTCCGTCAAATGTAACATCGTTGTTCATTTTTATATGTTAGCCGTGCAAAGAGAGCGGAATCTTAAAGCTTTAAAAGATTTTACTATCACTCAGAGCCTACTGTATTCCCATATTTCCCTTGTACCTACAAGGAAATAAGCAGTAAGATAATATCTGTGAATGTTCATCTCAAATAACACGAAGAAGCTATAGGAATAAGAGTTTTTAAGAATGGTTAGTACAAGAGTAAAGAGTGCAACACATCAGATGTTTTAGCTATATTGTTCACACATATGCACACATATATACACAAACACACACAGGCCTCTTCTTAAAAACTTGTCTTTACTTCGGGAGTCTCAGAGCGTGAAATCTCAGTATCGAATGGAATGCAATACTTCCTGTACTTAATTTAAGTACGTAGTAGGCAAGGTAGAAGTGCCTTTTATTTGGGTTCATAGAGCCTCAAATTCATTGATTTCCGCTTAATCCTTACATCGAACTCCTAAGGAGAATACAATACTTCGCTACTTAAGATACGTGGTGGAGAAGGTAATTAAATATATAAATATAGTTCTAGCAAGAATTTATCCTTAGTTGTTGAATAATTTGTCATATATTGAACAGTTTAGAAGCGTTGCAAAAAAAAAAAAAAAAAAAAAAAAAAAAAAAAAAAAAAAAAAAAAAAAAGATGACGGTTTTCTAAGTCTCTAAAGTTTCTGCTGAAAAATGTTAACAAATGGGTTACAAAGATCATCGTATGGAACATTTTAAATACAGAAAAGTGTAAGAAACATTAATCTCGAATAAAAGAAATTAAAAGTAAATACAGGCAATGAGCCGTGTGCTCTTGGAATTGTGTTGAGGCTATAGGGTGGCCGAAAAAGTCCTTACCCAGTGCTGGGGTAGAAATAAATCAACTATTAGTTGTTAAAAAGCATTATTATTTTAACTTTTTTCACATTATTTAACAATGGTTTCATCGTTAGGGATCCAAAAACGTTATGTGCGTCCCACATTTTCAACGCACAGTCTGTTAGTGCGCCATGTTTGTTTATTCATCCTCTTCAATATATCTGGTGTGACTGGTAAAAAGGCAACACGAACTGCTTCCTTAAGGTGGTTAGTTGTGGTGCATTGATGTTTGCATACCTCTTCCTTTTAATTATAACCCCGAGTGCATGTCCGTTGTGGTGAGGTCTGGTCTTCCTGGAGCCCATGGAAATGGGGCAGACCATCGATCAATCCAACAATCAAGAAAATCAATCCAGCAATCAAGAAAATCAATCCAAAAAAACTCGCTTATGGCAACTTCGAGCTGTCATTACAAAATGCGGTATAGCACCGTCATGTTGAAATGCAACGGTTTCCATTACTCCTCTGGCTCTCAATTGTGGGAACAACCACACGCTCGGCATCCTCAGATAAGTTTCTTGACATCAAGAAAATAAGGGTCAAATAGAAATGTACCTGTCTCTCCTGCCCAGATCAACACATGGGGTGGATTGCTCTAGATTTCTTCATAAAAATGAGGATTTTTCTTCGCCCAGAAATAGATGCTTCGATTATGGGCGCTGGAATAAATTGCACATTTATCAGAGAACAAGACGTTATATTTATAATCTTCGCAAAAGTTAAAGGCATGTGGAGGTGGGCCGTACTGCAGACTCCAGCGAATCCGATGCTTGCCCCTCTTACCAGCGCTGCCGAATGTGGTACACGCATCTCACCCGCCTTATGTACAGAATCTCTGCCGGTACACACACTACGCTTGGCAACAGCGCTCCCCTTGAGCATTGGCCAGCGTTTACATGCCTTTAACTTTTGCGAGCGGTATAACAGGAAAAGCTGTAGCATAATGTGCATATTGGTAAAACTGTGGAGCGGTAGGGACTCTTCGCTCACCCCGTATAAAAGGCTCTGAGGGATACGAAGATGGTTTTTAATAGAAGTTAAAATGGCTGGCCCTATAGCTCGGCCCGTGGAACACCTGCCTGCTGTGCGATGGGTCCCGGGTTCGGTTCCCCGTTGGGGCACACAGGGTATGACAGTTTCTAAGTCATTCCTTGAATTTTTTGTGAATGTCCTCAGAAAACCTCTTCATTTTGGATGACTTTTGCATAAATGGTAAGCAGTAAGAGACAGACCAAAAGTTTGCTAAATAAAAGAAGTAGATCTCGTTAGAACACACAAGTTACGTCAAACACTTATTTTTTCTTTTGAGTAAACCATTTCTGAGATACTCTTTAGTTGTTTGAATATGCCAATACTTATACACTTCTCAAATAGGAATGTTTTATTCGCTTTTTTATCTCTTGGTCGTGCAAAGAGAACGGAATTTCAAAGGCATCGCATAGCAATCATTTCTTATAACATTTCACTATCGCTCAAAGCCTACTGTACTCCTATATTCCCCTTGCACCTACAAGAAAATTAGCAATAAGACCATTTATTATATTTTGTGTAGTGTTTAACGCCCGCTTTTACTACATACGGCACCGCAGGTGGTGACCTGATACATGGAATAAAGATGGAGCACCAGTGGAATGAGATGGCGGGGGAAACCGGAGAATCCGGAGGAAACCCGCCCCAGCGCCACTTCGTCCACCACAAATCCTACATGCGGTCACCTGGGATCAAACCCTGGCCGCTTTGGTGAGAAGCGAATGGTCTAACCACTTGGCTACGGCACGGCCAGATAATTCTGAAAATATTTATGTCGATTAAAATGTATTAGAGAAACAAGCATTTGCAAGAATAGTTTGTATAAGAATATAGTTCTCCAAATTGAACTGTATTAAAAAGATCACTTGGTGGATCTTCGACTTTGTCACCAAATATTGATAGACTTCTTAAACGTAACCAGTACCAAAGAAATCATTAATGAACTGATGTTTATCACATAAGATTTGAAAGTGTTTTCGTAAATCTAATGCAACGTACATGTAACTCAACCGCCTCTGTAACACAATGCACGTCTTGAGCGTTAAAAGAGTGGCACAGTCCGCATTTAGTGTAAGGAGGCAAATCCAACCTCTCCTCTTTCGCAAAGGTTGGACATCACTTTCCCACTGAGTCTGAAAGTATAAATGTGTGTACTAAGGTAGGAAAAACCCCAAAGATCCAAAATCAATCGTTAAAGGAGTTGCCAATAGGCAATATGTTCCACAGTAGAGGCCACCGATATGACCACGGGAGTTAAAGGCGTGGTATAAATGGAACAGAAAGTTAAGTTCAAGTTTCAAAGTACATAAGCTATTTTGAGCCAAAAAGTTATTATTATTTTTTATGGAAACTTTGACCAAACTTCAGATACCTTCAAAAGGTGCTTTTACTGAGATTCGTACAAGCAATTTTGTAATGAAATCTGAATTGATTAACAAGGCCTCTTAGTGTGAAAACTTGCCGACAACTAAAGTTTGCGCTACACTCCAAGCTCGTTGTCATCTCCCCTCTTGACGTAATCGATGACGTGGTGGATGAGAGTGGACACGTCGTATTTTCCATACGGAGAGACTCCAACTCATTCGATACATCAACAAATTGAATTTTGTTGGGGACGTTAATTTCCGCCTCTTCGAATCCTAGAATGAAATCAGTTATGCCGCTGTGAACCCGAAGATTGAACTGCACTTAGGCCGTGCTCGTTAATGTTATACGTTTTAGCGTGCTTTTAGTATTTGAAACGTAGCGACAACGAACGGACGATACAAACATAACACAGAAGTTTACCAAATGTTCTCAACAAGACCGGTGATTCACCTAACACTTCTAACAGAAACATCTCAGAAAAAATCTGATGTGTTGCACTCACATGACTTTCTCTACTTTTCTACTAACCATTCTTACAAACTCTTATTCCTATACCTTCTTCGTGTTAGTTAAAATAAACATTTGTGCAACTTATCTTATTGCTTATTTCCTTGTAGGTGCAAGGGGAATGTTAGAATACAGTAGGCTTTGTGCAATAGTCAAATCTTTTAAAGCTTTGAGATTCCCTTCTCTTTGCGCACGTAACATATAAAAAAATGAACAACGATGTTCCATTTCACGAGTTTTCTGAAACTCACACACATAACAAGGAATATCTGCGAAATGGTTCAACCTACAAGAAAATTTATTGAGACACAAATTGTGTATTTTAGCAAGATCTACATTTTTTGTACAGTATGATTTGGCTTATCTCTAACGGTTTACCAGTTATGCAAAAGTCCTCCAGAGTAAATATGACTATAGCGACTATAGCCAGAAAATTCAAGATATACATTTGATTTGTCATAAAAATATCTCAAACATGTCGCATTTTAATCAAAATCGTTAGAGCCATTTTCAAGAAAATAAAAATTTTCGAAAAATGTTCCATGTAAAGGGTAGTATAGGGTTCGGCTATTTTCTTCAAAATATTCGTGTCACATCCTTGAAAGACATTAAACTTAAATACCAACTTTGGTTTTTAACGGACTTTTCGTTTTTGAGTTATGCTGTCCACAGACTGACAGACACACACGGACCTTCTACATTTTTTTTTTTCAGGGGGTCTCAAAACACATATTTCCGGTGAAATCTCGACATCGAGTTTTTGGGTGGAATACTCTACTTACCAGTAGAGAAAGTAAAAGTAAGGAAACGTTACATGTTACATTCACATGTCTTTCTTTACCCGCTGCCATTTATTGATTCCTTTACTGCGTGTCTGGTAAGTAGATATGGTATTGTAACTCCATTCAGAAATTCTATAGCAAGATTTCACTGGAAATAAATGTCTTGACACCCCTGAATCAAGAAAAATATTTTTAGAAAAAGAGTCGTATGCGTATGACTATGTGAACGTGACTCAAAAAACAAAAAGTCCGTTGTATACCAGCCTTGCTATTTAACTTCTCCGTTTCCCAAAGTACGACACGAAGAGTTTTAAGAAAATACCCGTTCCTTTATATGGAAAAGTGTTTGCAATTTTTGATTTTCTCAAAAATTTTCTCAACATTTTGAATATAACGCCATATTCTGAAGATATCTTCGTGACAAAAGAAATCTGTATCTTGAATTGTCTGGAAACAGTCTCTGTAGTGCTTTTAATTTTGGATGACTTTTGCACAACTGGCAAATCATAACGTATAGACAGAATTCAACTATACAAAATGTAGATATCACTAAAGGTTACAATTCAATCAATGAATTTTTTGGAGTTACCAATTTCAGAGATATTTGTTGTTATTTTTTTAATTTTTTTTTTTTTTAATTTTGCAATACTTATACTTTTTCGCAAATGGGAAGTCGTTATTGCTGTTTCTTGTATACCAGGTACTTAGACTAAGTAGAGGATGTATTGCATTCCACCCAAAAAAATTTGATACGAATATTTCACTGTAAGTACATTTTTTAGGTCCCCTGAAACCTAAAAGCATTATTAAACCAAGGTCCCCGTGAGTGTATGTCCATGAGCCTAAGAGCAGCACAACTCAAAAACTAAAAATAGGCTAAATCCTAAACTGGATACTTAAGTTCAGCGTCTTTCTAGAATTGCGGCTCAACGATTTTTAGGAAAACTCCCCAATCCAAACACCTTTTCCAGTCCATTCCTATTCTTTTCGACCAGATCTTAAAGGAAGGGAAAGCGGTTAGGCTACGCTGACCTCTCCACTGCGTCAGGTAAGACACGTGGTGATTGTGTGCCAGACGTGAGCAGTTGAAATATCGTCCTTATTATGCAACACGCTCGCGAACTTTGTTTACAGTATCTATTTGGCTGAAAATTTGTTCGACATGATTGCAAATAAGAAACCTGAACCTATAGGCCGGAGAAGATATCAGGGACGTGCAATAGTCTGCAAACATGAAGAATAAATAAAATAGTAAAATATACACCATATTTTATTGTACTACGAGTTACGCCATGAAATTAATTTAACATTAATGGTTATCCTCTGAAAATATATCGTTGTTGTCATCTTGTAGACTGATCACCAGGGGCTGACTTTTTCCCATTATACCTTCAAAGGAACTATATTTGTTTTCTAGTTCAACATGACGTATGTAGCTAGGCCAATGATTTTTATTTTCAACCTCCTTTAGTGTATTTTGAACTAAGTCTCGCATTTCAGTAACATTTTTTCTTCCGAAGATATTATTGGCTCCAATGTGTTTTTTTTTTTTTCTTTTCTTTTTTTCTTTTAGTCTGACCATACATATTCTATGGGGTTCAGAGTACAATGATGAGGGAGCAGTCTAACAATTATGGCCATGCTTAGCAGCTAATTCATCAATAGCGTGCATTTTGTGTTTATTGTACATTTCCTTTATAAGTTTCTGCAGCTGTAGTAGTGGCCTCTTTTTATTTTCTCTACTGGTAAGTAGAGGAAGTATTGTATTCCACCCAAAAGTTCGATGTCGAGACTTCACCGGAAATATATGTTTTGAGACCCCGTTAATCCAAAAAAAGCATCTTTAGAAAAAAAGTGCGCGCGCGCGCGCGTGTGTGTGTGTGTGTGTGTGTGTGTGTGTGTGTGTGTGTGTGTGTGTGTGTGTGTGTGTGTGTGTATCTGCCAGTCTGTGTGTCTGTCTTTCAGTCACTCTATGGACAGCATAGCTAAAAAACGAAAAGTCAGTTAACAAGAAAAGTTGGTATTTAAGTTCAATGTCTTTCAAGGATGCGACACGAAGATTTTGAACAAAATAGCCTCATCCTAAACTACCCTTTACATGGAAAATGGCTCTAACGCTTTTGATTAAAATGTCATATGTTTTGGCATGACAAATGATATGTATATCTTCGATTTTTTGGCTATAGCCTATGTAGTCCTGTTTATTCTGGATAACTTTTGAATAACTCGTAAACCGTAAGAGATAGACAAAATCTTAATGTACAAAAAATGTAGATCTCGCTGAAGCCCATAATTTATTTCTCAATAAGTTTTTGTAGAGTGACCCATTTGGGAGATATTCCTCTTTATTTGTTTCAGTTTCGCTTTGCACTTTTATTTTTGCCACCAAGGGCAGTACGGGTACGAAGCGCAAGGTCACTCAGACAATAGTTGCTGTTTGCGTCTGTATACTTCATTATTTCGTGTTGAGAAGCGTCGCA
Source organism: Tenodera sinensis (assembly GCA_030765045.1). Lineage (NCBI taxonomy): Eukaryota > Metazoa > Arthropoda > Insecta > Mantodea > Mantidae > Tenodera > Tenodera sinensis. The sequence goes on from CM060962.1 coordinate 257,416,338, forward strand.
TGGTCGCGTGCTTACATTCTGAGCTAGTCATCCTGCAAGCAGGCAACTGTTCACTAACAACATATTCACGGATGTGCTTATAATCTATGGGAAGACGCACCGAAATGCGACTGAAACTCGAAGGCTGCTTTTTGAGCGTTTTCCGGTGCGACTTTAGCCTTCCTTGCGTATTATTTGACGTAGGAACTGTTTGATCATTCCAGTTAATTATTTCCTAACCAATTATTTTCCTCATCTTATTTGGGCTGCACGACTTCAACACAAGGAATTCTGAAGGGACAAAATTAGTATATCTATAAACCACACTTGCACCAACAGCACTATTTCCAGAATCACATACCGGTTTGTAGAAGGCTCTTAAATGAAATACATGAAAATCCGACTCTAACTAGGCAGGTTTTATGTGAAGAGAAATGCTATTTCGTCAGTGACTCCGATGCAAGCAAACTTGTCCTCCATTATTGGGCTCCTGAGAATACTCACTAGTTACGACCACATCACACGCAAACTCGATGGGGTGTTACCTTGTGGTACGACATTCTGGTAGACATCATTAGGCCAGTTTATTTGCCTTCTAGCCTTCTAGGCATATTGGCTAGCTTCACTTTGTGGCAATAATTAAAATGTCACAGCCATAAATGTTACCCTAATTAATTTATTAATTTTGTTTATGATGTGATTTACTTCTTTACATTTTCACGTAAAGATCGTTATCATCATTACGCTAATATTCGTTTAACATATAGTGACAAATTGACAAAATCAGTGAGGTTACTGTTCTATCACGTTAATGTCTTCGAAAATGTTATCACAAATACACAGTTTTCTTTTCGTCATTAACACATTAACAGTCTACAATATTTCGTGCTATCCAAACTCACAACTTGTTATTCTCGTAACCTTGCCTCAGTCCTTTCGGTGTCTTTCTTCACCTTCTACGACGATGCAAACACTCAGCGCTTGTGAAATCCTCTTTACGACGCACACGCATAGATGACAGACTGTGACTCGCGAGTGCAACTGTATCACACTGCTCTGCTTCTTCGCCTCCTTATATGGTGGGGATGACGTCACACAGACCTTCCACGAATTTCTTCAAACACGCCGCTGTTAGATCCTTCTCAAAGGCACTAGAACCTCTTTGTTTTGTCGCTTCGTTGTTAGTCACGTGTTCGCTCGCGTGAATGGTGTGAGCAAGCCCAATCCCGACAGTCCTTTGTCTCGCGCCGCACCCGGCGTCACAATATGTTACTGTTTTTAAATCACCCTTATAAAAAACATACACTTGTATAAAGTGAGGACAGCTCTCCAACATTTGAAATACCATGGATGTACTATATGACGGTAGTGAATTGCATAACCTAAATAACCAATTCAATAAACCTATACGAAATTAAAGTTTATTATACGTAAATAAATCTCCAACTGTTCTAAAATTGACGAAGTACAACCTTTTTCGATAATTCGATTTATTAACAACAAACTGGTAGGTCCATTTTGCGTCCCCCTGTGGTCGAATAGTGAACGAATCGATTCCCAAATTCGTCGAACAATAACATCCGTATTGATTCCGCTAACCTTCGGCTGGCGACGTTTTGCTACACCATTCCACCACTGCGCAAACAGATCAGTAAGGCTTGTAAGTAGTCGTTCAATGGAAGTTGATATAGTAACAAGTGAAAAGAGTAAGAAACTGTTGGTGTTATACGGTTATGAATTCTGTTTCCGATAGGGAGTTTCTACCCATTATGTGAGCCGTCTTTGTTAGTAGTTCTGAACGCACTACTAACTGCAGTGCAGCACTCCACTCTAAACTGAACGTTCAATTTTACTCTGCCCGTCCCAACATATTCCATCTGTTAGAGATATTAAAGGCTGTTCAAACTGAAACTTACCTTAAAATCAGAAGCGAGAAGAATACTATTCCTAAACATGCGAGACAAACAAAACTACATAAAAGAACAAATAGAAAAGCAACCATTACCCTGTATGGATGTCTTCAACTTTCTCCCACTTACATAACTTAATTACTTATGGTTGACAATTGCAACTTTGCTTGTACTGTGTGAGAGTAACAAAAAACCAAGCATTCTTTAACTACGCCTACTGCATGTCGACAGTCCTAAGTCCATATAAAATGGGAAGGGAATGTTATGACACTGTTAATAGCTTATGGGAAACAACACGAGCGGCATGGAAAAATAAGATGGCAACTTATGGGAATCAATACATCCACTGTGGGATATGTACGGTGGCATCTAATGGGAATCAGCACATCCGTTTCGGAATCAATTCGGGGCCAGTCGAATAAACACATATCCTTTGCCCCTTTGCAATAATGTGTAGTTGCCTGAGGAATAACAGATTGAGTTTTTCAAACAACGCTTTTGGTTTTGTTTTTCACCGTTAAGGAATGTAAAGCATTGTTAATTTTATCATAGATTATTTTACATTCAGATTAATTTATTTCAATTGAAATGTACGTGTCACGTATTGTTGTTGTTATTATTATTATTATTATTATTATTATTATTATTATTATTATTATTATTATTATTATTATTATTATTATTATTATTATTATTATTATTATTATTATTATTATTATTATTATTATTATTATTATTATTATTATTATTATTATTATTATTATTATTATTATTATTATTATTTAAATAATTAGTTCCTGTTGACTTTTCTGCACTCTCATATCCTGAGGAACATCTGTATTTTTAAATATAAAATTCAATAATCACTAATATTTTACCAAGTTACTTCCTGTTTAATAACGCTGTCAACACCAGCTCAGCATTAAGAAACCTGTGGAAACATTGATAGTAGGATAAACATACTACACATCCTATCCTAACTCTGTGGTGGTGGATCTCAGGTGGTGTAAACCTAAGGACACTGAACTACATGGCCATTAGCACACTTACAAAGGGATCATGGCAAAAACAAATAATAAATGTTCATATGAAACAAAAGCCCCAGTAGAGGTACAAATATAGATAAATACTAGTGTACCACACTGGTGAGGCAAAATCCAGGATTAAAGCAAATTTGCAAAAAGGTCTAGAAGTATCAAGTCTCAATATCCAAAGTTTTTAATCATTAGGTTGATGTTTGTTAATGATAAAAACTTCAAAACTCCTTCCATTGCTTGGTTGTCGTCCGCCAGGAGCTCTGCAACATTGACAGTTACCGGGACACAGCACGTGACCGACAAAAGTTTGCCACACCTCGGACAAAGAGGAGTAGGATCTCCCTTAAAAATAGCCGTGCGTAAAATTGCAGGGGCAAATGAGCAACCGAGGCCAGGTCATATACTCGCGACGAGATACACAAGAGGAGGCTTCTCAGTTTATCGAAATTTCCTTCACTGCTCTCAGCTTATTTGCGCAGGGAGCTCACCACTCTTGGCATCAGTACGATACCACTGCCGTCCGCACTTCGAGCCCTCCGAAATAATACGAGGTATGGTAATACTGGGTTCTGTGGTTGCCGCCTCTGCCGGAAAAACCCCGCAAAACCAAAATGACCAGTAATCCATGCGGACATTACGTTAACACTACAAGCGCGTAAAAGCAGGAACAACCCTGGACGAAGGCTCTGAAGTGCAGCAAGGGTATCACCCAAAACTAGGGAATCACCCAATTTGTGTCAGCGCCCATATAAACTGACTCTGTATATAACCTAGAGCTCTGCAATATAAATGGAAGTACAACTATAAACATCGAATGTATGTTGTTCGGTTCTATGAACATAGGCACATCCAACTCCGTTGGTGCTCTTAGATACATCGCTGACGATCAAACTTCGGTCAGTGTAACTGAGAAAAATTCTAAGAAACAAGCGCGGATACTAGACACAGGAATTGTGAGCTTACGGCACACGGTCATCCCAAGATCCACATGAGACGTGGTACGCAACCAAGGAGGACAAAGCCTCTCCCCCTTTGGAAACATGTCAGGCACTTCAATATCATGTTTCCTAAGGAGCTGCCGAAAACGAAAGCAAGCCGATCCTGGACTAAGGGAGGTGTTTCTATAACGTTCGTCCAGCAAGTTGCTGAAAAGGGTAACAACCGTTGGGTGCGCAGGCATTCATTTAAACCCAAAGGCAAAATTCGCTAATAATACCTCACACCGATATTGCAGCGCGTCAATTTGGCGTAAAGGCTCATAACTGGGCCAGTTCGAAAATCTCCTACTCCCATGCGAATGCCCCGATTATAGACTCTGTATAATCTGCTTAGCACAGATGGTTGTGCTGAAGAATAAACGATACATGCACAATCTAATTTGAACTCGATCAGCACTCGACACAGTAACAGCAAAATTGTCCGTTCTGCTCTCCATGATTTGCCACCCCCATAGTACTTGCATGATAATCAGAACACGTACACATCGTTCTTTCAGCTGTGCTATATGCGATGATCAGCTAAGCTTTCTGTCGAAGATCAACCCCAAGAAACGCGTCTCCTCTGCAAATGAAGGTAAATCTGTACCAAAACGGAGCAAAGTTACCAAGCATCTCCTAAGGCGCCAGAATTTAACCCAGATTGAATTCTTAGATACGAAAGCGTTTTTTGGCTCTCTTCTCGAGCATTATCTAAACATTGCTGAAGCTGCCGTTCCAAATACGGCGTTTGCTTTGAAGTGCAAAATTTGCGAACTCTCTACGAATACGCATGACGAAACCCCCATAGTAACGCGTTTTCAGATGGATTAATTGCTCTAACAAACAGCGTGACACTTAATACGAATACTGAGGTACTCCGTTTTCCTGAACAAAACCTTTAGAGAAAAAACTGTAGCCGACCGTTATTCGGAAAACGCAGTCCTTCATAAACCCCTGAATGAACAGTGGTAGGCGTCCATGTATATTCCACATGTGCAGGGGACGCAGTATCCCTGCTTGCAGGCACGTATTGTAAGCCTTCCCGAGCTCAAAAAATATGCCAACGGTTTGACAGTTCTTCACGAATTCGTCCATTATTTACATCGGTATTGACACAAGGTGGTCCACGGTTGGACGACATGGTCGAAAATCACACTGTGTGTTTGTCAGTGAGTTGCGAGTTTTCGCCACTACACCAACCGTCTACTGATCATACCGTAGGACTGTAGCTGGATTGAAGATAACGGACCTTTCGAGCTCTCAAAATGGATATGATGGTAGCTTCCCGCCATTTTCTTGGAACTGTACTGTCAACGCAAATACGATTATAGATCTCAAGCAGGGATGCCTTTCCTTCGTGAGAGAACATTGTAACATTTGTACGCAAAATCCACATGGTCCTGATGCTGATAGTCACAAACATGAAGCAGCACGTTCTAATCTGCCATGGTAAAAAGGTGATTGTATTCTTCTAGGTTTCTGGAACGAAAAACCAAATCTTGAGATTCAACCCGTTTAATTGGGATGAACTCAGGGGAGCAGTTACACGAGTTAGACACTTGAGCAAAAGCACTGCCATTGCTAGCCACATTAAATAAATCAACAACGGCTCCAATAGCTACTTTAAGACCGGCGATTTGTATGTGGGACTCAACCCACCAGGATATACCTTTCAACCGACAGAGGTCTCCCCACACGGCCTTCACGTGTGTGGGCGTTTTGAATGATTCCCTCGCCACAAGGAGGGGCGCCCCTGAGGGAGTGAGAGTAGCTCGGGATTCCGGGAGCGCCATTTTCCATACCTACCGTAGTAGACCGATGGATGGCGCTTGGGACTAGGGATTATATGAGCCATAGGTTCCTCGGCAGGAAGAAGCTGAGCATCAGCAAAAGAAAGTGCTTCAAAAGGATTGCCAGAAGACACAGGAGGATAACTGTACTTAAAATATTAAATTTCAGTACAGAAGGCTGGCGAGTGAGTAGTAGTAGTGGTTAGTTCTTAGGACACAAGTGCTGTGGTCATTAGCGCTCAACAAGGGGTCATCCCCTACGGGCGGTAGTAAATTGCACTGAAAAATGTAAAATTGCACCGGGGTAAATTGCACTGAAAATGACGGAGTTTGTGAATTGCACCAAATACAAATTGTTAACTGCACTGCAGTACTTAATTTATGTGTAAATAGCACTGATTACTATTACTATTTTTGGGCAGTTTTCTAGGCTGTACTCAATACTCATCACCAGATGTCGCGGTGAATAGGCGCTGCTAGAATGCATGCGAATCTTTTCATTCGCATTTCAATGCAAGCTTTAGTTCCCGTCATCCATCTTTATATGTATTCGTTGAAGAGCTAACGTCTTATCAGACCGAGGTGTATATAAAAATAAACAGCTCCGAAAAATCACACACAGGAAAAAATTATTTCACAATAAACAGCACTACATTGAGAAACAAATCATTAAATATGAACAGGGTCAAATTGATCGTTTCGCATTCGTCAAGAGCACCTACTATTATTTTTTGAAGTGAAGTAAAGAACAGTCAGTCGCGGTGCAAAAACATCCAACAAGCTTCGTCAGTGCAATCTGTATCCCGAGCTATAATGTTTCAGTGCAGCTTACACGGCAAGTACACAAATAAGCAGTGCTATTTACCATGTGTAACTTCAATGGTTCAGTGCAGTTTTCATAGTGGATTAGAGACCTTCAGTGCAATTTGCAATCGCCCATCCCCTACACAGGGGGCATAGCGGCCTCGCATTCACACTCTCCCTGAAGTTCGGTGAAATACCTAGCCCTGGCCGATTGACTCAGGGTAGGTTAGCTCCAAGCCGCCCGTTCAGCTGAAGCAGAAACCAAAGCGATGTATTGAGAATGCCTACCGTCTCTGAATATGGAACCACTCAGGTTCAGACATGCTTCCCTTAATCTACGAGGATATTGAATTCCACCGACATGGGTCTCCATGCACGGCATACACGCGGGTGGGAGTTTAGATTGACTTCCTCGCCACGAGGAACTCTCCCGAGAGAGTCAGGGTGGCTCGGAAACCCGATCGCGGCAAAACCCATACCTATAGATGGGGAGCCATGAAAAGAGTATGGAATGTCAAAGCCCTCACATAGCGACCAGCTCTTAAAGGATTTGCCTATCGCTTAAAGCCTTATGTGGTCCCAATTTTCCTTTGCACCTACAAGAAAGTTCGCAGGTTCAATAATTTCTGCAAATATTTATCTTGATTAACATTAATAGATACAGGAATAAACTTTTGTAGAAACATTTTGTAAATGAGTAGAGAAAGCTATGTGAGTGGAACGCATCAGATCCTTTTTATCCTGGGCATGAAAAGAGAATGTCAAAGCCGCCACATAGCGAGCAGGTCTAAAAATTTTACTATCACTTCAGCTAACTACATTTCTCTATTCCCACTGTCTAAGGAAATGTTTATTTAAAAATTTTGTACAAACATTCCTTCTCAGTTAATATGAAGCGATAGAAGAATAAGTCCTTTCAAGAATGTTTTGTACAGGAATGAGTAGAGAAAGTCGTGTGAGTGCACCAAACCTTTTTTTCATTTAGATCCAACTTTCTACACTATATACACTCTACTATAGTTTTTAAATTGTTATTTTGTATCTTTTGTCCGATCCTTACTCCATAGCAACTGTTCAACGATCTAATTAGTTGCTTTCCTAGGCTAATTCACTCTATGATTAATATTATTATCGTAGGTACCAGTTTGTCAATAACAGAACTACGTTATTTGAATTTGTGTACACATCTAGTATCCAGTACGCTTATTTTCAAATATATTTCCTTCCCATCAATCTCAAAATATAGGTATGTTTTTAAGTGTATATTATATACACATCTATTTGATTACCTTATATTATTTGAGTTTCTTTTAAACCACGTATTTCTAATGCCCTTGTAATGTTATGGAGGATATATTTGATGACATTCTTTTCTTGTCGTATTATAACCTGGTCTTCAGCAAACAGTCCGCAGTAATGAAGTGATTTCTTATACTTAGTACCATTCCTCTGCATGCTTCATTGCTGTTTTCTAAGATTACTTTAATCAATGTTGGGGACATTCCAGAACTTTGTCTTCATTCTTTTGTTAAAGAAAATTCCGATAATAATGTACTGTCGTGCATTCGTTTTATAAAATGGGTAAGAGATTTAGGAATATGAAGTTTTATCAACTCCTTCCTTAGTGTGACCTGCTTTTCTTATATACAATCTTCTAATCCGTTCTTAATTACTTTACTTATAATGCTAGTTTTATTGTGATCGCTAAAGGGGATTATGGGTAACTGGTGACATTTCTAAAATATATATTTCTGAACATATTTTTGTGACGTTTATATCGCAAGTAAAAGAAAATATCATTCGCAAGTATACAAATTTTCATTGCATTATCTCCTGTATTCCCCCACCCATTCATTGTATATATAATTGATTACTTTAATGGTAAACGAAAATGGTCCATGTGAAAAATTTTATGCTTTATGGCATAAATATCCATTCTGACTTTAAAATATTTTAAAAAATATTTGGAAATAAAGTGTTATGCTTCAGCTTTAGATAAAAATATAAGCCTATGAGAAAGAAGATTTTTGTATGTTAACTAGATATTCTTATTACTTTTTCTCCCAGGATAGCCGATGAAGAACAATCAGTCTCATCATTTTGATACTTATAGGTATACTTTGGGTACTTTTCTACAAAATGTATAGGGAATTGAACTAAAGTTTCATCATACACTTTTAACACGTATAAAAACAAGTATAAACAACAGGAAACGAGGCGAATGCTGGGAAGGATTTCCATATCCTCCGAATTTTTGTTACATTAATCATTTCAGTGCACCCTTCATGCCGTTAAGTTTTTTTTCAGGGTTGGAGGCGTCGGCAAGCGTCGGGGCAGCAGCACGGCAGGGGGAACAAATGAGCTCTGCAAATCTTGTCCCCCGGATTGGAAGGCGACCTTAACTGATTTCCGGGCCACAGTGGGATGGTATAACCCTGAGAGGGGGAGGAGAGATAAGCCAATCTCCGCTGGGGTGCTTCTAACTGAGAAAATGCTCTGTCGTGGCAACGTTCCGACCGTCCTTCGGATCCATTCGCCTCATCCATCCTCCCGGTGTTGCTCCGTCAGGGGCATAGGCACAACAGATCGCCTTTTGGTCGAGGTGTTTAGTCCCCCTCTGCAAGTTGTCATTGAGTCATCACCTATGTGTACTCTCAAAAACAGTATTTAGATTACTAAAAACGGCGAGGTAAACGAAACTTTACACGGTGGTAGAGAATAAAATGAATTAGGGAGATTAAAAATAGTGTAATAGTAACACATCCGTTATTTTGCTTCACTTTAAGTGTTATAATTCATTAATTACAAATTGGAAGAAGTCTGGAAGAAAGTGCAGTTCACTCTTTCCGCTATTACGTGTTTGTTTTCGATGACTGAAGTAAACACTCACTGCCCTCTCAAAGAGGACGTAATAACTGTCAGTTTCGAGTGTTTACAATGGCCTCAGCTGAGGTTTAAATGTTTAAATACACTCTGATGTAGAAACCCACGCTAATGAATAGGATTTCGACAGCCAAAGTACCATAATATATTCGTGATGAAGAGCAGGCTATCAGCTAAGCCGTAAGTGCGATTATCCAATGTAGTGGGAAGCATAGGATGGACCAAACATGATTCAATCTACATTTCGTACAGAGCAATAACATTGGTTCAACTCTTGCCGTTTAATAATGCCCCCCAAAGGAAAGAAAAACATTCCACTTAGCATTAATGGTTCAGAAAGTAACGTATGTGGCCCGCTTTCTGAAAATCCGGGTTCAAATGCCGAGAGCTGACCAATCTTCTTTTTTTTCTCGTACTTTCTCCTAGTTGTCAAAAAATATCAGATTGGACGTTCCATGCACAACTTCACCTTAAATGTAAAACATTAGTAAATATAAAAATAGATGGTAATATTCAATGCAGTTCCATCTATCCAAAGATCATGAAAGCAGGTAGACAGGACGGCGCCCTCATGCCATCTATCCGACAAGTTAGAAGCAGAAATACAGTGGGATAGGGTAGAATGAGGCTGAAACTTGGTTAAACTAGAAGCAAATACTGTTGCATAGCACGAGGGTCCCTATGGAAAGTGAGGAAGTAAGATAGTATGGCACAGGATGAGATCTAGAGGGTAAACTGTGCGCCACACACAGTCATAAGGAATCTACAAACACAGTGGTCGGCAGATGCTGCGTTTTGTTATTTAAGAGCCAGAAACTTATGTTAATTGAGATAAACGTTTGCAGAAATTATCTTATTGCTTATTTCCTTGTGGGTACAAGCAGAATATGGGAATATAGTACACCGTGAGCGATAGTCAAATTTTTTAAAGCTTTCAAATTTCTTTCTCTTTGCACGGTTAGCATATAAATAATGAATAACGATGTTCCATTTTACATAATTATAAGTTTTCCAAGACACACACAATAACAAGGAATATCTCCGAAATGGTTCATTCTACAAAAAAGCTATTCAGACATAAATTGTGTGTTTTAGCAAGATCTACATTTTCAGTACAGTAATATGTGGTCTATCTCTTACGGTTTACCAGTTATACAAAAGTCATCCAGAGTAAATGTGACTATCTAGGTTATAGTCAGAAAATTCAAGACATTTCATTTGCCATAAAATATCTGAAACCTATGACATTTTAGTCAAAATCGTTAGTCATTTTCAAGAAAATCAAAATATTCGAAAACTTTTCCACGTATAGGGTAGTTTAGAGTCGCATCCTTGAAAAACGTTAAACTTAAATACCAATTTTGGTTTTTGACCGACTTTTCGTTTTTGAGTTATGCTGTCCACAGACTGACAGACACACACGCGCGCGCGCACGCAAGCACGGACCTTTTCCTAAAAATGCTTTTTTTTTATTCAGGGGACCTCAAAACATATTTCCAGTGAACTCTCGGCATCGAAATTTTTGATGGAATACAGTACTTCCTCTGCTTTACTACATTTAGTAGAGAAACTAATATAGTCATAAAAGACTTCAACTCCAACTTTTCCAAGATTGTCTACAATATGCCGCCCAGTTACCAATAAGAATAAATACGTATAATTATCTGAAGAACTAAGTAAAGAACTTGATACCTGTTTTCAAGATATTATAAATCTCCAATCCGATATCAACATATTATATGCAATATCATTTTACCTTCTCTACTAGTTAGAAAAAGGTTTGTGCGTGGGTGTCTGTTTGTCTATCAGTCAGTCAGTCAGTCAGTCAGTCAGTCAGTCAGTCAGTCAGTCAGTCAGTCAGTCAGTCAGTCAGTCAGTCAGTCAGTCAGTCAGTCAGTCAGTCAGTCAGTCAGTCAGTCAGTCAGTCAGTCCGCCAGTCCGCCAGTCCGCCAGTCCGCCAGTCCGCCAGTCCGCCAGTCCGCCAGTCAGTCAGTCAGTCAGTCAGTCAGTCAGTCAGTCAGTCAGTCAGTCAGTCAGTCAGTCAGTCAGTCAGTCAGTCAGTCAGTCAGTCCGTCCGTCAGTCCGTCCGTCAGTCCGTCAGTCCGTCAGTCCGTCAGTCCGTCAGTCCGTCAGTCCGTCAGTCCGTCAGTCCGTCAGTCCGTCAGTCCGTCAGTCCGTCAGTCCGTCAGTCCGTCAGTCCGTCAGTCAGTCAGTCAGTCAGTCAGTCAGTCAGTCAGTCAGTCCGTCAGTCTGTCAGTCTGTCAGTCTGTCTATCAGTCTGTCCTTCTGTCAGTCTGTGGACAGCATAGCTCAAAAACGAAAAATCGGTTAAAAACCAAAGTTGGTATTATTTAAGTTCAATGTCTTTCAAGGATGCGACAGGAAGATTTTGAAGAAAATCCCTCCACCCTAAACGACCCTTTGCACTGAAAAGTTTTCGAAAATTTTGATTTTCTTGAAAATGGCTCTAACGATTTTGATTAAATTGTCATATGTTTAAGATATCTTTATGTATATTTTCACTTTTCTGGCTATAGCCTATATAGTCCTGTTTATTCTGGATGACTTTTGAATAACTCGTAAACCGTAACAGACAGACAAAATCTTACCATACAAAAAATGTAGATCTCGCTAAAACACACAATTTGTGTGTGAATAAATTTTTTGTATAAAACCATTTCGGAGATATTCCTTGTTATTTGTGTCAGTTTCGGAAAACCTAAAACTTTCGTGAAATGCAACAACGTTGTTCATTTTGTATATGTTAAGCGTGCAAAGAGAACGGAATTTGAAAGTTTTAAAAGATTTTGACTATCGCTCAAAGCCTACTGTATTCCCATATTTCCCTTGCGCCTACAAGAAAATAAGCAATAAGATAATTTGTACAAATGTTTACCTCAACTAACACGAAGAAGATATAGGAATAAGAGTTTGTAAGAATGGTTAGTACAAGAGTAGAGAAAGTTATGTGAGGATAATACATCTGATTTTTAGTGGATACTGACAGTGCTGTCATTACAGTTACAAAGAATTGATCTACAAAATTATATTAACGTCAAAGACGGCTTTGTAAGAATAATTTGTACAAGAGTGAGTTGGAAAGGTCATATGAGGGTAGAACATCAGATTTTCAAAATACATATACCACTATCGTGTCAACTGAAGCAGGAACTTCCTCGGGATTTGTTATTCCCACGGCTGGTTGCTCATCTTACCTGCAGTTCTCGGCGGAGAAGTTTTCTTGTGAGTTTCTGTGTTCTGCTGGCCTCCAAACCGCAGCTGTAGTCTTCTCTACAACTGCACTTGGCTATCTATGTTTTAGGAAGAGACTTTTCTCCTCGGTGAAGGAGTCGTAGATCTAGAGTGTGGTAACGGGCTGGAGAAGAATTTAATACACCGTATTATCCAGTTTCCAGACGAAACACGCTGTGCTTTCACACTCAGAAATAATGATCATCTGAGAGCAGTTCTGACACAAGACACAATCATATATGCATAAGTCATATTCCACGACTTAATATTTTACTTGATGCAACACTTCACGAACTTTTTCACGGCAATTGCCACTCTGTTCAGTAGGAGGTTCACGGAAGAACTCCTCGATTTTGGCGTCTCCCAAGAGCCAAGAGCCAAATCAGGTCGCTCGGGTTTACCCGAGCGGGATATATGCCCACGGTACCTATCCATTTAGTATGGATTTACCCGTGAGGTATGAAAGATGTAGTCATTATACAAGCTATTTTTGTCAGTGTCAGCCAATGGTGATGATTGGTTACTCTCTCTTGCTATAGACTAGGGATATGAGTGCCAGTTAGAATGTCTACCCATCCTGGGGCACCCATGCCCCTCTGCTCACTTAGCAAAGGTCAGCTTGTCTAACCAGCAAGTCAAGCAGTGTCAATTTAGCGAGAAACCGAATGCATTGGAATGTTTGGTGAAATGAGGAAGCAGCGAAGCTAATTAGCCCAAGACATCCTTGGGTAAACGATAGCTTTTGCGCCTCCTGGGAAGATGGGGATCATATTGTCCCAGGGTATTCACCAGCTGGTTAGGGTGTGGTGTAAGTTTCGCATACATAGAGCGGGCTCTATCTCGCACAACATCCACAATATATGGAATGCCAGAATGAGTATGGAGAATATGGGAAGAAAATCTACGGTCAGTATCGTAGATCATCCTAAGGGCCCTGTTCTGCACGACTTGCAGTCTGCGGATGGTGGTTTGAGCCACGAATCCCCATGCCTCGCATCCATACAGGATCAGGGGAGGGATGATCGCACGATAAATGCGTAGTTTAAGTCGTGTAGGCATAGTTGACCTAAAGATGGGATAGAGCTTTCCCAGAGCTCCGTGACCTTGGGCAGCTTTAGCTGTGACATGTATGGTGAAGGTAAGTCCTCGGTCTAGTTGTACACCAAGGTACTTGGCTGTGTTGACCCAAGGGATTCTCCTCTGACCAAGTGTCAGGTCCCTTTCTGGTCTCCAGGAATGAATTTTGCCTAACACAAAAGCAGAGCTTTTCTGTGGACTGATTCCCATTCTCCATTTTTCACTCCAACTCTCAATGGCATCTAGGTGTCTTTGCAATGGGGGAAGGCAGTAACGTAGATTTTTGTTACGGGCCAGTATGAGGACGTCATCGGCATATTGGCACGTAACAGTGCTGGGTTCAACGGGGAAGTCAGACATGTATGCGGCAAAGAGCAGTGGCGATAGAACACTACCTTCCGGTACTCCGGCCGCTATTGGTCTGATAGTTGATAACCTGCCCTCCACTCGCACCCTGAAAGTGCGGTCACGAAGGAAACTGGCTATGAGGGTCAGGTAGGGGGAGGGGAGATTTGCATCTCTAAGTTTGTACAGTAGGCCCTGGTGCCATGTTGTTGCAAAGGCCTTATCCACATCCAGAAGTACTGCGACAGTTTTGAAGTTTTCCTGGAAACCCAGGGCAGCCCTCTCAACAAGACGCAGGAGCTGTAAGGTAGTGGAATGGCCTTGACGGAATCCGAACTGATGATCCGGAATGAGCCTCCTTTCCTCAAATAGAGGAGTTAGACGGGACAGTAGAAGTTTTTCAAAAATTTTTGAAATTATTGGGAGTAGACTTATAGAACGGTAACTTGATGGAAACTTGGGATCCTTGCCTGGTTTCAATATGCAAATCATCCTCGCTTCCTTCCAAGCAGTAGGGAAGTGTCGGAGATACAGGCAAGCATTGTAAATTCTCGTCAAGTGGATAATGGCTTTGCGAGGCAGGTGTTGTAACATATGTGTCGTAACACCATCATATCCAGGGGATTTGTTGGGTTTGAGACACCTAATTTGCGAGGAAACTTGCCTTGGTGTGACAATTGGTATGCGAGTCGCCTCGTGAGGTGGTGGAGGATCCTCATAGAGGTAATCCACCGTTGCCTCAACTAGTTCTGAAAAGTCCTCATCTTCTATGTCCTCTCGGGGCTCAAATTGGGACTCTAAATAGTCCGCGAAGTCAGTGGCTTTCTCTTGCGGTTCGAAAGATAATCTCCCGCGAGTGCCATGTATAGGATGCTGATATAGCGTTTTGTCCCTTCTCAGGGATTTAATTATCCGCCAGGGCTTCTTTTCAGAGAGGTTTACGTTCCTCATGGTGTTTTCCCAGGCCTCTTTGTGATGTGCACGTAAGAGGCGTCTAGCCAGGGTCTTAAATCGCAGATAAATTGCCTGCAATCTGGGATGGCGGAAACGCTGCCAAAGCTTCCGAACTGTTGACTTAGCTCTTAGCAACAGTCGGAGTTCATTTGGGATGGTTGTGGGGTTAGGAGTATTGCAAGGAATGCGGTAAGTGTGCCCTCGTATCACATTTGATATTTGTCGGGAGAATGCATTCGCCGCTAATTCTAACGACTCGATAGAATTTATGTGCGGTCTGGGATCCACT
This sequence comes from Tenodera sinensis, assembly GCA_030765045.1. Lineage (NCBI taxonomy): Eukaryota > Metazoa > Arthropoda > Insecta > Mantodea > Mantidae > Tenodera > Tenodera sinensis. Next base: position 257,431,635 of record CM060962.1, read on the forward strand.
GATTGGTTCAGTTCAAGGACGGCTGCATCCCAGTCTACCTCGTACGACCAATCAGGAGTTACCAATGCTGACATGTTAACATTGGTGTCGATTAATACAGGATCGTGGTCAGAATCCAGTTCATTGACTGTCGTCAGGTCTATGTGGAATCTAAAGTTTTTGGTGACCATAATATCCAGCACGTCCGGTCTCCCTCGGGCAGGATGAAAAGTGGGCTCTCTCGGTCCATGAGCTATGAGGCTTGGGTTACCGCTTATAAGGCGGAATAGTCCTCGCCCCTTCGCATTGGTGGCACGACTATGCCAGTTGGCATGTTTTGCATTTAGGTCACCTGCAATGCAGACCACAGGGTGGAGGTTTAATAAAGCCGTGTAATCTGCTTCATAGAAGCGGTGATCAGGGGGGTCATATGCCACTATCAGCAATGTATCTAGACCACCTAAAGATAGCCTAATAGCACAGGCTTCTACATGCTGAAGTGGTGGAAGAGGGAAAGGCTTATGTGTAATATGGTTCTTAACAAAGATGGCTGTACCTCCCCCTTGTCGGCCAACCCTATCAGACCGATGGGTGACGTAATTAGGGAGGGAGAAGTTGGTGGCAGCATCCAAATGAGTTTCACAGACCATCAGAATGTCGATTCCGAAATACTGTACAAAATTAGAAATATTTGGGTAATGACTCCGTAGTCCGTTTGCGTTCCAAATCGCAGCTCTAAATGGTCTCCGGACATGTCTTCCAGCCATTATTGAGCGGAGTTGGGGTAGAGCTGTTCCAGTGTCTGAAGCAAGATGGAATGCTTCTGCATGGGGGTCAGGTTGGGGTTGTTCAACTGCATCTTACAGTTTCTCAGAGCGGGTAACGCCTTATTTATTAAATCCCCAAACCATGAGGATAAAGAGCTAAATTCCTCCAGGTCTCTTTGCGAAATAGTCGCTAGTGTGGAGGAGGATGTTGCCGTGTTAGGCATTAGTGGGATAGGGGTAGGGGGTATATCCCTAACCTCGGATATAGGCTCTGCCTCTACAGGTGCGACTGTAGTTATTACAGGAGCTTGTGGCTCCGAAGTTACATTGGGGGCAGAAGATTTGCTCTGCCTAGGTTTTCTGTTCCTCCTCTTCCTGCGTGGTTTTGGTGCAGGGGGTTTAGGCACTATTGCCTTTTCTATAGGACCTGGAGGTGGTGGCACAGAATTTGATGGGGAATCGCTCTTTGGTGTAGCAGCCTCTTGTTCCACTCGACGCAGAGTGGACTCTGCCTTATTTAAGGCATTGGAAAAGGACACACCTGGGCGAACCACTTGATCATCTGGGCGGTTCTTGCGGCGGCTCTCTATGATCTTTTTCCTTGTGGAGCATCCTTTGTACACACTTACGTGTGTACCATCACAATTAGCGCACTTGCACTCTTCCCTAGGTTTAGGGCAGTTCTCTAGCAGGTGGTTCCCTGCACACCGCAGACATGTAAGCTTTCGCTCACACATCATGCTGGAGTGATTGTACCCCATGCATCGGTAACATTGCACAGGTCCCTCTCTGCCATAATACCTTTCCACTTTGACTACAGTGAAAATTAGTTTCCTTACTGTGTCAATTGGTTGTACTTCTTGGTTAAGTACTTTGTCAAGTACTACCAAGAATAGTGGCATAGGAACTTTGTTAATACCCCCCGCGGTATTAACGGTTCTCTTCAACTGTGCCACTGAATTGACAGTTATGCCATGTTCTTCTTTAAGTGCAGTTTTGATTTCATCAGGGGTGCACTCTGAGTCTAAGCCTCTGATGACTCGACGCTCAATGTATGGACGTTGTGGTGAGTACGAGTAGAACGTTATGTTCATTTCCCGTAACACCAACTTGGCGGTTTCCAAATCACCCAAACTGTGGGTAAGGATATGGACGCTCTTAGGCTTCCTTTTTGCCTCAAAAGTATACTTGAGGTGTTTGGCCAATGTACGCATTACCCTAACATGGTTAGGGAATACGTCCGCAATGATTGGCGGAATTCTTGGCCCCTTCTTGGCTTGGGATGATGCAACATTCTGAGGCTGTTGCATCATGGATGATTCAACATCCTGTGCATGTTGCATCATATTTGGTGATGGCGTCTGTTTTCCTCGTTTACGGTTCTCTACAACCGTAAACTCCCCCAGCTCCATATCGGACTCGGAGTCAGATTCAGGTAAGGGATTGTTTGAACCCAGGCTCTCTAAATCTGCCATGGGTATGTGGCGTGGAGTAGAGCACTTACGCTTTTGCGTATCGGTCTTGGAGCGCTTCCTATTTGGCTCCACTGCTTCGGGTGATAAAGATCTGTATGAGGATGATGTCGAAGGTAATTGTCCATCATCGGCAGTAAGCGCGGTTGCCCTCCGGCTGCTCACAGAGGACCGCACCTCCTCTAAGGCGGCGCCTTTGCGAGCCATTTCGGCTCGAGGTTTCAGGCACAAAGCCGTCAACCCTTGGCTAGGATCTTGTGAGCCCGCTGTCACGTAAGTCGTCAGTCTGAAAGTCTGTCAAGGAAAGAAAGAAAAGAAAAGGGAAATACCTGAGTAGCTTTCTATGCCACTCCGGGAAGCTAGCCTGTGGTGAGTTCCAAAGCTTGCTTGCCAAGCCCCTTTAGGAACTACACCAAATTGTACTGTGACTAATTAATGTATTAGTCCGTTGATTGAAGCGTGCAATCCACCGACGCACACCACAACACTCCACCAAGTCGGCACCGGATCTCCTGCTTCGGCGAGTCAGCTTTCTGGATACCGTCTTTTCCACCAGTGAGAAGCAAATCACGTCCGCTCTGGTCGAACGACGACGCGAGAATCGCATGAGCGTCTCCCGCTTTACTTACAGTGGCACGATTCTACAACTCAATTTGCTATTCGCTGAGCTTATCGGGCCATTACCTCATCTTACCGCCACGCATCTACGCTCTTATTGGTTTTTAGATATCCCCACCTACACTTGTTCAACATGTAATCGAGAATTTCCCTAAATGTGACGCTTAAATCTGTTTTCCCTTTCTAACCGGTCAGGTGATTACAAAATAACGGGACAATAGAGTTTTACCCTACGTATTCACACAATAGCCCCTGCATCTCGCAAGCATCATAAGCTTGACTTTTTCGTCTCTGTTAACAGTTTTCAGCGCTCCAAACTCTAGGCTTTGGACAGTTTCACAACGTTGAATTAAATTACATATATATAAATTAATTTCCTAAATCAACAATTTTTAATCTACATATACAAATTGGAACACTTTCGGATAACCCTTTTTAAATTACGCAAGATAAACATAAAACATGTGTATATAAACATAAACTGGATACTTTAACTATTAATTAACGTTAAAAGAAACTATCCCCTTCCCTCCTGTCCTACCCTGGCGAGATAAGCTACTCTTTTTTCTCCAACTCTTCTACTATCTTCCTGTTTCAAAAAACAAATAAACATTAATTATTTATTATAAATTAGGTAATCGGGCTGGTCAACATGGGTTACAGTATCACAGCCTGCTGCAGTGTTTCCCAAGCTTTTCAACATAGGAGCCATATTGATTATCTCTTCAATGGTGCATTTAATTTAAAACACGCATTGGATATTGTTCATTTTCATCCACTCTCTCACCTCCTTCAGTCCGACGACATTTCACTTCCACCCTGTGTATGTCTGTATGTATGTGTGTGCATGTGTGCGCGTGTATGCGAGTATATGCGCGTGCGTGTGTGTGTGTGTAAATTTAGTTTAGCAGTGACGTTATAGTATTGGTAATTCGAAATAAAGTGTAAATAAATGTTATTATGTGAAAGTGCATGTACAGCCATTGTCATTTATGTTGGTTGGTGTCAATAAGATCTGTGGCAGTGCAGTGAGGCGAGTTACTAGGATCAGTGTACTCATTTCTTCATTTAGTGATGGACAAACTGGATTAAGTACCTAGACATCTGAATGAAGTGCTACAAAGGAATGCCGCTACGTAACAGCTGCATTCAATTTGTATTAATAGCCCCTAATTACCCTGAAAATGTTGCACATTTCTAAGAGAACATAATCATACCCTACCAATAACAGTATAGTTTTAGTTTCGTGATAGTCTGGATAACATGCTTGTCATTTAATTAATATCACAAAACCTTTATACATACAAAAACTAGCATTTAGAAGTAATTTTCTCTGCTTGAAACGATTTAAGTAGTGGTATTTCTTAAGTGAAATTAAAATGTACCCCTATTGTAAATATACCAGGTGAATCACTTGACCCAATTTTTTCCTAACTGTGCAACCCGGAGATTATAGTGTTACTTGAAAACATCGCTCCATTTGTCAAACCAGAATTTATTTTGTAGCTGTATTGTGTCAAATGCAGTTAATCGTGCTTGAGCCTGTTCTGGTAGCCATGAGGAACATTTTCGTGAACACTAATAAGCTGCCAAGGGCTAAAATATAAATTTCTTATAGCAGACTAACAAGTAGCTTGGTACCTAAATGTTGTGCGTGAAAGAGTTCAGTAGATCTTGTGGTCGAGTGGGTTCGATGTCAGTCTCCGTGAACTAAATGGATATTTCATAACTTCAAAACGACTTATAGCAATGTTTCACTTTTAATCAGTAATCATCACGTTGAAGTTACTAACCAGAAATGAAAAAGGTACATACTACTACAGAAAAATGATTACATTAGTAACATTTAGCACATTTTTGTCGCTTGTAAGACTAAAGTGAGTTCAAAAGATTAACGAATTGCCCAAAGTGCATTTTCATCCGTTTAATGTAATTTATTTATAATTTTTAATACGTTATCATTGGCCGAAAGAAGTGAAATGAAGGGTTAAACACTTTGACCCATTACCGTAGATTTGAACACATGTCCCCAGAACAATGCTGGGGCCAAAACATAATAATTCAGATCGACCATCGCAACCCTGTAAGCATTAGAGTTTTAACTCAAATGCTAGTTGTGGGTGGGAACTAGCCATCGCTTATGTTACGCCTCATTAGTGTAAATTTAAGATTCTATTGGTGTTTTATCTTCATTAATAAACATGGCTCAAACTATTACTGCAGAAGTCAGCTACGTTTACATAATTTTTAAAGGATTTAGACATGTAATTTGTTCTGAATTACTATAAACAAATTTTCCATGCCATACCATATCCTCAAAATGCACTATTCTTAGACCTCTATAAATATTTCCTGTCTGCAGTTCACTTGAAGTATGAACGTACTGAGAAGGAAAACTCTTGTTATTTACATCAACTCACTTTTAATGACGATCTTTTGGGCAATGTTTCATTAGTATTGCAGTTTGAATTTTAGAAAACCTTTGATATATACCATTGCTTAAATCTAAACAACAAAAAGTATAATTATAAAGTTATTATAAGTTATATTATAAGTTATTATAAAGTTAATTTCCCTTTTTTTCGGACGTTTGAAATGGAACAGACCATACTTGCATGACACCTTATAATGAAATTATGTGTCTGAGAAATAAAGCTGTCGAGCACTCCTAATGAACATTCTTGTGATGTTCGCAGGTGGAAACAATAGGCGACGCTTACTGCGTGGCATGTGGTCTAAACAAGAGAAGTTCGACGCATGCGCAGCAGATCGCTTGGATGGCTCTCAAAATGATAGAGACCTGTGCCTCCCACCAAACTCACGACGGCAAGCCCATTAAGGTAAGTCTCAGCGGACACATTTCAACTTTTCATTTGCCTACAAGGATGAGCACCTGGGGAATCTTCTAATTTGCCGGTTCGCCCGAGCAGAGACTTCAGCTGACAAAAATGCATGCATGTTAAATAGAGAAGTTGTTCCCACTTGCATAATAATCCTAGGTGATCATTTCACTCAGTATCACTATTCCTTTCCGAACCTTATCACACAGAATTTTCTTGATAATTTTTTTATTGAGTATAACTTTTATGGGGATAACTTATAAAAGCTAAATGATAGGGTTCTGGAGGGGAACAACTGTAAAGGAAGTATATAAAAGTAAAATCTTAAGAAGAAATAGGAATAACTGTAGGAAGAAACATATCAAACCAGGAAATAATTATGCAACAAAAGAGAGGCTAATTTGGAATAGAGAATAAGAAAATAGATAAGACTACTAAATAACTATACCAATAATTAATACAATATAAGAATTTTATGAGTGCATGCAGAACTGAATATTTTAAAAGTTAAAATTTGTACAGGAAGCTAGCTAACGGAGAAAGGTAATAATTAGCAACCAGACCACACAAGTTAGCTGGGGAAAGCTCCATTACTAGGATGGGCTAAGTAAGTTACCGAGGAGAACAGAAATGAGAAAAAGTAGTGATCGCAGCCAGTGTGATCGGCATTAGTTGAAATAGAGAGAATTTGGAATTCCCAAGCTACTCAAGCTTTACCTGAAAAAACGCACGAATGACTTTATTTGCATAAGACGCCAAACATCTAGCCAATAGGAATATATTACAGTAGGAAAATTAATGTCTGCCTGGGAAAACATAAAAGGTGGGTGATTCCGAGAAACCTTCTTCTAATACTGATCTTCAAGAGATTCACATCACGTCGGTAGTATGGGAACCGTGTGAACTCGCATGTAGGTTCAACTTAGATCTATACAAAGTAGTGGAGAGTTCACGGAAAAGAATATGTAAACCGGAGAACTTCGAAACGGTCCCGATAAGTTTACATAGTATATCAAGTGAATCACCTGTCCCTATCTTTTTCGAATTTATGCAACCCACTAAAGAACAGGTACGCCGTGAGTCTATCTTGACCTTACACTCCACACTTCACATATGATCATACACAGAAGGCATGGATAGATAGATATAGGACTAAGGGTATTCAACTACTTGGTCATCAGCGCCGTTATAAAACGGATCATGCTAATAGCCAGAGCTAAATTTCAATATAAAATAAAATACTAATGAAAAACCAAATATGCATAAATATACCAAACAAAGAAGCAAAAGTCAGAATTAAAACAGCCATAAAAAGGTCCAAAAGTACGAAACTTTCATATCTAAAGTTTTAAATCTTCAGGTTTCTCTTTATATTTGCTAAAAACTTCAAAACCCTATCGACTGCTTGCTTATCGTCCACCAGCATCTTTGCAAGTCTAATAGGCAGTTGCATAGAGTGTCAGAGGTGCGCTAGGGAAATGCACTCTAGCAGCACGTGACGGACCGACCAAAAGTCACACGCCGCACAAAGTGGAGCAGGGTCCCGTTTAAAAAGTCAACCTTGCGTAAAGTTGTAGTGGTCAATGCGTAACCAAGCCAAAACCATCTCCTGGCCACGATATACGCGAGAGGAAGTTCCAGCATTCCAGCAGCATACGAAAACAGGTCGTACAGGTTCTCCTGTACGGTATGTATATCTGCACAGCACCTAGCCGCTTAATGCGACTTTATCTCTACAGTATAGAGGGTGTTCATATTTGTTCAAGCTTTTGTATCTGTGGGCATGGTTTTTTCCTGCATACCTAAGTTTGGATGCAGGAAGGGGCAGGAATAGGTGTTGGGGTGAGTAAGTATTAGAAAATGGGAGAGGCATTACCGTTACCCAAGGGCATCCTTAGGCAGGCGGTAACTTTACCTTCTGCGGGGTGCTCTGTGGTCGTATTGACCTAGTGCCCGTACCAGTTGGTTGGTGTGGGAACTCAGTTTGGAGTGCATGGTTCGGGATCGCTCCCTTACCAAGTCCATTAAGTAGGGTAGTCCGGAGTGGTTACGCTGATGTGATCCTGGCAATTGACAGCGTCGTTAAACAACAACATACATGCTTTCCGGAGTGGTTGTGGAGGATGTAAGACGGGAATCTACGCCCGGTATCATATATTGTTCTTAACGCCCTATTCTGCACTGTCTGCAGTTTGCGTATGGTGGAGGGTGCCGCCGATCCCCAGGCTTCACAGCCATACAAGATCAATGGTGGGATGACTGCCCGGTAAATGCGTAGTTTAAGGTATGTGGGCATGGTGTATCGGAGGATACGGTAGAGCTGTCGGAGTGCAGCGTGGCCGAGTCCGGCCTTTGCGCGGACGTGCGGAGCGTATGTTAGCCCGCGGTCGAGGAGAACGCCTAAGCCACTCGTAGTGGGGTCGTTAACGGGTTATCCTCCCTATGGGAGGCGCCCTTGACTGCTACCATTCCGGGATTTTCTCCCACGCTGGTATAGGGATGGGTTGTAATAAAAGATGGTGGGCAAACGGTGGAAAAGGGTTGTAGGGACAGAAATAAGTGTTTTTTGTTTGTTTGTTTGTTTGTTTTTTGTGATTATCTTGAGTCAGTCGTCTTTGTCAGGTCTATTGCTGGGAAAGAAGAAGTCTTGGTCTCTTGTAGGTTTCTCCAGGGTCAATGTCGTATTCTCCAAGGCCGCGGATAAGATGATTAAAGCTGGTAGGAAGGCCGGCGTAGAAGGTGGTTGAAAGTTGTGTGATGTATTCAGTGAGCTTAGGGATGGAGAGGTCCTTGTGGATGTTGTCATTCGGGACGTACCAGTCCGCGCCTGCAGAAGTTCTCAGGTAGCGGTTTTGCAGCACCTGTAGTTGATATAGGGTTGTTTTTGCCGCTGCACCCCAGACCTGGCAGGCATAGGTTAAGGCGGGCCGGATTACCTGCTTGTAGACGAGAAGTTTGTTCCTCAAAGACATTGGTGATTTGCGATTGTAGAGGGGGTATAACATGGACATTCTTCTGCTGACCTTGGATGCGAGGGAGGAGACATGCGCTTTCCACGTTAAGCGCATATCCAGTAGAACTCCTAGATAGGTTGCTTCCGTGGACCAGGGTACTGTTCCACCTGCTAGGCGAAGATCTTCAGCATCTTGTAGGTGGCGTCGAGTAAATGTAATTGCTTTTGACTTAGTGGGGTTAATCTGTAGTCTCCACGCAGCAAACCAAGCTGTGAGCATGTTGGCATATCTCTGGAGTTTTTGTACAGCGATATTATGGTGAGTAGAGGAGGTGGTGATTGCTGTATCATCGGCGAAAAGATACAGGTGGCAGCCTGGGAGAGAAGGAAGGGTGTTTATATAGATTAAAAATAGCAAGGGGCCCAGGACACTGCCTTGGGGGACTCCTGCGTTGATGGAAAAAGTAGGGGATTGAATGCTGTCTTTTGTAACGACAAAAGTTCGGTTGGTCAGGAAACTGTAAATCAGATGGATCAGATAGGAAGAGGTGTCATAAGTGATAAGCCGATGAAGGAGGCCATCGTGCCACACGGAGTCAAAAGCACGGGAAATGTCTAAAAAAAGAGCTGTTACATAGTGCCGGTTGTTGAAGCCAGTGATCACTTGGTCCACGAGGCGAAGGAGCTGGTGTGTGGTTGAATGCTGCCGCCTGAAGCCAAACTGCTCGGGGCGGAGGATGTTATGACGGTCCAGCGCGCTCTGGAGGCGCTTTTGTAGGACTTTTTCAAATAGCTTACTTATCGCAGGCAAAAGGCTGATGGGACGATAGTTTTTCGGGTCTTTAGGATCTTTACCCGGTTTGCGCAGCGTAATGATGTGTGCATGCTTCCATGCAGCCGGGAAATGTGCGAAGCGAATTAAGCTATTGAAGAGTTCAACTAGTACAGCCAGCCAGGTATCAGGAAGCGCCTTAAATGCTGCATATGGGAGGGTGTCATTTCCCGCAGCTTTGTAGGGCCTGACAGAGGCGATAAGATGTGTTAGTTCTTCTGTTGTGGTAAGGCAGATGTCATCGTGAGTAATAGGTGTGTCTAAGTAGTGGCGCACTGTTGTCTCAACCTCCTCAGCAAGCTCAACGTCAAGTGGTGCCGCTGGGTGGAATGTAGAGGCTAGGTGTTCAGCCAAAAGATTCACCTTCTCTCTCACGGACTGAGCAAGTCGGCGGCCGTCTGTTAGAGGTGGGTCTGAAGTAGGGATTCTAAGAATGGCTTTTGACATCCTCCAGAGGGAAGAGTCTGCCGTATCCAGAGTGCCCAGACGACGTTCCCATTCCTCGTTGCAGTGATCTTGTAGTTCCATTCTGAGGATGGCCTGGAGTCGGTACCACTCAGTTTGTCGATTGGGCTGCGCGTTTGTTGGAACTTTCGTCGAGCTCTGTTCTTCTCCGAGATAAGGCGGCGAAGTTCTCGAGGTAGAGGCTTTTGTGTGGTGGAACATTTACGCCGAGGTGGGGTAGCCTCCGTAGGAGAACGCCTAAGTATTTGGCGGAGGTTACCCATGGGATATTTCTCTGCCTGAGCCGAAGTGACCGTTCCGGCCGCCAATGGCGAACCTTACCAAGGAGTGCGGAGCTTTTCTCCGGACTAATAGCCATTCTCCACTTCTCACTCCGGGGTGTGAGGCAATATCGCACATTCTTGTTCTGTGCCATGATGAGGACATAGTACACATAGTGAATGATTTAATTTTTTTGTAATTCGATGCTGCGTCACAGTTTTAATGACTGGAAGCATCCATTAAAAGATCTTATAGCAAGGATCCCTGTCATTCTTTCTTGAAAGCACTTCCACGCCCACCCTGAGGTAGAAATCTTATTGCTCCAGAAACGGCCAGAAAAGGGAATCAACTGAAGAATTCGGGACACTGTGAAGGTGCAGACTTCATTGGCCCCCCCCCCCAAAAAAAAATCCTGGATCATCATCGTGCAACTTAGATAAGGAGCATCCAACTGATGCAGCAACGTTAAGCATATTCACGCTTCAAGCTGGTGAATCAAAGTAACGTAATGTATTGCTTCAAGCTGTCGCAACAACGTGCAGCATACTTTTTGCACCGGGGAAAGAGAGAGAGTGTTTATGTACTGGACAATGTACCTGCCTAAATTTATCTAATTATCAATATTCTGTAGGACATTGTTCACGTCATAATCTAATGCTTGGGATCGAAGACACTAATATTTAGCAAAGCATTCCCTCTCTACCTAAAGTGAAAATTACTCAGCAAATTTTACACGTATTTTAGTGCTTTAAGGTCAAGCAGGAAATAATAATAATAATAATAATAATAATAATAATAATAATAATAATAATAATAATAATAATAATAATAATAATAATAACAATAATAATAATAATAATAATAATAATAATAATAATAATAATAATAATAATAATAATAATAATAATAATAATAATAATAATAATAATAATAATAATAATAATAATAATAATAATAATAATAATAATAATAATAATAATAATAATAATAATAATAATAATAATAATAATAATAATAATAATAATAATAATAATAATAATAATAATAATAATAATAATAATAATAATAATAATAATAATAATAATAATAATAATAATAATAATAATAATAATAATAATAATAATAATAATAATAATAATAATAATAATAATAATAATAATAATAATAATAATAATAATAGTAGTAAGAACAATAATAGTAATCAAATACCGATCTCTACAACTCTTATTTCTTTTTAAATGGCTGTGCTGTGCGCCATAAAAGGCTGTATTTAAATCGATCAACGTACTTTTGAATATTCAAACGAATACGATATCACCGTTTTTACATGAAGCACGGTGTTGAGGTATGCATTTCTGTCACATATTCTCCAACAAAATCGGATTTTTTGGTAAAAGAAGGTACACTCTTTCTTGCACTACTTTATAGAGCAAAAACGTTTCCAGCATATATTTCTGTCGCAAGAAAGCGATGGAAGTTTAAAAAGAATCCTTCGCAGACGAGGCTGAAGAAAAGAAAGATAAATGTAATAAAGATGAAAAAAATTCCAGAAAGGAGATGACTAGAGAAGTGATAGATTATGTACCATTAGAGAAAAGGAAGAGGCGGTTTGGGTGCAGTGTGCTGCAGAAAAAAAGAACTCCGTTGAAGTTATATTAAAAAAGAAAGAAAACCGCATATAGATTCCGCGTAGACAGATAGTTACTCGGAAATGGCATTCTACAGGGTTGAAATTAATACCTGGTATCGCTGCTACGCTTTGTTACGCTCTTTTAAAACGTACAAAACCTTTGATCAACATCTCAGTATATACTAATGCAACCCTAAATATGTATTTACGTGTTAATCTTCTTTGTGGTTTATGTTACTCTTCCAAATGGTTTTGTGGCAGACCTAAACCCTGACTGTGCCAGTGTTAATGTCACATACACATCAAAGAGAAACACAACCGAAAATACCATTATCTATTTATCTAACTGTTTTTATGCCTATGTCAATTTACCTCAGTTACCAAAGGTTTTCTAATGGTATCGCCGAAATTGTTGTTCCTCGCATTGTTGTGTTATATATTTGTGTTATCTGCTTAAGAGACAATTGTGCGAACTTTTATTAAATTCGTATATAACATTTTTCCATGATTAGAAGCTAAAATGTACTGTACGATACCGGAGCAGAGCGTTACAGGGTTATAACCACGGAATAAGTTACTCCATGCTTTTGTGGAGCAATTCCGCTTTATTTGGAGTATAAAAAGAATAATCTGATGTGTTGCACTCACATGACTCTCTCTACTCTTGTACTAACTATTCTTACAAACTCTTATTCCGCTATCTTCTTCATGTTAGTCGAGATAAACATTTACAGAAATTATCTTACTCCTGAATATGGGAAATACACGGCCAAGAGTTAAAGTGAATAACGACCTTCCATTTGAGAAAAGTTTAAGTATTGAAAAAACTCACACAAATAACAAGGAATATCTCCGAAATTGTTCTCTCCACAAACAAGTGCATTTGGACATAAATTGGGTTTTAACGAGATCTACATTTTTCGTGGAGAAAGATTTGATCTATCTCTTACAGTTTACTAGTTATGCAAAAGTCATCAAGAGTAAAGAGGATGGTATGGGCTATAGCCAGAAAATTCAAATTAAACATTTCATTTGCCATAGAAATATCTTAATATATGCCATTCTAACCAAAATGTTTCAACCCATTTTCAAGAAAATCAAAATTTTCTAAAAATGTTTCATGTAAAAGGCAGTTTAGGGTCAAGAAATTTTCATCAAAATCTGTATCATCCTCAAAGATATTAAACTTAAATGCTAGCTTTAGTTTTTAACCGACTTTTCGTTTTTAAGTTGTGCTGTTCACAGACACAAACGCACGCACACACACACACACACACACACACACACACACACACATACACGCACACATACACACACATATGGACCTTTATCTAAAACTGCTTTTTTGGACTCAGGGGGCCTCAAATATCTCTGGTGCAATGTCGATATCGAAATTTTGGGTCGAATACAATACTTCCCCACTTACTATACGTAGTAGAGAAAGTAAAACGCCTTCTTGGATACCGGACCCAAATTTGTCCGATATAAACGGCAATTTCTTTATAATAGGATCTAAGAATCATGAAGCGTTAGGCAATACATCGTAGAGGTGTTTTAATGTACTCTACTAGGACAACGAATTCCTCTCGCTATTAAAGTTGAGAAAAGCTACAGCACTGAGAGTGTTGGATGTATGAGGCAAGTGAGTAAAACTGACATACATAAAATTAATATTTTTCTGTCTGCTAAAATGATAATTACTTAAAAGCCAACAACGTTCACTAATTTTACTATATAATTGTGATTGTTGGTGCTATGTCTTTAAGATTTTTATTTTCCTATGTTAATGTATTTAGAATATTATCAGTAGAATATATTGTTCTACTGAAAGAGTAGGTATCATTACTGCCAAAGATAAACCCATAACGCAGTGTAGCAACTTCGTTACAGAGCCTTCGTTTGGAAGAGTGGCCGGCTAAACGGGAAGTACGTTATTTGTTAGCGTAGTCGATATTCACACTGTCTTCCATAGCTTTCTTGCACAAACTATAACTATAATAATCACACAGCTTCACCATAGAAGTTGCAAATGACGTCGTTGTTCATCCACACTTTTATCACACCTTTTCAGAAAATTTGCAGTAGCAGTCATTAATAATTAGTTGTCTTATAGGGGATTCATTTTAAAAGTTTAGTGGCACACATTCCAAGTCGAGGTTTTGCGACATTCTCAATTTTTGTACACGTTTTTTCAGAGATTTCTCTGGACTTTCTTCTATGTTTTCTCTGATGTCATCGAGCTTCCTCTGTAGGAACAGGGCAATTTATTTTCGGTTTCTTATCAAGGATAGATCCCGTTGCCCTAAATCTATTCCAAGAGCACAAGCCGTTTCTCTGTGAGGCGTACGAACTGTAGGGAATCTATGCATAAATCGCCGTTTCACTTCCCTTCGGGAGTTTGTTGTTGCATTAGAATCATACCTGAAGATTCTATGCACCAAATTATACGAACCTGTTAGGCATTATAACAATAGTGAAACATGTGATCTCAGGACCTGTCAATCTCTGCACAAGGACTTCGTGTCAACTAATTAGCCGGCACACACCGAGTAGTGAATGCGGAAAAGCAGTAGACCGGTTATAAACGGCCTAGTGTAGAACAAGTAATTCCTCGCAATACGGCCACGGGTCGAAACGAAGGCTCTGTAGTACAACACGTAGGGATATAGTGTTAGGTTGCACTATTATTGGCAGAACACAAAACATAACGCGAACATGATCAATACTAAACGCAACTTCACAAAAAGGTTTAAGGTATTATTTTGCTATAATACGAATAATTTGTATTAGAGCTGTTGGGCAAAGGAGCTGTTGTGCTGCATGGATTGCGAAGGAGTTGACGCATTTTGCATATAGAAAAAAATTTAGGAATAATATCACTTCAGAAAAGTCTAGCTTGGTGGCGAATCAATGATAGACCAGCTAAAAGTAACTCTCCTCGGTAATACGGACATGCACAACATATCTCCCAGGGGAGGTGGATTAAGAAAGTAATTAATTGTTCCCATCCTGGACGTAAGAAGACTTACCTGGAGAGGAGGCATGATGGAAGCGTTGAGATCTAGAGGACGCATGAGGGATCATGGGAAGACCGTCGCAGTTGGAGGCAGGGATTACAAGGTAAAACGCAAGGAAGTGGAGAAGGCACAAAGGCTGATAACCAGGCTCGTTGGGAGAACGCCAATACTCTTAACCGATGACATCGTTGCATGACGGCGATTTAAAATTGACGGTCAGGCCAAAGAGTAAAATAAATAAACAACACCTGAATATATTATCCCGGCACCTAGGTTACTACGCCGGGACCTATATTCAAACTTTACATTTTTTTCAAACATCACAATTACATTCTTTTTTGCCTCTTATTACGTAAAAGATTTCAGATAAAATAACTACCACTACACAAAGACTTCAAAATCATAAATAAATATAGAAAAAAAATCTGATGTGTTGCACTCACATGACTTTCTCTACTCTTGTTCTAACCATTCTTACGCTCTTATTCCTATATCTTCTTCGTGTTAGTCGAGATAAACATTTGTACAAATTATCTTATTGCTTATTTCCTTGTAGGTGCAAGGGGAATATTAGAATACAGTAGGCTTTGAGCGATAGTCAAATCTCTTTAAGCTTTGAGATCCCGTTCTCTTTGCACGCTTAACATATAAACAAATGAACAACGATGTTCCATTTCACGGAAGTTTCAAGTTTTCGGAAACTGACACAAATAACAAGGAATATCTCCGCAGTGGTTCACTCTACAAAAAACTTAATCGGAAATAAATTATGGGTATTAGCGAGATCTACTTTTTTTGTAGAGTAAGAGTTTGTCTATCTCTCTTACGGTTTACGAGTTATTCAAAAGTCATCCAGAGTAAACAGAACTACATAGCCTATAGCCAGAAAATTCAAAATATAAATTTCATTTGTCGTACAAATATCTTAAACACTTCATTTTAATCAACATCGATAGAGCCATTTTCAAGAAAATCAAAAATTTTTAAACATTTTCCATGTAAAGGGTAGTTTAGGGTGGGGCTATCTTTTTCAAAATCTTCGTGTCGCATCCTTAAAAGCCATTAAGCTTAAATGCAAACTTTGGATTTTAACCGATTTTTCGTTTTAGAGTTATGCTGCCCACAGACTGACACACACACACACACACACACACACACACACACACACACACACACACACACACACACACACACACACACACACACATACTCACATTCACACGGACCTTTTCCTAAAAATGCTTGTGGTTTTTTTTTTTTTTTTTGTTTTTTTTTTTTTGTATTTCCGGTGAAATCTCGATATATAATATTATATTTATTTAACTTTATCGTTTTAGTCTCCATATTATTTATTTTATTCTTTTTACTTCTTTATTTTTTAATTTATTTCTTAAGTTCTTTTTGTGTATTTTAAAATACCTATTTACATAACTATTTATTTACCTGTATCATT
Source organism: Tenodera sinensis (assembly GCA_030765045.1). Classification (NCBI taxonomy): domain Eukaryota; kingdom Metazoa; phylum Arthropoda; class Insecta; order Mantodea; family Mantidae; genus Tenodera; species Tenodera sinensis. The sequence goes on from CM060962.1 coordinate 257,447,922, forward strand.
TTAGTAATTCTCCATATTATATATTCTATTTTAACTCATTTTATGTATTAATTTAAAATGTATTCACAATATACTAAACCGACATCTCAGTTAACCAACACTAATCTTCTTTCCTCTATCACAACAAAATCACTCACTTTCCCTTCTCCATTTCGCTTACCCCACACAATTTCACTTCACTAATATCCTCCATTTTTTCCAACATCAATTCCACCTCCAAAGCCAGAACTCCAACTCTTTCTGTTTATAAAGCAGCCATCTCTTCACTTATACGTCTACCTTCTTTCATATTTAAATTTTGATTCATTATTCTAATTCTCTCAACATTTCTAAATTCCTCTATCCCTCTCGGTAGTTGTTCTCTCCTTATTATGTGTCTTTCTCCCACGCTGTTTTGCTCATTGCGAATGTTTCCTATTCAGTTACGTGTAGTTTTATTTTACAGCTTTATCAATACAGTTCATAATTCTTCTTTCTTTTCATTTATTTCTTTAACATGCTCCAGTAAAGATGCAGTAATACTACAAATAATATTATATCACTTTGGTAACAATGTTTAATTAGTTATAGAACATAAACTAATTTAACAAACCTTTTAATGCTTTCTATGTCTTTTCTTAGTTTATTACTGGATGTTTTGTTGTTATTATTAAAATCATATATCTATATTATTTATGTTTTGAGTTATAAAGTCTTTATTTTTTATAAATTTCATTAATCATGTTATATATTAATTTGCTAAATAATTACAAAATGAGCTTTCGTGAGAGACCACATTCCACTTATATCATTTATTTGATGGCGCATAATATTCCTTTCTCTTCTCGCTGTTTTACTCGGACATTCGTAACTTCATAATAAGGTGAAAAAGGCCATTAGCTAAAATATATTAACAATGGAATGACTGTTTAACAAATACATAGTAGTGCATCGTACAACTTGCCGTCGGTCTGGGTGGCTCTGTTGGTTAGACGCTGGCCTACGGATCCCAAGGTCGCAGGTTCAAACCCGGCCCAGACCGATGGTTTTTAAGTGTGCTTAAAAACGACAGCTCCATGTCAGTAGATTTACTGGCATGTAAAATAACTCCTGCGGGACAAAATTCCGGCACACCGGCGACGCTGATGTGATCCTGGCAATTGACAGCGTCGTTAAACAAGAAAATAATTGTTTAACGTACAACTTGCCGCCTTATTGGATGCACTTAACGTAATGGGAATGATTCTGATTGGTTATTCTTCTGTTTGTCATACATGGCGGATATTCAAAGCAGCTCTCGTTTTCTAATCACAGGTTATGTTTTCCGAAAAGGAAAAGAAAGAGAATACGAAAGTGTGATATAAAAACGTTTTTAAACCGCAAATAAAGTATGGAGATGGCCATAATCTACTTAATAACAAAACAAGAGAAACAGAGAAACAGTTTTGATACAAATGTTTACGTACAGAAGCACAATTTATTCCTGCATGGCACTACTTCTCGCTGATTGATTCAAATTAGTCATGTGACCTCCAAACAATGCATCGTGAAGGAAATATTTGCATTGCCAAACTCTTATGTTACGTCGACCCTAAATTGCTCCATTTAATATAATGTGTTAAACGTTTCCGTTACGTTCCGTCCCGCTAAGTCACGTTGCGTTAAGTTCTTCGTAATCCCGACATAAATGTAATTTCAGTTCGCTTCTCTGAGCATCCGAATTTTTAATTATCTGCGAACATTTTGATATAATTTGCGACTATAATTTTACTTTTTCTATTGCGTAATTATAGTATGCAGAGGAGGTATCTATTGTAACCCACTGAAAAATTCGATACCGAGATTTCACCGGAAATACATGTTTTGAGGCCCCCTGATCTCATGAAAAGTATTTATAGAAAAAGATATTTGTGTCTGTGAACAGCACAATTGAAAAATGAAAATTCCATTAAATATCCTTTACATGTATGGAACATGTGTCAAATTTTCTTAGAATAACCTGTGAAGTCTTTTTTATTCGGAAAGAATTGCATAGAATGCCCTATAAGTATAATTTGCAAACCTTAAGGGATGAACAAGAACGTACTGCGCAAAAAATGTGATGTGTGTACTCACATGACTTTCTCGTCTCACTCTTATACAAACTATTCCTTAAAACACTTAGCCTTTTATCTACTTCATGTTAATGGAGAGAAATGCTTATAGAAGTGGGCTTTGTTATATATATATTTCCTTATAGGTACAATGGGAATAGGAGAATACGGTACTCTTAAGCGGCAGCCAAATATTTTAAGGGCTGGTGATCAGGTGAAGGATTCCATATTCCATTCTTTTTGTGTGGCCAGGATATGAAAATACCAATAATTTCCTATTTCAGAAAGGTAAAAGTATTTCAAAATTCCAACCATTCACAAGAAATATCTCGGAAATGGTTACCTCCACAATAAAATGTGTTTCACATAACATTTGTCATTTAACGAGATCTCCTTTTCTTCTGTAGTACGATTTTGTCTATCTCTTGCGTTTCACCATTTATGCAAAATTCACCCAGAGTGAACAGAACTTCAGAGTCTATTATCAGAACATTCATAATATGCGTTTCATTTGTCATTAAAATAACTAAAATCGTTAGAACCATTTTTCAGAACATAACAATTTTCGAAACTTTTTCATGTGAAACAGTTTGGGCTGGAGGGATTTTCTTGAAAATATTAATGTCGCATGCTTGGAAGATGCTGAATTTAAGGATCAAGTTTGATATTAATCATCTCTACGGTTTTCATTAATGCTGTTCACAGACACACACGGACACACAGACACATACATACATACACGCACACACACATACACACACACATACATACATACGCGCACGCACACGCACGCGCACGCGCACGCGCACACGCACACGCACACACAGACACACATATATAGACCTTCTGCTAAAAATGAAGTTTTTTAACTTAGGGGTGCTTAACACGTGCATTACCAGTTAAATCTCAGTATGAAATTATTGGGTGCAATGCAATATCTTCTCTAGTATTATGTAACCTATCGAGGTGGCGCAGAGGTATCGTATGCGACTGACTTCCAGGGGATCGGGGGTTCAATCCCCGTTGATCGCGCATGCTGACCTGGTTCGTCGTTTCTCCTTGTCACTTAGTCGAATGCTTAGGTGCTTACTTTCATACCACGATTTCCTTTCCATTTCTTTATCATCTCTCAGGTGTGCTTTTATACTTGTGGTGTATGGTGGTGCGGACAGATGGCGTGGATGCCTGCACAGTGTAAATGCTCTTCTCGGTATCAGGTGGCGTTGTGTGGTCACTGTCCTCTCATAGGAGAACGTTTGTGGATACCGGACCCAGTGGGTCCTGGCGCCGGGATGAAGATCTTTCAGTGCTTGTTAACAATTTCCGCGCGTCTCTATGGCCCGTCTGCCTACGACCCTCTACTGCCCGGCGGCTCCTCATGTCATCCCTTGCTCCTGGGAGTTGTTAGCCGCAATAAAACTGTGTGGAGGTCACAGTGCGTGAGGTGTACCTACCGTAATATATCCTTTACCATTTATCTTTAACCTGCTATGTACGTGGTAGACAAAATAAAAGTTTATCCCTTTCATTTACATCAAATAACCTTTCTGTGGCATCAGCTATTTCGCAGCTACCTATCATTATTAGTAGGCTTCGAACCTTTATACAGCTATCGCGAAATGAAGCGATCACAGGTTATCTGCCACATGGACAAAGAGTGACGTCATTGCGCGTGTACAGTGACAGCACAAAACACAACTGCCCACAGTGCTTAGATCTCTCAAATGTTTTCACTAGTTCCACACATCAAAATACCTCCAGCACAGAACCCAAAAATTTAAATCGAAATATTCACGTATTGCTGAACAAAAATTTGGGAGTGAATATTTTACTGCAAATGGAAACAGCATTAAGTATAAGTTATGCAACAACTTCATCTACAGTTTTCGTGCGTTAACTGTGCCTAACCTCCTCTACGCAGTGATCATGTGACAGACTGAACCCTGCCACTTCCTATAGTCCAGACCTTTCGTTCCCTGTATGAAGTTTCGCTCCCCGAATTATTAGTTTGAATTTTCAATAGCTTTTAAATGTTAAGTGTGTCGCTATTCACTTGTTTCTCAAGATATCATGGAAAGAATATGGAAATCTAAGGCCAACGTGTGTTGATAGTTAAACACACTTGACTTCGCGGCTCCGTTATCTTCTTTGCGCCTAAAAGGAGATGTACAATGAAAAAATTTCTACAAGCGCTTATATTTATTAATTTAAAGAGGACAGAGAAATAAAGCTTTTGTAACTATAGACTTCAGAAGAGCTATAAAAGTATTCGTTTCTATGGAAAGAAAGTTATATGAATTTAAGAAATAAGATTTTTAAATGTACAATGTTTTTAGTCATCTATAATAAATGGTCTAAAAATTCATGTGATAAATAGTTAGCAGTGAGGTTGCCTGTGGTTGAAAACCCCTAAAAAGAGCGTGGGTTGCATTGTATTTTTTATGACCTGTGGGGAAGTAGAATTCATCAATCAGTGTGTAACCTACGGGCAGCAGTGATGTTCGATCAATCACGTGCCCATTGGAGCGTGAGGGAGGAAAGGAGATTCCTGGTGGTGCAGCGGTCCATTTGCACCACCTACCGCTTTCTTTTGTTTTCTTTCTTTCCTTTTCTTCCTCCCCCCCCCCCCCCCCGTTTTCTCCTCCCACTTTCTCGGCCAGTAAGTTTTCTAATGCCCATTCTCTCTGCATTTAAAAATTCCGCATCTAAGAGTCTCTAATTTGCAGTTTCCATGTTTTGAAATGCGTGTCATTCTTAATATCCCAGTTTCCAATAATTATATTGATCTTATCTGAGATTATTATTATTATTATTATTATTATTATTATTATTATTATTATTATTATTATTATTATTATTATTATTATTATTATTATTATTATTATTATTATTATTATTATTATTATTATTATTATTATTATTATTATTATTATTATTATTATTATTATTATTATTATTATTATTATTATTATTATTATTATTATTATTTATTATTATTATTATTGTTGTTGTTGTTGTTGTCGTAGTTAGTGGTAGTAATAGTAATAAAATAATATCAATTCTATAAAACGATGAACAGTTAAAAATTATGTAGAATTCAAGAATTTCTTTGGCTAAAACATATTATTCTTGATAGAGAGAGACACTAACTTCCAAACTTTCGTTGGCTAGGTGTGATGATATAAATTTAAGGGCATTCAACTACTTAGCCATCAACACCGTTATAAAATTTATCGTGGCAAAAGCCGGAGAGAAACTTCAATGAGAAATAAAAATCTTCATAAAAACAGAAATGTACATAAATTACATAAATATACTAAACTAATGAGGCAAAAGCCACAAATAAAACAAAGTTTAAAAAGATTCAAAAGGTAAAAAACCTCGAATATCTAAAATTCTAAACCTTTAGGTGCATGTTTACCATTGCTAAAATCTTTAAAACTATTTCGACCGTTTGATTATTTCCGCAAAACCGACCGGCACTTGTAGAGAGAGAGTCTCGAAGGTGCGCCAGGAAAGCACACTCTAGTAGCACGTGACACACCGACAAACAGGAGTAGGGTCACCCTTAAAAGAGTGACCGTGTACAAAATTGCTCTTTTCACTGAGCAACCGAGCGAAGATGATCTAAGCTCTAAGCTTATTTTCGCGGAGAGCTGAACACCCTCGTGCCAGCATGACAGTACCTCTCTCCTCACTTCAAGCCTAAAGTCTTCCGAAGTAATACGATATATTGTAGTTCTGGATTCTGTGGTTGCCACCTTTGCTGCAAATCTGCCACTTCATTCTCCGGCAAACCTACGTGAGCAGGAATCCATGCTCGCACCACGCTAACGCCAGAAGAATGTAAAAGGTGAAGAGCATCGTGTATACGCTGTACAATAGGATGGGGGTTGTACAACTCACGAAGGCTCTGAAGTGTATTAAGAGTATCACTCAAAATTAGGCAATCAGCCAGTTTATGACAGCGTACATATAAAACGGTTCGGTAAATTGCATACAGCTCTGAAGTATAAATGGAAGTGCAATTATTAAAACCGAATCATATTGATTCGGTTCCATAAACGTAAGCACATCCAACACCACTGGTGCTCCTGTATCCATCAGTGTAGATCAAGCGCCGGTCAGCGTAAACCACAAAAGTTCTAAAAAAGCAGTACGGATACTAGTACAGTACAGTTCTAGTACGGATACTAGAGAAAGGCATCGTGAACTTCCGGTATACGGTCATACCAGGATCTACATTTACGTGCCAGGTAACCACGGGGGTTAGATCCTATCGCCCTTGGGAAACGTGTTAGGTATTTCAATAGTCAGCTTAAGAAGCTCCCGGAAACGAGAACCCGTTGACTTAGGACTAAGGGTGCTCTTCGTATGTTCGCTTAGCATGATGTTGAAAAAGGCAACGAACAATGGGTGCACAACCATAATTTCCTAAAAGTAAAAGGACCTCACGCCGATATTGCAGGGGAGGTTCTCTGTAGTTGGAAAAGCTCCTAGCGCCATGCGAATGCCCGATTATGGACGTGTGTAATATTCTGAGCGCAGATGGTCGTGCTGAAGAATAAACGATACACCTACAGTCTAATTTGGATCGGACCAATGCGCAAATAAACTATCCGACCGCTCCCCATGATTTGCCATTTAGTACCCGCAAGATATTCAGAAAGCGGTCACAACGTGCTTTTAACTGAACTGTGTGCGATGACCAGCTAAGCTCCCTACCGAAAGTCAACCCCAAGAAATGCGTGTCATCTGCGAAGGGAAGTAAATCTGGACCGAAGCGCTGCGATGGTGGTAATCGTCTCCTATTGCCCCAGAAATTAACGCAGATTGACTTCCCAGTTGAGAAACGAAAGCCACTTTTTGAGCTCCATTCTCCAAGATTGTGTAATCATTCTTGCAGGCGCCGTTCCAAAAATGGCGTGCGCTAGGAATAGGCATGGCGAAACTCCACGTGGATCACATTTCCTTAACCCCTATTAGGCGAAGCAGAAACCAAGATGGTGTATTGGGAATAGGCACCCTCCGTGAATACAGAAACAACCAGGCTTAGCCTCAGACACGCATATTCCAACCAACCAAGACATTCCTTTCCACCGACGGCCTGTACGTGGGTGGGAGTTTTGACTGTGTCCCTCACCACAAGGAGTAGCCCACACCGAGAGGGTCAGGGTGGCTCGAGATCCCGGAAGCGCTATTTCCCGTACTTACTGTAGTAGGCTCCTGAGGAGCCTTGGTTATGAAGCAAGGTAAGTTTTGAGAAATCAGGTTGAACTCGGGTATAACGTTGGCTACGAGCAAGTGACACTGGCAAATGTCAATTAGGATAAGCGTGATGTGGAATCGTCCACTCCTCCGTTCCGCTATCCTACGCCGAATGCTGCTTTCTGGTGTCTTCTGCTCCGGCTGCTCTGGCATGTGATCTTAACCTCAGGGTATGCGTGAGTGTTTGGGAATAAAACGAGGACTTCGTTGAAACACTTTTATTCTCACCAAAATAAGAAAGCGTGAGATTTGCCGATCGTTATTAAATACGTTGAGTCGTTACTGTGTCTTTACTAAGACCGAAGATTGTTAATATTAACTATAATGTGTCCTCACACTTGAGGATCCGGAATACAAGTCCCGTAGCTGAGATGTTCGCTCGGCGGTATGGGCGGCACGTGCACTGCCCCGTCGGGTTCTGGAGGGCAACTGCCTGCTCCGTGCGCTCCGGGTCAGAAGTCATCTCTCACTTCCCCTCGAAAACCCCTCCAAATTCATAGCGCGAAAACTTCGCGCCATGACGCTCTCAACGCTCTTCAGCTCTTAATGTCCCTACGACGGGTTTCGAGGAAGTCTCCGCGGCCATCCCTTGTTTACCTGCTCAACACCTGCGCTGAGTGATTTCCAAGAAAACCGGTATTACTGTGTATCAGGCTGACTACCTGGACTTTACCACTAATGACTTGCCTGCAACATTACGTGTCCCTTCTAACAACTTTAACCGTAACTACTCCTTGCTAATTCTATAGATTTATACATGTAACGACTTTAACATTTCCTGATTATTTAATTGTGCCATGTGACGCAGTATTATGTCCATAATTATGGCGTTCACAATTTCGGCTTCAAGCGTCTTACACTCCTAAACAACTACAAGGAATTGGACTGTATAGTATAAATATATAAAGTTCACCCGAAAGTATCAGCATAATCAGCAATAGCAATAGCAATAATAACAACGACGACGACAGGAGCTTCGTGACTCAATTCGTGTCTGTTGATTTGTTCACGATTAAAACTTATTAGAGCTTTTACTTTAGTTTTCTCAAAGAAAAGCTATGCTCTCCAAATCGCACTCCTCTGTGGCAAAGATAACAGGCATTTTATACTACGCATTCTTTGAATTGTCCTCTTAAGGGGTACTGAGATTTTAACAGAAGTTTGTTGTCATTGGACGCATATGAGAAATGATTTTGCTACCCGATTGGTGTCCTGTTCTTGTTAAATCGATGGCCGTTTTGACAGGCTGTCGGCGTTTCCGCACAGCAGTTTAGTGGTGGTAGATTTATGAAAAACGGGATGGGCACTAAGCCAGCGGCGGCAGAAGAGAATGTTGACAATGTTGGAATAATCCTGGCTTAAAGTCACATGCACCACCATTTTGTTTATCTTCAGCAATGACGTCATTTTCTCTTTACGATGCCTGATACAGTTTGAAAGGCAGTTACAGTGCTAAGCTATATTGCATCACGCTGCGGGCAATGCTGGTTAGGACTGTCGAGTTGTCGGTTCATAGCAATCTGTGTTTGCATTTAATCACAACTGTATTATGTTTACGAATGAGAAATGTATACTGTTAAGTGTGTGTAGGCGTTCGGAAAGGTATATGCTGTACATCCGAGAAGTACAGTTCACAAATGAGAAAAAAACTATTCCGGAGTGCAGGAACGAGTGAAGATATCTGCTCACATTATTTCATTTATTAATGTGTACAGTGATACCAACTCTAGCACAATCTGATTATTTGAGGCAAAGAACGAGCAATGTTCAAAGGAAAACAAATTTGAGACCGGAATTTCAAAATGAGAAGAGTTTCAATTCCAAATTATAACATTGCTGCATATGTAAAGTTGAGTATCCACAACACGGACATCCAATTCGCTCAGTGATTTTGTTCCCGGCTCTCGCATTGAGGGTCCTTGTTCGATTCCCGGCTTTAGAGTGGCGATTATAAGTCGGCCGTATCCAAGCGTTCATGTGAAGTATTCCCAAGGCCCAGAATCCATATGGTTGGTAGTCTACGATAAAAGCTTTAGGTCCTCTCATTCCACCCCACCCTCATCATCACGCTAGCATCGGAGGCAGTGAGCCCCGCCTTCTGGATTCCTCCACCTCAGAAGTGGGTCCAGTCATCGCTTGTTAACTAAGGTCATATATCGTACATGGGAAGTGTTAAAAACGACGACGATGATGACAAATTCATAATAACATAAGTTTATGTTTACGTAGTCCTAAATCCATTTTCATGAGGTTTCCGAAAATTTTCAGAAACGTAGCCGATTTTGGTAATTTTCGAGATATAGGGCTGTACATGTTGAATACTCCTCAACTACAAACTTCCACTTCGAATGTTTTGATCATAAGTAACATAGGTAAAAATAGCTAAACCTTAAGCGCCTTTCTCTTAGACACCATATTGGAACAACAGAATATGAAAATTATCCAGTTTTCATAAATACTACAAGCCTGATGTACCTGTGTGAATATATTCCCGCGTAATACTCAAATTTTCATAACTATAAACTGGTTTCTGAAGTACTGCTCTTGATGCTTCTTAGTCTAAAGTTTTCTAGTTATTTGTCATGAAGCACCAACAATGTTTGGGCAAATTGGAAAAATTGTAATTCCATCCCACATGCAACACATTTTATTGGGAGCATTGACACTATTAAATTTAAACACTTACCATCCGGCTGATGGACGCCTTAGGAATACATTACAATTCACCGATTAAAACGGACATACAACTTGGCTAACAAACACGTTGGAAATCATAAATTCTCAATTATAAACTCTATAGAAATAGCCTGAACAAATCAAAATTTCCTATCAAAGAAACCACAGCAGGGAGCTCTCAACAAGCGAGTGATCAAGAGCATTTTAAGGAACAGGTCAGTAAATACAAGGGCTCAAAAATAAGTACAAGAGGTCTAAATGAACTAACCAAGAGGACCGCACAGTGCGTGATGGCATCCCAAAAACAACTCACTTCAAGATCCTGAAAAACGTGTCACCAGACAACAACCGGAGATAGCAGCACCACTCCCTGCCAGCTCGTAAACAAACGCGATTGGGGGATGGCACCAGTGACACGGATGGCACCTCAGCCCATCATATAAATTCAGCTCGAACCATAATAATCTGCAGTTGAGTTGATTATAAGGTGTACAATAATGTGACTAAACTTGGTCACCCTCAGAGCTTTTGGAAATCAAATCACATCTTCAAACGTATTCATAAATGTCGAACTATTCTTGTTCTTTTATACAACAGAAATAATTAATTGTTCCATTTATTATGCTAGGGTCTCTGTTATTTCTGTATGCCACAAATTATTATACTTAGGCCAGTATTCTTACACTCAAAATCAGGTCAGGTGTTGTGTCAATTGTTTATAGTTTAATTTTGAATTAAACAGTCTGTACTCCACATGTTTTTAGTTCTTACCCAGAGCATGTTTCATGAGATGTAGCTCACATGATTAGGCGTCGATAATGGGTGTGAATCCAAAGACATTCGTGGAAATGTTCGAGCTATCTCTTTGTGTGGCTAAATAACATTTGGGTTGTCTTCCCATGCAACATCAAAATTCATTAAACTTCCTTCAAGTTTGTTTACTAATATACATTCCCATATTGCCAATGTTCATGAAGTTTGAATCATTTTAATAAATTCATATTTATCTAAGCGCGCTACCAAAATTCTGCCGAAAATCAACGGAATTTAAAATACGGTAAAAAAGCATTTTTACAACAAGATTCTTGCACTTATCTGTCTCTCTCTCTCTCTCTCTCTGCCTGTCTGTCTGTATCTCCGCCTGCCTGTCTGTCTGTGAGCAGCATAATTTAAAAACGAAAATCTTAAGCACTTAAATGATTGCATGGTATTTAAGTTCGAACAAGGATGCGACAGTAAGATTTTGAAGAAAACCACCCAACCCCAAACAACCGTTCACATGTAAAGATGTTCATTGCTTTTAATTTTATCATAAGTAGCTCTAACGATTTTCATTAAGATATGCATCAGTATTTGAGATATTTGCATGACGAATAAAATGTATAACTTCGCTTTCGCACCAACAGCCTGAGAATTCCTCTCCATTTCGAATTACTTTCGTATAGCTGGTAAACCGTAAGGCGCACTTACTAAACGAAAAATGTACACCTCGTCACAGGAAACAAGTTATGTCCATTAACATTTTTTTTAGTTCAAATTACTTAAAATACTTCTACTATTTTTCAAGTTGTAGGACCCTGGAACGTTTTTCTCGCGGTCATGCAAAGAACATGGAATTTTAAAGCCATCCCATAGCAGTCCCATTTAACCGAGTATACTTTTAGCCTACCGTACCATTAAACCTACAACGAAATGTATAAATGCGTAATGAAGGCTTATCTTGATTTACAATAAGTAGACAGAAGAATATGTTTTTGTCAGAATAGTTTGTAGAAGACTAAGCAGATCAAGTGATGTGAATGCAACGCATCAGATTATTTCTTCAGTATTCTGGTTTTCCTCCCTAGAATGACATATCTCATTTGTAAAGTGTCTTTTGAGCCTAATGTCCAGCGTTATCTTCGTTTTTTTCCAAGTACATTTCAGAGATCTTCATATCCAGATCCAGTCAACGTTAATTGATGACATGAGTGGCTTCTCATGAAACAAGGTCTAAATAAGACATATGAAGAAGCGGAGCATTGAACGTTTGTTCAACTCAACTTTAACACAGTGAAGTAATTAATAATAATTTGAAGTACAATCAAATTGTTTAACATTACTGAATATTTCGTGCATTGGAACCAATACGTTCAGTTCGAACTGAAAAAATCTGATGTGTTGCACTCACATGACTTTCTCTACCCTTGTATTAGCCATTCTTACAAACTCTTATTCCTATATCTTTTTCGTGTTAGTTAAGATAAACATTTGTACAAATTATCTTATTGCTTATTTCCTTGTAGGTGCAAGGGGAATATTAGAATACAGTAGGCCTCGTGCGATAGTCAAATCTTTTTGACCTTTGAGATTCCGTTCTCTTTGCACACTTAGGATATAACAAAATGAAACAACGATGTTCTATTTCACGAAGGTTTTAAGTTTTCCGAAACTCACACACACAGCAAGGAATATCTCCGAAATGGTTCACCCTACAAGAAACTTTATTTCGACATAAATTGTGTATTTTAGCAAGATCTACATTTTTTGTAGACCATGATTTGGTCTATCTCTTACGGTTCACCAGTTATGGAAAGGTCGTCCAGAGTAAATACGACTACAGGGGCTATAGCCAGAAAATTCAAGATATACATTTCATTTGCCATAAAAATGTCTCAAACATATGACATTTTAATCAAAGTCGTTAGAGCCATTTTCAAGAAAATAAAAATTTTTGAAGAATTTTCCATGTAAAGGGTAGTTTTGGCTGGGGCTATTTTCTTCAAAATATTCGTGTCGCATTCTTAAAAAACATTAAATTTAAATACCAAATTTTGTTTTTAACCGACTTTTCGTTTTTGAGCTATGTGATCCACAGCCTGACACACACACACGCGGGCGCGGACCTTTTTCTAAAAATGCATTTTTTAGATTTAGGGGGTCTCAAGAGATATATTTCCGGTGAAATCTCGACATCGAATTTTTGGGTAGAATACGATACTTCCCCTACTTACCAGTAGAGAAAGTAAAAGTAAGAAGCAAATCATTAGGTAATACTCTAAATACTCTATTTAAATAACGCTTCAGATTATGGCGTGTCTTTACTGTAATCAAGAGAGTGGCGCAAGAACTTATCCAAAGCATGTTTTGCTTGTTCATATTTAGCACACCTGGTTTGTGATTTTGGCATAGTCCTGCAGTATAGATAGACAAATTCAAATACCAACTTTGCCCAATAGTCCTAGTCTAGATAGCGTCCATTCCTGTAATCAGCATCACCGTCAAAAGTTATATAGATGATGATAGTCGGCGCTACAGGCCATTTAGGCCGTTGGCCTTCTTAACCACCTTCTACCATTCTATTCGGTCCTCTGCTTTTCTTCTCCAGCCTTTGACCGCCAACTTTCTCAAGTCATCTTCCACATCGTCTACCCATATTTTCCTGGGTCTTCCTCTTCTCCTTCTTCCATCTAGCTTTCTTATGAATATCTTCTTAAGTACACTATGATCCGGCATTCTCTGCACCTGGCCAATGCACCTTATTCTTTCATGTTTAATTTTCACTACTATATCTGGTTGTTCAAATAGGCACTGTAACTCCAAGTTAGTCCGCATTCTCCATCCGTCCAAGTCCCTTATCGCTCCAAATATCTTCCGCAAAATATTCCTTTCCCACCGTAATAACCACTGTTCTTCTCTGGTTGTCAACATCTTTCTGATCCATACATTATTATTGGTCTCAGTACAGTTGCGTATATTTTAATTTTAGTATTCCTACTAATGTTTGTTGATTTAAACATATTCTGCAAGACGTAAAAAAGTTCGGCGTCAAAGGGTACCAAATGCCTGGACGCCGCGTTCTCCACCTCTGCCCAACATTAACTTCATGAGCAGGGTACAGTAATGGAGGGTGGGACGTAGTCAGCGCCCCCGTCTTTCTCGGGTGATATATGCGGTCTTTCCAACAGGAGCCGCTACTTCTCAATCAATTACTTCCGGGGCCTAACCAGGGTGAGTGCATCTCGAATCGGGTGTATTAGCGGGAGAAAATCCTCGCGCCGCTACTGAGGATCGAACTCGGGTCTCCTGCTTGGTAATTAGCAACACTACCACCGCGCTAAGGAGACGACCACAACATAACAACAGTAATAATAATGGTGGTGGTGGTAGTAGTAGCAGTAGTAGTAGTGGTAGTGGTAGTGGTAGTGGTAGTGGTAGTGGTAGTGGTAGTGGTAGTGGTAGTGGTAATGGTGGTGATGGTGGTGGTGGTAGTGGTGGTAGTGGTGGTAGTGGTGGTAGTGGTGGCAGTGGTGGTGGTGGTGGGGGCGGCGGCGGCGGCGGTGGTGGTCGTGGTGGTCGTGGTGGTCGTGGTGGTGGTCGTCGTCGTCGTGGTGGCGGTCGTCGTCGTTGTGGTGGTCGTCGCCGTCGTCGTGGTGGTCGTCGTGGTCGTCGTGGTGGTGGTGGTGGTGGTAGTAGCAGTAGTGCTAGTGGTAACGGTAGTAGTAGTGGTAGTGGTAGTAGTAGCAGTGGCAGTAGTAGTAGCATATTCCTATTGTTACCAATTGTGAACTGTAAGTACACAATGAAAACAGTTCAATGAGATATACTTACGCATAAAACGCTTTTTCACACTTGTTGTCTTTGTAAGTCTAGCTTAGAATATAATCAGGCCCTGTTTTACAATGAACAGATGCTCAGGGCGCATATTCTAACAAGGGAAGTATCTGACCCCTTATGCCGAAACTCACTCTGAAATTCGTCTGACAGAGGTGATGTGGTATAAGGACGCCACATCCAGAACTTCAGCTAGGTACCAGTTTTAAGGACAAGGTACTAACGCTGGAAACCTGCAACGGTGACTCAGTATGTGGTCCAAATCGACGTCCAGAACCAGAACCGTAATCAGGTCGTACAGGTTCTCCTGTACGGTGTGTCTTTTCGCACAGCACCTAGCCGCTAATGCGACTTTATCTGTGCGATATGGGAGGTTGTCCGTGTATTGTCGTGCGTTTTTGTTCTGGGCAAAGGTTGCTTTCTGTATACCTAATTCAGGATACAGAAAGGGGGCAGGAATAGGTGATGGGTAATGATGTGTTGGAAGATGGGAGTGGCATTACCCTTATCCAAGGACGTCCTTGGGTAAGCGGTAACTTTTCTTCCTTCTAGGTGCTCTGTGGTCATATTGACCTAATACCCGTACCAGCTGATTGGTGTGGGAGTTAATTTTCGAGTACATGGTTCGGGATCGCTCCTTGACCAAGTCCTCGATGTAGGGAAGTCCTGATTGGGTATGAAGGATATGAGACGGGAATCTACGTCCGGTATTGAAGATCATTCTTAGCGCCCTGTTCTGCACCGACTGTAGTTTGATGATGTGAGAAGGTGCTGTTGATCCCCAGGCTTCGCAGCCATAAAGGATCATTGGCGGAATGATGGCCCGGTAAATCCTTAATTTAAGGTGGTTGGGCATAGTAGATCTGAGGATAGGGTAGAGCTGTCTGAGCGCAGCGTGACCAACTTTGGCCTTTGCGCGGACGTGTGGGGCGTATGTTAGCCCGCGATCGAGGACAACGCCTAAATATTTGGCAGAGGTTACCCATGGGATATTTCTCCGCCTAAGCCGAAGTGACCGATCCGGCCGCCAATTGCGAACCTTACCAAGGAGGAGAGCGGAGCTTTTCCCCGGACTAATAGCCATTCTCCACTTCTCACTCCAACGGTCGACGGCGTCGAGTTGTCGTTGAAGGGGAGGGAGGCAATATCTCACATTTTTATTCTGTGCCATGATGAGGACGTCGTCCGCATACTGGCATGTCGCAGTATGTTGTTCCGTGGGGAAATCGGACATGTAAGCTGCGAAGAGTAGCGGGGAGAGTACACTGCCCTCTGGGACTCCGGCCGTTATTTGTCTTTTGTTAGACAGTTTTCCTTCCACTTTCACTCTGAAAGTGCGGTCCTAAAGGAAACTGCTAAGTATAGTGAGATATGGTGGAGGGATATTTGCCTGCTTAAGTTTGTACAGAAGGCCTTGGTGCCAAGTTGTGGCGAAAGCCTTTTCCACATCCAGCAGCACCGCTACGGTCTTGATGTTTCCCTGGAATCCCAGAGATACCATCTCGGCCACACGCAGCAACTGCATGGACGTGGAATGACCCCGACGAAAACCAAACTGATGATCCGGTAGGAGTTGCCTCTCCACAAACAGAGGTAATAGGCGGGTATGGAGCAACCGCTCAAAAACTTTTGAGACGATTGGGAGAATGCTGATGGAACGGTAGTTGTTAGGAAAGACGGGGTTTTTGGTCGGCTTCAATAAGCATACCACCCTCGCTTCCTTCCAGAAAACCGGAAAGTAACGAAGACGGAGGCATGCATTGAAGATCGGAGTCAAACGAACCACAGCCTTTTTGGGTAGGTGCTGAAGCATGAGCGCCGTGACGCCGTCATGTCCAGGGGATTTATTAGGATTTAGACTTTGGATTTCAGAAATCACCGCTTTCGGGGTGATTATAGGGAGATGGATCCTCTCATGCAGCCGCCGTGGTTCCTCATAGAGGTAATCCACGGTTGCATCCACGAGTTCGGTAAAGTCTTCGTCTTGCGGGTCCTCTCGGGGTTCGAACTGTACCTCAAGGGGGTCCGCGAACACAGTGGCTTTCTCGTCTGGCTCAAAAGCGAGTCTCCCACGAGTGCCGTGCAAAGGATGCTGGTATAAGGCCTTGTCCTTCCTCAAGGCCTTTATAATCCGCCAGGGTTTCTTTTCCTGTAGGTTGACAGTTTGCATTGTATTTTCTATGCGCACGGAGCAGTCGCCTTACCAGGGATTTGAACCTCTAGTAGACTGCTCCTATCCTGGGATGGCGGAAACGCTGCCATAGCTTCCAAACAGTTGCCTTGGCTTTTATCAACTGTCGGAGTTCTATTGGTATGGTTCTAGGGTCTGGGGTGTTGGTGGGAATGCGGTGGGTGTGTGCGCGTACCGCATTTAGGATCTGGTGGGAAAAGTCCGACGCTGCCTCTTCCAGCACCTCGATATCATCGATGCGAGGTCGAGGGTCGACGGAACGATTAAGTTCTAGGACTGCTGCATCCCAGTCGGTCTCAAATGTCCAGTCTGAGTTTAACAGAGCTGGCATGGCTACTGTGGAATCTACCACAACAGGGTCATGGTCGGAATCCAGCTCATTTATTGCCGAGGGGTCAAAATGTAATGGCATCGCTTCATAGGCATACTTCAATGTAACGCGCAGATTTTGAATAACGCGTCTGAGCACCCAGTCCTAAATGAGGCTCTCAGGCAGGGATGGATCCCCATTCAGTGGTAACATGCTAACCTCACCATATTCAAAAAAGGGACCGAACTACATCCCAAAGAGCCAAATTCATACAGAACAATCTCGCTACTCCATGGCCTGTTAAAAAAGAAACTTCTGTGCAAGAGACTACAGGCAACCACGGAGAACGGGGGCCTAAGTGCAACTCAATTAGGGTTTCGGATAGCAAAAGTCATGCGCGTGATTGATTGACTGACTGACTGACTACTGACTGACTGACTGACTGACTGACTGACTGACTGACTGACTGACTGACTGACTGACTGACTGACTGACTGACTGACTGACTGACTGACTGACTGACTGACTGACTGACTGACTGACTGACTGACTGACTGACTGACTGACTGACTGACTGACTGACTGACTGACTGACTGACTGACTGACTGACTGACTGACTGACTGACTGACTGACTGACTGACTGACTGACTGACTGACTGACTGACTGACTGACTGACTGACTGACTGACTGACTGACTGACTGACTGACTGACTGACTGACTGACTGACTGACTGACTGACTGACTGACTGACTGACTGACTGACTGATTGATTGATTGGTGTAGATTTTAGGGTGCTCAACCACTTGGTCATTAGCGCCCCTAGGAACGGATCATGACAAAAACCAGAGGTAAATTTTAATATAAAAGGTATAAATAAAACAGAAAACAAATATACATAAATATACCAAACAAAGAAGCTAAAACCAGAATTAAAAGAAGGTTATAAAAGTCTATTAAGTATGAAATTTCTATGACTAAAGTTTTAAATACTTAGGTTCATGTGTATTTTTGCTAAAAACTTCAAAATCCTTTGGACCTGTTGTTTATGGTCCTGTCAGACTATGCGAGTCTGGCAGGCAGCTGCAGAGAGTCTGGAAGTGTGCTAGGGAAACATACTCGTGTGACCGATCCTCCACGAAGAGGAGCCCACACCGAGGGAGTCAGGTGGCTCGGGAACCCGGGTACGTCAATACCCGTACCTACCATCATAGGCCCCTACGGCGTTCAGATATGCGCCCATCTCCTTTAGGATAAATAAATAAATTTCGAAAGTTAATACACCTTTTTTGCCGCAATATACCGCTAATGTAATAGGTTGGGAGCGTAGAAGATTGGTGGTTACGATTAATTATTCTGCTTAGCTGTTTTTCATTATCTTTGATATGTTAATTGTTTACACCATTTCATAACGCAAGAATGGCATTGAGTCCTGGTTAACGCTATGCCCATGTACAGAACAATAAATGATTAAATTAACAGATTAGAGAAGAAAATAGAAAATATCCGTTTTTACAACCAAAGCCATCTTTAAGATCATGACTCTGGATTACTGCAGTCAGATCTTGTAAATAAGGATCTGAACTGATATTAACACATGAAAGGAAACGCAGGCTGATACAATAAAAAATAAATTATAACTTGTCTTGTTAAGAATGTCTTCTCTGTGGTAGAAGGATTCAAAATAGCAAAAGTAAATAGTGGTTGGTTTGTGCTAAAATTCTCCAAGGTAGTAGTGCTTATCTTCATAAATATGGTTAAACTTTAGCTTGTTTTGCTTCACGTGGCGAAGCCCAATAAAATCATTACAACTAATGAATCACCTTGAATTTGAGTCTAAATCTGAAAACAATAAGAATTAAAAATATCACATGTTTAACTTTAGACTAATGTGGCAACAGGCTCTGTGAGTGTTGTAATTGGAAACTCTGCTTGTTATTTTCAGATGAGGGTGGGACTTCATACAGGTACGGTGCTGGCTGGAGTGGTTGGCAAAAAGATGCCTCGCTATTGTCTCTTTGGCCATAATGTCACTATTGCCAACAAGTTTGAGTCTGGAAGCGAGCCGCTCAAAATAAATGTCAGTCCTACCACATATGAGTAAGTATGGTACAAAAAATTTGCAAATGTGAACATTTATACATCCATATAATCCTAAATAAATATCATTTAAAGCATTCAGATGATCGTGAAACATTTTTTTTCATGGTCTGATAGTATGTACATGTGTCAGTGGGGTTTAAGGGCCGGTCGACAACAAGGTAATTTGGGCCCGAAATCGAAAGATGAAAACGAGTAAAAAAACTCACAAATACTCGAATCTACGCTTCACAGCTCAAACTTACACAGTAAAGGTTAAAACGGTTAAAAGTAAAAATGTCATTATCAAGGTCTAAGACGCTTGGCAAAAATAAAATGCAAGTTAAACCAGCTGAGCGAATACAATATTTGCGATGAACCACAATGCTACTGGTTCGCTTCGTAAAACTGAGTCAAGGTGAACCCTAGGCCAGGCGAACACCTGGTGAAGGCGCTAACTGCGACGGGAGCCACATAGGCATCTATCGTGGTTGCCCGAAGCGACTTGCAATTATGCAAGGAAGACAGGGCAAGGAAGTACCAGAGGATCCGATCGGGGGTGTCTTTTGCAAAGGCTCTGTCGGGGCACGTGAGTGCTCTAGTACAGGCCGAGGCTGCAGAGGCAACCCCACAAAACCAGGTTGTCTGTCAAAAGACAACGCCAGTCCCAAGCGTCACCCCTAAGGTTGGCACAGGACATCCAGTGCCACCCCCCAGTGTTGCCCCAAAGGACAAACGTCCTCCTAAGAAGAGGAGGAAGGGGAAAAAGGCTCCTGTGACTGAAAGTGCAGAGCCAGAAACAGCCATGGTGGAGGCAGATAACAAAAGTGTTGCCAAACTTCCCCCACCAACAGCCCCAGCTTGGGATACACCACAGAGTGCACCAGCCAATCAGGCAACAGCTGCTACAGCAAACCAGGCAACAGCAGCAGCACAGCCAATCAGCGCTGGCCCATCCTCATAGACTGGCTCAATAAATAGAACCACTGCAACACCGACATCGCTTGGCTCACCGACTGATGTGCGTCCATGCAAACACGGGTCCCAGGCCGCACACAAGCTACCTCAGAGGCCTGCACCCCAAGGAACCAGTCAGGAGCTGCAACCTGCCCGACCAGGAAAACCGCGGAAATGTATATAAAGCGAGTGTAAATAGCGTCTGTAAATAGTGTTTTAATGTGTGTGTGTGTGTGTGTGTGTGTGTGTGTGTGTGTGTGTGTGTGTGTGTGTGTGTACGCGTGAGGGCGTATCTCACGATATGCCAGAGTGAACGCGGGAGTGCATGTGTGTAAATAAAGTGTATATATGTATATAAAGAAAAAACAATAACAAAAACAAAAACAAGGAACAAAAACCCAAGACAATACAACAGGGAACAGTTCTCGGTGGCCCAAGGACGGCCACTGTATGGGTTTCCTGGAAAACCCGTTATATATAAAATGTAAAAACAAAAAAATTGTAAACAAATGTAAATGTAAGTCTGTTAGCTGGGCCTGCTGTACCAGCACCAGACAAAATTGAAATAAATAAACAAACAGAAAAAACGACGAAGCACTCAGTCACAAGCCTTAGGAGACGCTTTTGGCTCTGAGGACATGACCGAGTTCATTGAACTGGCAAGCTGGTTTGCGGACCTAGTACAACGTTCCCTCCCCATTCTAAGGCGCTATAAGGAACAAATCCTCAACCCAGAAATTTCGGCTGTGAAGAAGCACCTCGTAGTGCTTCAAACGGCCAAGGAACTCTACGCGAACTCCATAAGCTCTTAAATGGCGCATAGAACTGTGCCCTCATTTAGAGCTGCGTTCTGGAACGCAATTGGAGTTAGAGAGCAGAGACCAGGCCTGTTAGAGTTTGTGGACAGCCATGGGATTGATATCCTTAGAGTCTGCGAAACACACTTGCACGCCGGTGTACAGTTCAGTCTGCCAAGTTACGTCGCCCATCGGTCTGATCGGGTCGGCCGACAGGGCCGTGGTACTGCCATTTTCATAAAGAACCATTTCACACACATTCCTGTTACCATTCCTCCGCTACAACACCTAGAGGCAAGCGCCATAAGGCTATCCTTGTGCGGTGACGACCTGGTACTTGTAGAGGTATATGATCCTCCGGATGGGCGCTTCTATGAAGCGGACATCACGGCACTCCTGAACTTACACCACTCCTGAACCTACACCACAGGATATGCATTGCTGGCGACTTGAACACCAAACACCCAAGCTGGCACAGCCGCACCCAGAACGTAAAGGGCCGGGGACTGTACCGTCTCATTAGCGGGAACCCCGCCCTTTTCGCGCATGGTCCGACAGGTCCAACATATTACCCGGCACGCGGCGTCTCGGACGTCATAGATTTCATTGTCACCAAGAACATTCCATTTCACCTGGATCTCTCAGTGATTAACGCTCTGGATTCCGATCTCAATCCTGTTGTGGTCGACTCAGACGTTAATCTTACTGCGCTGGGAGTGCCTGACTGGGTTGAGGAAGTCGACTGGGATGCAGCCGTCCTAGCCCTCCTAAACTCCGTGGAAGCACGGCCTCGAATAGCCTCGATAGGGGCTCTCGAGGAGGCAGCCGCGGGGTTCTTAACCTCTGTTCTAAATGCGGTACGTACTCATACACACCGCATTCCTACCGACGCACCAAACCTTACAGCTCTCCCTGTCCCTCTGAAACGCCTCATTCAAGCAAAAAATGTTGTTAGAAGGCTATGGCAGAGATTCCGTCATCCTAGGATAGGAGTAATACACCAGAGGTTCAAATCCCTGGTGAGACGACTCCTAAGAAAACATAGGCAAGCAGCTTGGGAAAACACGATGCGTCAGGTAAACCTCCAGGAGAGGAAACCGTGGCGCATCATCCGAGGCTTGAGGAAAGATAAATCTGTACACCAGCTTCCTGTGCATAGTCCTCGGGGAAGACTCGTCTTCGAACCGAAGGAAAAAGCAGAGGCGCTAGCAGACTATCTGGAAACTCAATTCCAGCCTAGAGTAGATCCTCAGAACGACGATCATACTGACCTCGTGGAACAAGCATTCGAAGACTTATTAGAAGTCGAACCTGCGGGCCACGAGGATTTCCAGATCCCGATAGTTACCCCTCGCGAGGTAACTAAAACCATCAAGAACCTAAAAAACCAGAAAAGCCCCTAGGCAGGACCGTGTAATAGCGGAAAGGCTTCAGCACCTTCCCCTTAGAGCCATGATCCACTTGACTCGGATCTACAACGCGTGCCTAAGCATGCGCAATTTTCCGGCTGTCTGGAAAAGCGCGAGTGTGGTATGTGTGTTGAAGCCGGGCTAGAATCCGGTCTTTCCTTCTAGTTACCGTTCCATCCTACCAGTTATCTCGAAAGTTTTCGAGAAACTGTTCCTGACCCGCCTCGGACCTCTTCTAGAGGAAAAAGGCCTCCTACCGGAACATCAGTTTGGTTTTCGTTCTGACCATTCCACGACCGAGCAACTACTGCGAGTAGCCGAAAAGGCTTCCCTGGCTTACCAGGATAGGTCTAAAACGGTGGCAGTGTTGCTTGACGTGGAAAAGGCGTTCTCTACCACCTGGCACGAAGGGCTTGTCTACAAGCTCATACAGCATGAAATCCCCCCTCCATACATTTACTTGGTGGCTAGTTTTCTACAGGAACCTAGCTTCCGAGTGAAAGTGCAGGGTTCATTTTCTAGAGAAAGGCCCATTGGCGCAGGAGTTCCCGAGGGCAGTGTACTGTCACCGGCACTCTCTAATGCTTACATGGCCGATCTCCCCACGCACCCAAACACTCACATCTGTCAGTATGCGGACGATCTTATGATCTTCGCTACTAACAAGAACCCGCGCTACAGCTACCGTCAAGTACAAGCCCACCTCTGTGCCATCAGTAGATGGTGCGAGAACTGGCGCATGTCTATAAACCCGGAGAAAAGCTCTGCAATTCTCCTGGCCAACATGCTGGCAAATCGGCTCCCGCAGGACCTTGTGCTTCGGCGCCGTCGGATCCCCTGGGTCAATACGGCGAAGTATCTCGGGGTCACGTTGGACCGGAGGCTAACGTATAGGCATCACGTCAGGGGCAAAGTACTCCTAGGTCACGCAGCCCTCCGGCAGTTGTATCCCATCCTCAGCTCCAAAACATGTCCATTCGCCTGAAGCTCCAGCTATATCGTGCGATTATCCCGCCTCTGATCCTGTACGGATGTGAGATCTGGGGAGTGGTGGCGAGGTCCACCTTCATCAGACTTGAGACGTTGCAGAAATGGGCATTAAGGACGATCTACGATATTGGTTGGAGATTTCCTGCCCACGTCCTACACGAACATTCCGGCATCCCGTAAACTGTCGACGTGATTAAAACTCGCGCTCAAACAATATATGTACAATAAATTTCAAAACCACCCTAACCCACTGGTGAATACTCTGGGACAATATGACCAGAGACAGCCGTGCCGACTCCTATCTAAAAAGTTCCGAAGGACATCTTAGGTCCAACGGTCTAATTTTGGAAGATGGGAAAGGCGAACATTAAAATCTGTACTTGAAACAGAGTAAAACGCCTAATCCATTTCATCTCTCAATGAGTGACTGACGGCCAGTACCTTGGTGGGGATTAGCGCGTCACCTGATTCCATAAACATTCCCAGTAGTAACATCTCCCTGTAGATCCAATTACCATACTTATCGCGCTGGCAAAGCCGTGTTACGGCTAGGTACTGCGGTAAAGACGCTCGGACGGGGGAAATCAGCTTCCCCGCTCGACTCGAACTGCCTCTGGAGCCTCTGGACTGGCGCTTATGAGCCTATCACGGAAAATCAAGGAGTTCATGTGGCATGTAGAACGGTAACGTGCACCTTGGTCAGACAGAGGCCGGGACATCACCCAAAAGATATCCATGAGTTGCGCATGTGTGACCTATTCCTAAGCGGGTAAGAATAATCTTCGAGTCCAAGCAAGAAGTCACCCAGGGTTGTACGTTGTCCTTTGTTGTCCGCAATTGAGTGGCAGCTAACCTTCCGCATGACTGGTACAAGACCGAAAATAAACGGTAACAAAATTCTGCTGCGCGTCCCTATTTGGCAGAATGCGTGAAAAACTCCGGCAAATGGCATGCAGATTTAGCAGCCACCTCCTTTTTTTTTTTTAATTAACGTCCTCCAACATTGTGTCATATCGGATGAATAAATGAAATGAAATAGGTGAAATGATGCTCAAATGAGCCCGAGGTCCATGAAGCTTTAAGGTACTCAACATTCGTCTTCTCAGGGTAAGGGAAAACCTCGGGGAAAAAAACCTTACCCGGACAACTTACCCTAAGCGAGATTCGAACTTGTGACCTCTTGAACGTGAGGCAGACACGCTAACCATCACGATACCGAGGCGGGCAACAGCAGCCGCGTCCGTTTCCTCATTCCGGGATTAGCCATATGACCTGGGCTCCATGTAGAAGCTGTTATCCGCGAGAGAACAGCTCTGAGACGAGTGTCTGAATGTGAACAACGAAAGCTGGGGTGTTCAGAAACTGTTGTAGGGCCTGAAGAGCACGCAGAGAGCCGAAGCATATGATAAAACTTCCATAAACTAAGCTGGAGATAAAAAGTAAGACTTAAAATATGGCAAACAGATTGGCAATAAAAACTGAACTGGTGTCGGGAAGGCGGTAACTGTGAAGCTCACCGTTATAGACCAAACTACATCCGGTAACACTACCCAAGTAGGAATAATCGGTAAATACCAGCCTGTAATACCAGTAATGGTCCAGATCTTCCATGAAAGGTTGACGGAACACCGACTGAGGGGTAGGTAACTCATTATAGTCTGAAAGCTCAAAATCGAGCCGTGCATGCTACAGTTGCCAACGGGTATAACGGACAAGAGAAGACCGTTCTACAGAAAGCATGCGGAAGTCATGTGCAATGAGCCGCTCGCATAACGAATACCGCCTTTGCTATTCCGTATATAACAGCGAGAGAGATCCGAGCGCAAGACAGATTTAAAAGAAAAGTGACCTCTGTGATCTGCCAACTTTTCAACGTAAGTACACACTGTACGCTACAGTTACCGCTTGATATACCCAATACTATCAGAGCAATAGTGTATCGCAAAGTCATTAACATACAGTGACATGGGGATTCGCCTACGAGCGATGCCATTAATTGCTACGGTGTAAAAGGTTACACTAAGAATGGGCCCCTTGGGCAAACCGTACTCCTGGATACTCTCTTCTTAGAGCACGTTGCCAATGTGGACACAAAAGCAGTGAAGCTGTGAAAGGTTAAAAAGGAATAGAGTTAATGCCCTAAACCCTCTTTGGGGATCGCCTCGGACTTGCGTAAGGGGCGGGGGGGGGGGGGCTCAAACCTTGCTCAGGCTTTCGCTCGCAATCATCTTTCTCTTCTTAACACTGGTAAACCTACTTTTGTAATCCTACCGTCTCTCTCTCTCTCTCTCTCTCTCTCTCTCTCTCTCTCTCTCTCTCTCACCTAGACTTACCTAATTTGCTCAGCACAGCTTGCACATCGTTTTGCGTGAAACGTGGTCTATGACACCTCTAGTGACCATTTTCCTTGCCATATCAGCCTATTCCCATACTACATACCATCGTAAAGTGTACCTTACCTGGCAGATCCCCAAAACAAACTAGCTCCTTTTTGCGGCTAAGCTGCCTTCGACGACCGCTTCTTACAAGATGTTGACCAGATTGTGGCTTACCTTACGTCCGTGATAATTTCCGTTGCCGATCATGCTATCTCT
This sequence comes from Tenodera sinensis, assembly GCA_030765045.1. Lineage (NCBI taxonomy): Eukaryota > Metazoa > Arthropoda > Insecta > Mantodea > Mantidae > Tenodera > Tenodera sinensis. Next base: position 257,473,859 of record CM060962.1, read on the forward strand.
CGGTCGTCTGCCTGCTCGAAGGGTCCCTTGGTGGACCGACGAACCGGGGGTTGCGGTCCCTGCACGGAGGGCTGCGTTGCCGGTATGTCGCAACCGCCCCACTCTTGATAATCTGGTCAACTTCAAGCGTTACGTGTCAGAGCTCGTCACATCATACACGTCAGTAGGAGGACATCCTGGCACCGTTGAGTGGAGTCGTTTAATCATTTCATACCACCATCCGTCGTCTGGGAGAAGCTCCGTCGTGTGACCGACAAAGTCTCACGTTCTACCATCCCTGGTTTTAGGCTTAAAAGGACACCATAGATTGCCCTAGGGATGTTGCTGACGCTCTGGGTGACGCTTTTGTTCATTTTTTCAACTTATCACATTACCACCCCAAATTTCCGTCTTTTAAGAACCGGGCTAAGTGTCATGAAGTTTCCTTTCGCTCATATAGCCGCAAGTGCTATAACGCCTTTTTCACTATGCCAGAGCTGGAGCGGGCTCTGGTCTCTTCCAGGTGCTCTGTACCTGGGCCTGATGGTGTTCATATTGTAATGCTGCAACACCTGTCTTTGAATAACAAAGAGTTTCTCTTCCAAGTGTATAACCATACCTGGCGCATTGCTATTTTTCCATCTGCTTGGCGCGAAGCCAATATCGTCCCGATTTTAAAACCTGGAAAGGAGCGCCATCTACCTTCCAGTTATTGTCCGATCTCGCTCACCAGGTGCATCTGTAAGGTGATGGAGCGCACGATCATCGGGCGACTCATGTGGTGGTTAGAGCCTCAAAATCATCTGTCCAACGTTCAGTGCTGTTCTCGTCGTTTCCATTCAACGGTCGACCACTCTATTGTACTATCCCAGTTGCCGTATCAGAGGATTTTGATCAGTTTTGGCGGCTTCATACATGTCCAAGTATAGTCTTTTAGTAAGTTCCTCTATCGTATTCCTAAAGATTATTCAAGGTGGCTGAATTCTGACATTCAATAATCTAGTTTTCAAAACCAGCTTCTATATTTGCGTGTGAAAATGAACGTGGTTTCCACAGCACCGTGTTTCCCGCTTTGGTGATGTCAACCAGTCGCCTCGTTCACCGGATTTATCGGCATGTGATACTATCTGTGAGAATTCCAAAACTACAAAGTGTGTGCTAACAGGTTAGTGTGTATCGAGGATTTAAAAATCAATATTCACGCCAAAATAAAGCCCCTAACAGGAGACGCTCTTCTTAAGGTTATAACGAGTGTGCACCAATTGGCGGACACCTGAAGTATATTATTTGTAACACGTGAATTGTGTAACTAACGGTATGAAGTGCTCTTCCAACCACTGCACACTAACAATGTGCAGTTGTATTTCTTCATGCTTAAACAACTTGTGTAAAATGGGTCACTGTTTCTGCCGCGTTCTGTGTGTAGCGTAAAGGCTAGGCAAACAAACAGAATTAAGGACATTTTTCAAAATGAACGCCATACTAATTATTGCAGAATCACAAATTGTTTTAATAGAAGCACTGAACATTCCTTTAAATAAATTAATAACCGCATCTTAAGAAGTAAGGTACAAGAACAGAACGAAAATAATTACTTAAAGCTTGTTACAATGAACATTTGCCCCATCCACTAGGGCAGACTGTCTAAGTTTGTTCTGTGTAATAAAATTTTGTTATCGCTTACGGTTTACTAATTGTGTAAAGGTCATTCAGAATGACGTTCTGAGAACATGTCCAGAAATGCCAAGAAACACATTTTATTTTTCATAAAAATATCTTAAACGTGTGGTGTTTCACTCAAAATCATTAGAGCCATTTTTTATACAATCAAAACTTTTGAAAACTGTTCCATGTAAATGGTAATCTGGGGTGGGGAGGTTTTCTTGAAAATGCATTCTTGAAATATGCTGAGCTTAAATACCAAGTTTTGACATTGGATTTAATATCGGTTTTAGCAGTATATGTGAAATAAATCTCAGCAGACGTAAATGTACACTCGTTCATACCCTTAGATATCTGCGGCAGTCTGTCGGGGTTGGAAGCTTTTGAAAACCAGGCAGATGTGGTAAATGCAATAGAACCCCGGATTATAAGCGAAAACCATGATTTTAATGAGGTGTGCCTTATAGTGATGTTGCATCAGTTCTCATGGCAACGTATAGGACCGAAATTCGTTGAAAAAGTTATATGGAGTTGTTACTGAAATATTTATTCACCAATGTGGATATTGGATTTATGTAGAGAACATTTTATTTGCGAATAGCAGAAAAGTAAATTTCAGGTGATGAGGGGCAGAACTAACGATAAGGCTATATGACAGAGACATGGACGAGAACACTTGCGATTTGGACTCCAATGGTGACAAGCATGTGACTTGTGTGAACATGGGACATTGTAATATATCAAGAGTCAATAAAGGGGTTCTTACCACACAGCTTGCAAAATACGTTACAGGGATCCGGATGTATTCATGTTTGTGTGGTCGGGGTGGAACGCGGGAAACACGCTGGCAGGAACATTACGTGTAATTTTATTAAACATTCTGCTACAGAACACCAACTAGATTCCACACCGAAACGCCGAGAGAGAGAGAGAGAGAGAGAGAGAGAGAGAGAGAGAGAGAGAGACTTTCCACCCATGCAGTTCATGTGCATCTTAACCATTCCTTCACGTGGTGAAACACTTTCCCACACCAGGGTACAAAATCTATGTTAGACAACAATCCAAATGAAACAATTTGCCAAATATCAAAATTAACAGCAGGTAGCCTTCATGTAAATATTTTGTAGAATAGGTATGAAAATGAGTAATGAAAGGAGGAGAAGAATAGGACAAGTGTTAAACATTTTTACTGTGTTTAAGATATCACATTCTTCCAGTACTTATAGTAATTAATAACCTGTTCATAATAACAAATGAAATTAAGAAACTCTAAAAGAAGTTTTATTGTATTTAATTTTGTTTTTATGCAGATGGCTGGTGAAAACTCCAGGGTTCTCATTTGAAGCTCGCCCAAGTGATCGTCTGCCGGTAGGGTTTCCTGCCCACATTCCAGGCACTTGCCATTTCCTTTTGGAGTACAGGAACCCTGGGCTACCCCTGGACTGCACGGTGCTCAATGCCCACATTGATGCAGGCCTCAAGGAGATGGGTCTCACTCTATCTATGCAGCAATAGTGCCGCTTTCTGTGAACTTATTTGTCCTGGCCTTTTAGTGAAATTTGTTTCCCTTTCAGTTTGCAGATGCAGAGGTCATATTAAACACCTTGGTATAAGTGTCTTGTTATCAATATTGCGTGCGAGTACCATGTTATGGATGACATTTTGTATTATCTCAATTTCCGTTGGCATATTCTTGGTAATTTAGGACAATTTTTGCTGAAATCCAGCAACTGAACTTATTTTGTAAGTTGGGACGTATTTTTGTTTGTAAATATCCTTAAGCATTATTAAGTTGCAGATTGTTGACTGGTAGTATTAATTACAATTAATTTGATTTTACATGTAACAGGTTTATTCAGAGCAGTGTTTCTTTCAGATAATTTGACCTATGACAGTATTTCAGTAATTCAGATGAGAGCTTGTATTATCTAAATGAAAAATAGAAACCTTACTTTTCTTTGAAAAATATGACATTAATAAAAGTACCATAAACTTATGCAATAATCTAATGGGATAAGGTTCATTTTTCTATTTGTCTTTCCTTCCTTTACAGTTTTCATTAATATCAAGTTTAAAAAAGGCCAACAAAGCTTATTTTTCTACAATTTCTATGAATTTAATATATAGTCTATGGGTGGTTACCAAAGCTAAGAGAAAAGAAAGAAAATATTAAAACCAAGGAAAACAGTTTGGATATTTTCTGTGCAATTAATATACAAATTATTCTGAGGTATTAGTTCTTTCGTGTATTTTGAACCTCCTTTCTTAACATAGTTTGTACCCATTCATCATTTCTCACATTTCTTTAAGTTGTAGCACACAACACGAGAGGCAAGGCTCTTAGAGATTATTAGAGTCCAAAGCTATATTGTTTATTATGGTAAAAAAAAAAAAACATTGCAAAAGAATGTGCGTCTTTGTGTGGTTTAGGTAGATTAACAATCGTATTGAAAAATGAATATCAGCCGTTAAATCTTAATTATATTGAAATTTTGTGAATAATAAAACATACTAGTAAAAATATGCATATAATTATGCTATATCTTCATGTTTTGATTTTATAGTACATTGTAAATTCTTCCTGCACAAGTTGGAAAATAGACAATTTTTACATGGCCTGCTGAGCTGTTAAATACCAATATTCATATTAGTCAATTCTGTAATTTTGCATTAAGGGTAGCCGACATACACATGGGTTCCCACAACTGCTTCTTTTTCTTTGGAAGGCTTATAGTTCCAGGATTTACAAGTGCATGGGGGTCAGATGCCTGTCTAGGAGCAGGCAGAGTTTGAATCAGAGAGAACATCCAGGATGGGGGATCAGAAGACCTTTCTCGACTTCCATAAACACGCCGACGATGACGTAGTCAGAACTTTCTCGAAGTCTCTGAAAACCCTTTTTGTTGCCACTTGATTGTTGTTAGCCAGGTATTCCCTCTCGTGAGTGGTGTGGGGAAGCTAGACGTTGCTCCTTTTTTACTCGCCGGCCTGGTATGTGCTTTAAAGCACCTTGGCCCCGACCATCCTTTGTTGTGCGCCGTGCCTGGCGTCACAATATTATTTTACATACATATACACAGACAAAACACACACAGATACACACACAGGATGTTAATGAACTACACCGAAGTAACTTGAGAGATTGTAGAGTGAGTGAGTGAATATTGTTTAAGGGCCCGTCGAGAGCTAGGTCATTAGGGCCCGAGAGATTGTAGACATGACTGACATAAGTAATTAGAGATAGGCAATGTATGGTCCGCGGCTAAACATAACGCAGTTATATCAGATGCTAGAAGTCAGTGTTAAAGTAAAGCCGGGTGAAAAAGTGGTTTAGAATGACTCTAAGTCTGCTATCCGAGTATAGAAATATCGATTATCAGCAGCTCGCTATTAGCGTTCTCAAGATTTAATGCCACAAAAACCTCTGAAATGTCGAACTAATCACTTGGCAGTGCGACACTGAAGAACGCTTAACTGCCCTCTTGCGTTATGTAGCCTACTTCTAGAGGCGTTTGTTTAACTGATCTTGTGGCTTGGTTCGTAACGCAAGATCTGTTATCCCGAAGGTCGTGGGTTCGTTTCATGCAGTTACTTCTTTTTTCTTTCTTTTTTATTTCATACGAATAAGAGGATCATTTCTTTGATTCGACTCCTAGAAAGAGCACGACACTCATTCCTTCGCAGGTGTCAACTTTGACAATTCAGGTCACCATTTCGTGTTGTCGAACTGGGTGACTCAGTGGGTTAGACGTTGGGCCACTGGTTGTGGGTTCAAATCCAGCCCAGACCGATGGTTTTTAAGTGTGCTTAAAAACGGCAGCTCCATGTCAGTAGATTTACTGGTATGTAAAAGAACTCCTGCGGGACAAAATTCTGGCACACCGGCGACGTTTATGTGATCCTGGCAATTGACAGCGTCGTTAAGCAACAAAACAATTTAAATTTAATTTACTATTTTGTATTAAATGACGTAAATTCTTAGTTGTTTTAATACTTTCTTCATCCTCTAAACCACCCCATTTTTGAGGCACAGCGTGTAAATGTATCAAGCAGGATGCAATTTTTTGTTAACAAGAATTACAATTGTATTGATATGTTGTCATAAAAATGCATAAATTGAAACAGAATTTGGAATCTAGACCAAAACATTATTAATGTGCTCTACTCGAAAGAAAGAAAAGAAAACAGTAAACGAAACTCGAATTCGAAACCCATGATGACGTTATACTCGAAAGCTAATATCATAATCAGTGCACTAGATAGATGTTCTCTAAAACGTCCCTTAATTTTCGTGTGTTGCACTCTCGAATGGTTGATATTAGTCTGTGGCGTACTGGCACTTTAGAAACTTATAGTCGTAACTTCGAAATTTGAATAAACAGGTCATAAGTCTTCCATCTCAAATTACATCTCCACAGCCTCTGAAAATATTTCGGTGTACTTCATTAACATACATACACACATACATAATTGTTTTCACTCGGTTAATAATTTTGGCATAATACTCAGTTTACAATGGATTTTGTAATACCCGAAACTATTCGTGTCTTTTATCCGCAGATATCATTTTCGTAAAGCTATCATTCAAGTAGCGTTCACTATGAACGTTATTCATTTTACTCAGATGCTGGTCATTTCTTCATGCTTCTCTGTCAGACTATACATGCGTTAATGCTGGTTGTTTCCGTATACCTAGCACAATAGTTTTGGACATATCACGGTAATAAACAAAATTAACAAATGGCACATCTCACCCAGCACAGTGCTACGAAATATCAAACACATACAGATAATAAACATTAATATAAATCAACATATCTGTATGACACACAAATTAGGTCAACATATGGTGTTATAATGACTTTCACAATATCCATGCAAAAAAGTTAATAAAATGAAAACACTGAAGCTATCGACATCCTTGGTTCATAAAAAGGCTATAAAAGTTTTTAAAAAACAACAATTTTGTTTCTCAAAATAAATATAACATAAGAACCTGCTAAGTTTTTTCTAAAAAAAAAAAAGGTAAATACCAGATTTGTTATTATTTAAAATGTTATCAATTTAACTGTTCAGGGTTTACAATGGTAAGATGTCACTTGGAAACTGAATAAAATACCATTCTACGAAAGATTAAATTTAATTAGATTGATAAATCAAATGTGGGAGACCATTTTTGGTAATTTCATTATGAAATTAAACAAGAGGTTTAATTATTAAAACAACTAAATGGAAGCATAGAAATGTTGGTTTGGAAAAAAAAATTCAGAATGAGAAATATAGTTCGCGCAATGAATTTTGAAACACCTCCAAATGATTCCGTGTATAAGTTTGTTTTACCTCCAGTATTTGGTAATAATATAAGAAACAATCCATCACCTAGCAGCAGTAATGGTAACGAGTCAACCAGCTGATGATGCAAAAGACTGAATTATGAAACTAGTCCTGCTGAAAAATACACCATTATAAAAGATAACCAACCATATATACTTGAGACTGGCCCCCATCCTTCATAAGAATACTACCAGCACATAAAAAATGTTATGAACAATAAACTACATGAACACAGTCAGGAAGTGTTTTCTTATGCACCCCACAGTCTGAACATAAGTCTGTGAGACTTCAGTTTGATTACTTAGTCGAAGTAAACCATGTTGGGACATTGTTGATCAATGCTTCACGGGTGATCAGCCATGTTAGATTTAAGAAGGTCGAGCTTTCGGCCATTGTAGACTCCATGGCCATCTTCAGGACTAAAAAGATGAAAAAGTTACCTCAGTTTTCCAAATATATACTATGGTTTGGAGGATGTGGGTTGTGTTGTCCTAGCCAATGAGCAGGTGATGGTTTGTGACTGGGCCTGCTGTCGTGAGGTATGTGTATCCTCAGCTGAAGTGTTTTCATCTTTTTAGTCCTGAAGATGGCCATGGAGTCTACAATGGCCGAAAGCTCGACATTCTTAAATCTAACATGGCTGATCACCCGTGAAGCATTGATCAATAAGGTTCGCTGTGAAAGTTTCAAATCTTACATGTTGGGACATTGTTTTCCTTCTCTGGAAGAGCTGCTCATATTACCTAAGCCATTTAACACATTAAAATATAGGTTTGAAGGAAATAAGTAGCATACCTACAATTTCACAAATGTTAAGAGTCTGACATTGATAAGCAGGAAGATTCTAAAGAGAGAAAAGTATTTGGTGCATAATTTATGAAACTGTCAGTATTGCTTCAGAACCTCCAAACAGATTTTTACAAATTCTCATAAGTAGTAGCTACACAAGATGCAGACTGCTACATTGTTTCACACCAAATGCTTATGCATAAGTTGTTATTAACGTACCCACAATGATTAACAGAATATTGAAAGTGAAATTCCTTGTATTATTAACTAGGGGTATATATTTTCAGGTTTCAACCCTTCATATTCAAAGTGTTATTAAGGTTAGAGCACTGAAAAGGGAATTCATTAGAGGATGAATTAACTTAAAATCACTAATATTTAAAGGTCATCATTGGCGATGTGAGTTATTTGCAGTTTCACTGTGAGATTATAAATATCACAATTTCAGCAGGAAACAAAAGAATTGTTCTGGAAGGCTGGGCTTCATTGAACAAGTGTCTGAAAGAAACACTGGTTTGCACACTAAATGCTTTTTATGTACCTATAAAATAAATTAGTTCTTAATAGCTTATGTGATTGAGTTTTGGAATTCTGGAATGATTACACAAAGTAAAAGAGGTGCTGTAGCTGCTTGGAAGGAGTGAAGCTTAAGAGTGCATATTTTAGGTTTTTATAGTTGCTTGTGAAAAATATTACAGTCTGAATGGTAACATAACCTTGGAAATCATGTTGCACATTTAGGGACAAATTTTATGAAGTCAGGAGAAAAAACTACAAATATGACAAAGGGACCTAATAAGCTATTAGATGTTCTTGTTAATAATTTTAAGCTGGTGTGTTATTAATGTTATAAATGGGATGTTAATTATTTAAACACTAAGAATATGTTCTCACAATGTTACTGTGAATTTTAGATTTACTGTTATGTATATTTCCCAAATTTAATTTATTTTAAAAGCAAAAGTGACATATATTGAGCTTCAGCAGGAGTCTGTGTTATTCTGCAATGCATGGCAAGCTATTTGTAATACATTTGGTAAATATCATATTGAAAGCAACAAAAGTATGGATGAAATTAATGTAAAGAGTAATGTTGTGGACCTTGAATCGTTCATGGTTGTGTGTTAGCTACAACAGGTTTGGTAAAGAGATGTTGCCCAATCGGCTGGTGATGGCATTGCTTACTCCTCCTGAGCTCTTCCAGGAAGGTGGCTCACAGGGCAGGCATGATCCAGCTTTGTCATACTGGAATGATTGGGTGTTGGTAGCCTGACAATGTCTGCAAGGCTCTGCTTGAGCAGCGTTGAGCACACCCACCAAGCTTGGAAAGGCTGTTTGGGATAGTCACACAGACTCAACTAGACCACGACAGTTTATGGGCACTAGAGGAAGGATGATGAAGGAGTGATGAGGAATGTCACCAAAAAGAGAGTCTGTATAGTTCTTACTCTAACTCACAAGGTAGCGTGCGCTAATGAGGTGTATTGTTTCGAGAACCAGTTCTGACTGACTGCTCGTCACCCTGGCCCATCTATATATACCTGCTGCTGCCAGGTTGAGATCATTAGCGCACAGTACCCGTGGTGCTCTCTAGTTTATTGAGCTAAAAATGAATTACATATTAGCGCCGCTGTGGCGCACGTCAAAATTGTTTACATGTTGTTCGCTGTGACAGACTTGCTAAACGATAGCGGGTTGCCGCTACAAGTAAGTTACATAATGATATTCTTCCAGTGCTGTACCTAATTCAAAGAAGCAATTGAGCTGTATTTTGTTTATTTATTAGTATTAAAAAGAAGTACAATGTTGTGTTACTAATATTATATATTGGCATTTGGATGAAAGAACACAAGTGACTATATGTATACTGCTCAACATATTGGCAAATTGTAAAAATATAGCAGCTTATGTGACAGGCTTATGCAGTACATAATTTCTGTGTCAATCATGAGATCTACCCAATAATATAACTAAACGATTAAAACCAAGTAACCACAAACAAGTAACGGGCATCAGATATTTTGCTTCATATTTTTCACTTACGTAGGTCCCATAATTACGTGATATGGTGAAACAGTCTGAATACAATTAGATTGGAGATAATGATAATTCTTTTCCTGCAGAAAGATGTATTAATCAGGCACTCTGATAAACACTTATGGCTCATAGAAAACAAATGGGTAATTGTTCACTTTTGTGTAAGGTTTACAAATGCCTATATTTCCATAGATTGCAATGTTTATTATATTTCTACTGCATTTATAGTAAGTATAAGTATTGCTTTCCACCCAAAAATATTATATCTCCAAGAAAATCTATCAACCCCTGACTATCCTTTACATGAAGCATTTTTCAAAACAGCTTGACTTTCTGAAAAATGGTTCTAGTGATTTTGATTAAAATACCATATTTTTAAGATGTTTTATGATAAAGGAAATGTATATCCTGAATTTTCTGAGAATGTCCTCAGAAGCTGTCTTCATTCTGGATGACGTTTGCATAACTGGTAAACCATAAGAGATAGACCAAATCTTGCTCAACTAAAAATGTAGATCTTATTAATACACACAATTGGGTCAGATACATTGCTTTTGTTTTTTTATTTTTGTGGTCTGAATCATTTTGTTATTTGTTTGAGTTTTCCAATAATTATACTTCTCTCAAATTGGAAGTCATTATTCAGTTTCTCAACTCTTGGCCATACAAAGAGAATGGAATGTGAAAGTCATTACACAGCAACCAGCTGCACTTCATTAAAGATTTGACTGTCACTTATAGCCTACTTATGCCCATTTTACCCTTGCACCTGCAAGAAAATTGATAACAATACATTTCCTGCCAATATTTATTTCAATGAACATGAAATACATAGGAGTAAGCATTTGTAAGAGTAGTTTGTACAAGAGTAAAGAAAGTCACGAGTGCAACACTTCAGATTTCTTCATATGTTGATGCTCAGATACTTTAAAACTAGAAGGACCATCTGATGAAATTCCCCAGTTTTCATTTGTAATTGTGTCACATGTCACATACTATTGAATCAAGTAAAGTTAAGTTTAGTAACCCATTTAAAATATAATTCTCAAAATATTATTATAACTTCTTTAATTTTACCATCTTTTAGGACCATATCCAATAAATTTGACTGGTAACATCAATGTACGAGTTGTTAGGTAGTAAAAGACTACTGGTTCTCATGGTGCTAAGTCAGTCAACCCAGTTCATAAGATAAAATTCTCATGCAGTAATTCCTTTGAAAATAGACAGTTTTAACTCACTAATTTGGTGATTTGCTGATTGCACCATATGCCATTTTTTTCTATTTACTTGGTAGAAACCTTATATTTACTGAAACATACACACAGTAATTCTCAATGCATATTATTTGCATATCTTCTTATTCCACAGTAATTCTTATTCTACATTAGCCATGCATAAGACAGCAAATAGTAAATATTTGAAAGAAATAATTTGATTATGGCTATAGATATAGAGGTCAATTATACTTCTAACTCATTGTTATCTTATTCTAGATGCTACTTTGCCACATTATTCATATACAGAGATTTTATACAAAACTTGCTATATTAGTTTAGAACTAGGGTGCTGGGATACTCAGTGGTTTTGTTGCTAGCTCTCATGCTGACAATTTATGATTCAATGCCCAAATTTTAAGCCAGTCCGATCCAAGCCATCATCTCTGACTAACTCGTGTATAATACTCCAATGGACCAATGTAGGTCCTCTCGTGGCATCAGCACTACCATTAGCATCCCTTCATTGGATCTAACAAATGCCACCCTCTGGTTGCCGCCAGTTAATAAATGGGTCCATACATCGCCTGGTGAAAGAAGATTTTTGCCACAGGTCATGAATCATATGTACGAACATGCAGTCATCAACAAAATGTCAAATACCTAGCAAATACAGGTAAAATAGCTTATCTTTCCTTCCCTTTTATTTTTAATAGATATTTTTTTTCAATACTGTCATAGAAGTTCTGATTTCCATTACTACTCCCAGTAGTGTGCATTACAGAAACTTAGTTAAATGGTTGCAGAAATAGTATTATAACACATTTCCTTATAGCTACAATGGGAGTAGGAGAATACAGTAGGCTTAAGTGATAGTCCAATCTTTTAAGAGCTGGTTGCTATGTAAGGGCTTTGACATTCCATTCTCTTTGCATTTCCTGTACATTCAAAGCAAATAAGGACTTTCTATTTGAGAAAAGTACAAGTACTTGAAAATTCAAACCAACAACAAGGAACACCTCAGAAAAGGCTATCTCCACAGAGAAACAAATTAGTTGACATAAATAGTGTGCTTTAACAAGATCTACCTATACTTTTTGTGTAGTAAGATTTTAGTTATCTCATATGGTTTACCAAATGTGCAAAAGTCATCCAAAATTAAGACTTTAGAGGCTATACTCAGAAAATTCAAGATGTATATTTCATTTGTCATGAAAATATGTAAGTTAAACATATATTTTAATCAAAATTGATGTTTAACTTAAATACTAAGTTTGCTGACTAACCAACTTTTCATTTTTGAGTTATACCCTTTGTACAGACACACACGTACACCTTCTTATAATTTTTTTTTAAGTTCATAGATCATCGACAGGTGTATTTCTGCTGAAATCACAAAATCAAATTTCTGGGTGGAATGCAATACTTCTCCAACTTAAAATACATATTAGAGAAAGTAAACAATGCTAAACTGCACAACCATACTTCTTATTTACACTTATACTCTGAGAAATAAAAGGTGATTTTCTTGTAAAAATATAACTCTGCAGAAAATTGGTTTTAAATTTTCTATATTTTACTGGAGAAATATTTGTTCCAGGTTATATATTGAGTAAAATCAGTACAAGATATCTAATGTATGGGTGAGAGCAAGGCAGAATAAATTAAATACCTTAAAGTTTTCATTCCAAAACATATAGGTAATTGGAAAATAAGCTAAGAACTATTAGATTAAACATATTTCCATAAAACTGGGGTCACTATCATGAATAGTGACTCCACAGTTGAGTGATCACTTTCCAACTTTTCAGCCAAGAGCTACAGGTTTTATTTTTGGCTGAAGTGGTGGAATTTTTCATTAATAGGAATTATTCCCTACCCTCCACATAGTCTGGAAGCGTAATATACATGTCTCTTCCAACAAAAGTTACTACTTCCAAAACTGAAACATACAGATCAGAGAATTACTAAACCAGACTAAATTTAATGGCAGGTGGCAGGAGGAGCTGATCAGCACAACCTCCAATCAGAGACTTACCATGCCTTGCACTGTTGTATAGTTCAATGTGTTGTGAAATATTATTGTAAAGCCAGTGATATAAATATCATTGGTATCCACAAAGTTTATTTGTGGAACAGGAAAGAGAATAATCTGATCATAAAGTGGTCAGCTGTCAGGTTCCATTAAATTTTGTATCTGTCATAATACTTTCAGTTATTTCTCAAGTCAAAGCCCCAAATATGATCAAGTTAAAGTTGGGAAATATTAAATGAAACAATTAATGTATTAATAAATATAGATAGAACAAAACTTTGTGTAACAATTTAGTAAATAATGAGATATTATCAAGTAAACTTTGCAGAATATTTTCCTTTTGGATCTCAGAGGGCTTTAACATAACATTATTGTTAAACTGCAGTCTGGTAAAAAGCTACAGTTTATTACAATCAAATATTCTGACAAAAATTATCTGGATTAATACTTAATTATTGTTAAACATGCTAAGTTGCAATCCATTTATTAAGAAATTTGAAACAAAAGTTTGTTTATTCATTAAAACATAAACAAAAGTTTGAAAGGATGAGGCCATGAAAAGTGATCTAAAACAAAACATTGAGGTCATCTCACTTAATGTAAGTACCAGCTGTGGGTAAGAGAATAAGGGATCATTATATAAGAGATGAAGCTTTGACCCCACCTCAAAAAAGAAAGGAAAAATAAAAATGGTCGTTTGATTTTTTTTTGGGGGGGAAGGCTAAGATATGGAACACTTTTCCTTCCTGCAACTAGCCAACAAAATATGTGATCACATGATTACTACTACTTTTTTTAATTCACAATATGATCAGAGATCATCATTCAAAACAAGTCAGTAGAAAAGGGTAAACAAAGCATCAGTCCCCTCCCCCTTCCAAAGTATGGTGTGTTGCAAATCAGAAAGCCAGTGTTGTATTGAATACAGTAGCAAGTACTCGTAGGTTGTTAACTAAGATCTAATGCAAACATTTATGATGTACTTTAAAATTGAAAAAATATAGAGAAACCAACTTATCAGTGCTATTTAGAACAAGTGCAAAGCATTTCTAAAATTGGCCACTACATATTATACTTACCAGTGAAAGTGCTATCTTGATATAAACTGTAAAATACTTGAACAATACAAAGAAATGTCAAATTATGCACTTTATAAACACAGTAAATGTGCTTAACGCTTTAAGTCAGAAATACCATTTAAATACCAGAATACATCATTCAGAAATATGAACCACTGATGAGACTGCAAAAGAAATGTCAAATTATGCACTTTATAAACACTGTAAATGTGCTTAAGGCTTAAGTCAGAAATACCATTTAAATACCAGAATAGATCATTCAGAAATATGAACCACTGATGAGACTGCAAAAGAATATTTACTTTTGTATGTGATTCTGCAAAAAATAAGTTGATCCAATGTCTTTTTCCCAAGTTCAACAGCTTTCTTAGGCAAAGACTGTGCCAAAGACTCTCTTCAATTGAGTATTATTCTGTCCCTGCTTTTCCAATGTCTTATTTGTGTATTTCTAAGACTTTTTTGTACAGCATTAAGGCATAATAATGGTTTTCCCACTTTTCTTGTTGTGTACATCGGGTCAGAAAAGCAGCCCTTCTACATCTCAAATTGTTAAGCTTTGGTTACATTTCTCATTCCTGGCACAAATTGTATGGTTTAGATTCACCAGATATCCCTTCTCCTTCACAGGTCCATTAGCTTCCTAAAACTTTTTCCATCAAATGTCATTAATCCTTCTCTGATTTCTTTACGTATGTTCAACTTTCTGATCTGTATGAGAACAGGTGTAGCAAAATGTTATATAGCTTACACTTTGGTTTTATACTAATCAGTGAGGATTGAATTTACTTCTTTAACTCAAAACATTATTTACATTCTTGTTTGTTATTATTTCTGACGTACCACACATGATCTATGACCTTCAAGAAACCTCATTCCAACAAGTGATAATCGGACCCAATTACCAGTTGGAGATAACCAACAGACAAGATAACACAGTCGAACCTGTTTTATACGTAACCCAGTTCTAATTAATTCGTATTTATACGTTAGGTCCCGGCAAAATGTAATTTAGAAACGTGTTAATATAACTATATTTATACATAATGCATTCGTACGTAATTTGCTGTTTAACGTACCTATTCAATTTAATAGAAATACGGCTGAGTTTTAGGTAATGATAATGAGCATGCGGCATACGTTATCTTAAAAGAAACTCGAGGCATACTTTCCTTATCGCTGTTGACAAAGACGCAAGCTGAGCGGGCGGCTTTTGGCCGCGAAAACAAAGACAAAGACGTTTTCTGGCAGACAATGTCGTAGCAACACACGAGAAGTAAAGGTAAAAATGTTCAGCATCTGGTGTTAACTGTTAAAAACGGGTTTGTCTTTCAGTTCTCAATTGCTTTTAATCAGCTATGGAGAATAGAGAAAGGAAATGTGATACACTATATCAGAAACTAAAGTTCATACGAGAGGTGGAACTAAATCCACGCAAAACCAAAACCGAAAATGCTTCAGAGTTAGGAATTGCTTATACCACGCTATGTACTGTCATCACTAACGGAAATACTATTTTGGATGAACGTTTTAATTGGGTGCAAAATCAACAAAACGCAGCCATAAAAAAGGAGATATGCTGAATTGGAAATGACACTTTTCACACGGTTCCAGAAGGAACGGACTGCAGTTCTACAAATCGGTGGTGACATGCTGAAAGTAAAAGCGATAGATTCAGCTAAAATTGTGAACATCACGGTTGATTTCAAGACTTAATCAGGATGGTATCAAAGATCGTCATGGAGTCACAGGGAAAACAATTTGCGGCGAGTCGAATGCTGTGGATGACTTCGCTATGTAACACTGGAAGAAAGAGGGTAGGGTTTAAGGACCCGTCTACAGCTAGGTCATTAGGGTGGAAGGAAGAGGTTCTACTAGGAATCATAAGCGATTATCAGCCTCAAAGCATCGACAACTGTGACGAGACTGGCCTATTGTTAATCTCCTTCACCAGCAAGACATTAGCTGAGAAGGGTGACTCATGCCATGGAGGGAATTAAAGTAAAATTAGCATAACAGTTCTTGCCACCAATACAAACGGATCAGACAAACTTCTCTCACTTGTGATAGGCAAATCTAAGAATCCGAGGTGTTTTAAGGGTGTGAAAATACAACCTACGGAATATGAATGCAATAGGAAGTCTTGGATGACTATGACTTTAATGGAACAGGTTAAAGAAACTGGATCGATGTGCGGCACATCCACCTCAATTTTGAAAAATGTTCCAGTGGAACTTTTCCCTCCTAATTGTACCAGTCGTCCATAGCCTCTTGATTTGGGCATCGTAGCAAATTTCAAAGTTCATTATAGAAAAATGATGGTTCAACATTTAATAACACCAATTGATGCAGGAAATTAAAATCTTGACATTAACTTACTGAAAGCCATGGAATTTATTTGAAATGCCTGGAAGCAGGTGTCACCCTCCACAATCAAACACTCTTTCTTTAAATCTGGTATCTTACAGGAAGTTTCTGATCATGGTGACCATAACGGTAGTGATGAAGTTGTGTCAAGAAATGAGCTAGTACTACTGGAGGGTACAAATTTCAATACCTTTGTGAGTTTAGATGGCAATCTAGCTGTGTGTGGGGAACTACAGGATGAGAAGATTATTGCTGATGTGTGCCAAAAACATGGTGATGGCCAAGAAAGCGGACCAGCTTCAAGAGACACTGACAGTAATGGGGATGACGACTCAAATCTTGAAATACTTCAAGCCAGTGAAATGTTAAGTGCAAAAAATGCGTGTAGGCATTACGTCAGTGTGAAAAGCTGTAGTGAAAAAGCTCTAAGTTCATCAATATGTTTGCAAAATTAGGTATATGCACTTAATGCAAGAAAAGTGAAACAAACCAAATTAACTGATTTCTTTAAAGTAGGACGAAGTTCAAAATAAAGTTTTTCGTCATACATGTCTTTTTTTCCTGTAAAATTTTACACGTGTAGGACCATTGTATTGCTTTTAAAAATATGATGCATCATTAAAATCTCATTTTTAAGTAATTCTAAGTTACAAGTAGTCTTCCCTCTTCTCCTTGATATACGGATAAATCAGGTTCAACTTTATATAGTATTCTCTGAAACAATTCGTTTAAATTAATACACGTGGTAGAGACCTTCAAAACAAAAGTCAAGGCCTACCGTCCATCCGCTGCATCCCCCACCTCTGCACACCACAGGCGTCATGAGTGTGGTGTAGTACTGAAGGGTGGGACGTGGTCAGTGCCCCAATCCCTCCCGGCCGATTATGCGTTCCACGCAACCGGGGCCTTACTGTTCAATCAAGTAACTCATTTGGCCCCTCATGGACCCAACGAGGCTGAGTGCACTTTGGACCAAGTCTCCCCGCGGGAGAAAATCCCCACGCCGGTACCGAAAATCGAACCCGGTCTCCCACTTAGTAAGCAGCAATGCTACCACCGCACTAAGGAGTAATTTTAAAGTTCACTTGGTTTAGTATGCTTTTCTCATTTACGACACTAGTCCAAGTTTTTCAAGTTCATAACTATCAATTAAAATTAACTTTCCTTTTATCTTAGTATTGACTTTAATGTATGATTTGCCATTTCTACTGTTTTGTTTAGTTCATTGGATATTAATAAGATATTATGAAAATTCAGGAGTATCTTATTTAATCACAAAGCCTTTAAAATGTTTTCTGAAATATTTATTCTAGCTCTTTCTTTTCTCTTACAATATAATTGATTTGGTTTCATGCCACCTACCTCAATTTCACTGACTGGCTCCCTCATTTGCTCTGTTCACTTTCATTAAAAATTTTAAGGAGGAATTTCTGGTCCAGAAAATATTTATCTGCATTTTAACTTCTAACCAGATCCCAGATGTTCTCTGCAAATCGTGGCTTGGATGATTCTGTTATGATATCGGGAATTTTAAACTGTTCCCTGCTTAGCAAAGCCAGATTTTAGGTCTGTCAATCCAGAAAGATGGGAGTTTGATACTGTCCTTTTCCATTTTTCCCTTCCCTTCTACCATGGTGTATTCTTGCTCACTCTAATAAATCACCTGATGCGTGAGGGTTACCAATAAATGTGGGTTGCACTCTATGTGATACTTTATTGCTTACATATTAACATTTTTGCACATACAAGTGTTCAGAAGTACAATTCCTTAATGCACAAAACAGACTACACACATCTGCTTTTTTAACAACTCAAAAAGACAAACCACTGATAAAACATTGTCCCAGTTTTTTTTAAAAAGGTTCATCAATATAGAAATATTGTCAATGCTGCCGTAGATGGGCTAAACCATGCCAACATGACATAAAGAAGTACACTAGATCACCCATAGTGGACAAAGAGGTTGGCAATTACGAATCAGAGAGGAAGGCGGGTAATGGAACGGAACGCAATCTATACCAGGTGAGTCAGCCACGCCTTATTTTTTTTTGGAAGGTAGGCCACCCATCTAACGACATGTGAGCCTTAGTCCAGTTTTGCGCTTACTAAAGTGTATTGCTTAACGTTCTTAAAGAGAGGAATGCGCGAAGTTGAGAGCAACAGCGGTTTAAGGGACAGAACGTACTCCTCGCTAAAGTACACCTCAAAAACATACGACTCGTTGACTGAGAGCGAATTCCGGTTTCCAGCCGATTTTACAAACTTTTTATTGGAGTATACATAGCAAAGTAATTCAGTAAACGCCTCGGAAAAATTGGGCCTATCATATGGGTACGCTAACAACGTCAGCTAAAAAGAAAATGGTGGATTCTTGTACTTAGAGCAGGGATTGGCTGCGAAAAATTAGGCAAAAATTAAGGACACGCCTCATTCACCATGGACCCGTACAGTCAAAACGGACATATTATTAAATAACAGTTTATTTACATTTTTGCGTGCATCTGAATTAATATGCATAACAGCTTTTGCCATTTAAGTAATGATATTAAAATGCACAGCAAATTATTAAAACTAAATCCCGCCCGAAAACTCGTGAGGTGGCAATGGCCTAGCGCCAGGCATTCAAGTCCTACTATTGATCGCGGTACGCGCTCTCAGATAAGTCTCAAAATAGCTGAATAGGGTTGTGACGTGTCCACTGCACTAAGCCCCAATGTCATAGGTTCGAGTCTCCCTAGTGTAAATATTTCTTTTTATGTTCATCAAAACTTGGAAACCGAATTCACAATAATCTAATTATAAAGTCCCTGAGCGTTTAGGATATTATAATTTAAATCGTTTTTGGTTGTCTGTATTTTGTAATTGAACAGGTGTAATGACTTCTGCGCCATTGGACTGGCATGATGTATTGTGTTGTGAATGCCCACTCCAGCGTTCTCCACACGTATACTGTCGCACAATATTTTGTGCCAGTCTTTCATTATGTATTCGACAGACGAGTACGTAGATATGCTTTTGATCTACGGAGAAGTAAGAACAAATACACCGGAGAAAATATCTCGGGAGAGATATCCGAATAGACGACAACCAACAGCAAACAGCTTCCGGAATATTGAAAGGTGTCTGTGTGTAACAGCATCACTTGCAAGAATGCATCCTCATGGACACGCACCAGCAACATCGGGTGTTAATGCAGAAGCAGTTTTGAATGCCACCCAGAACAATTTGCATACTAGTACACGGGTAGCTGCTCAGGAGGTGAACATCAGCCAGTCTTCTGTAGTGCGAATATTGAACACTAATAAGTTCCATTCTTATGGTTTGCACCTACACCAAGCACTTCACGGGAGAGATTTTGAAGTTCGAGTGATCTTTTGTGAATGGTTGCTGGAGCGAGTAGCAAGTGATGTGGGATTCACATCCAGGATATTGTTTTCTGACGAATCAAGATTCCACAACAATGGAACTGGAAATTGTCACAATATACGCTATAGGAGTGTTGATAATCCTCATTGGGTAATGGAGGCAGCATTCCAAGAGCAGTGGGGTGTAAATGTCTGTTGTGGAATCTTGGTAGACCACCTTGTTGAACCATTATTCTTCGAGGGACATCCAACAGGAGCACGCTACCTGCAATTTCTCTTTAGCTCACCCCTTATTATTAGGGAATGTGCCACTGCAGGAGCGAATGACGATGTGGTTTCAACACGATGGCACTCCTCCGTATCGATCGAGGATCGTCTGCAATCATTTGAATGCTGCACATCCTGGTCATTGGATAGGAAGACAAGGACCAGTCCCCTGGCCTGCCAGATCACCTGATCTGACACTCCTTGACTTCTTTCTCTGGGGTTATTTAAAAGAACGTATTTATGCAGAGGAGCTGGACAATGCAGAAACCCTTCCTCAGCGTATTACAATGGCTTGTAGATCTGTTCAATCCTGTGTATAAATGATCCTTATTTCAATTGCACTTAGCTATAGGTATATTTAAACAGCTACCTAATTGTAGTTCACCAATAAAGAAACATCACACAATGCCATAAAACATGAATAAAGCAATAAAAATAAATATAATAACCGTTTTCAGAATAATAATTTGTAAATTGTGAGGATTGCACGGTAAAAAAATTAGTACATGCAGGTGATTCGAACCACCTTTAGAGCAGATAGATTACTTCGGAGTCCTGAGCTCGTTCCAACTGAGCTACCTCGTAACGTTCCGTTTAACATGTAATACTCGCTGGTTCCAGTGAACATTTGCAGAAGTGCAAACGTCAGCTGTCTAATTACGAATATATTAAAAGCCGATGTGATAACATCTATATTAGCACTAATTTCATCGAGTGTTAAACATCCATATTAAATACGCGGGTAGAACCTAGCAATGGGGTCCATGTTTTCATGTTGGAGTATAAAATGCGGATTGCATAAAACTCGAGAGTAAGAGGCAGCTGACTCGCCTGGTTTAGAGAGAATGTAAATAAAGGAGAAAAGGGGGTGTAAGTTGCGAAATGAAAATGTTCTTTTTCTCATTACCTTTAGCTGTTAATTATTAATGAGAATCCGCATTTAAAATAACGTTATCACCAGTAATTTGTGATAATTATTTTCAGTAAAATTGATGTTTCAAGTATTATATAATTCAATCACCTGCCAGATATAACTCTTATAAAACTTTGTACATGTTCCATAGACGTACCTAGTTTATAAAATATATGAAGTTACCTTCATTCGTCATATTATACGCATTGCCAACTACACACTTCCAAAGGCATACAAATGATGTGATATTACCGCTCGATACTTTCATTTTTCACACGCCACCGTCCTGCGTTGCGCGCCCCCTAAGACCGTTTACGGTAACGCTACCGAAATATTATTGCTACATAAACACTTACTTTTACTTTCATTGATTGTAAGTTCCATCGTCTTTCCTACCTTCTTTAGTTTAATTTTTTCTTAGAGCCCTCCCAGATGAATATAAATTTCCAGCATATGCAGATGGCATAGATATAATTTTAAGATTTACAGAACATGCTGTTCGTGTGCCTTTACGTTTATAAGGGCTATGTTAAGAGAAATACACGAAAATACATCACTTTGCTGAAGTTATTACTACTCTATACTTCACATTCTTGAGTGTGAATTTTCCCACATTCTGAGAAAAATATTCCTATTTGGACTACATACAAAAGCACATTAAATAGAGACCTGAATTTTGTGTAAAATACATAAACATTAGCAATAAATTAGGTCCAGCAATTAGTTCAGCTACCATTTCTAACCAAAGCTTTATTCAAACTGGCTATGAGTGACTTTGCCAGAAAGCAAATCAACGTATACTTCGGTCAAATACTTATTACTCCCTTTGTATGTGACCTAGTTGCTTAATATTTGTTTTCCGTACAAGTGTTAGACCTAATGGCCTCTCATGGATGAGTTTTGTGTTCAGTGGTTCCTTGGACGCCCCAGAGATCTTTTCCCTACTGAGAGACAATGAAGAATGACTAGCGATTCTATCCCACTGATTCGTTGCAAATGATTCATCCAGTTATTCTGGTATTCTTGTATGTACTTGTTGACTGGTTCTAAGTGTAGTTCCTTTGTGACCACAAAATCATTGCATTTGCCATTCCCCTTGGTATATTCCTGCTGTGCGTTCATGAACCTCATTCACTAGCAGTTATTCTGCTTTCCTCTCTTGTCTGCAAAGTTTATGCCTTGCTGCTAATAGCAAAGTGTAGATCTTAATCATGTTTTGTGTAACCGTAATTTGATATCTCTGTGTACTCTATAATAATGTGTTTATCATTCTCGTGGTTCTACTAAAATTAAGAATTTTGTTTAAGACGTTCACTTCGTCCAAATATATTAATGTACATCCTAGATAGCTCTATGATTGTACTCTTTCCAAAATTTTTCAATATAAAAAAGATTGTTAAGTACGGCGTAATTTCCAGGAAAAGTCACCTTTTTCAGTTTTTTTTATATTAATTATTATTGTTGTTTAATATATCCCAACATTTCTGGACGTATGTGCATACATACATGCATACATGTGTACTTACATAATGAAATTTGTTTTGAGAAGTACATTGTAATTCAACAGTTTTTGCAGCACACCTTTACATTCTTAGTGAGGAAATTTAACTATCTTGCTGTGAACTCATAAGTATCTTCACTCAGAATTGCAATGGCAGCATCCAGTCAACCATTTTGAGGTTAGACGCATGTGATTGCAGCTATGCAGTATTATAACAGGAACACTATAAACATGATGAAATTTGATTTTATGAAGTATTTATATTTGGCAACAAAATTAAATATAATACACACACCAAATCTATAGATATTTTCTCAACTAATATGTAGTGATACAAAATGAGAAAACAACCATTGCATGCATGTACTGTTGTGTACTGTACTTTAAATATTAAAAACAGAAGCATTATTAAGTGAAGTGTTCTTTATGTTTGTGTTCGGTATTTTTAGCTGAGGATGAAATCAAATGATCTTGTAAATCTTTTCAGTAATTTCAACATTTTAAAGTGGAGGTGACAGTAACAAGGTGACTCAATTGACTCAAAAAATGGAACTCAAACTTTTACTGTACTTACTTTTTGCACTGAACAAAGCTATTATTCAGTGTTATTCAATCTAGTAGGCTTTACAACACAAATGTAGCACTGAACATCAAACATACCTAGTGACCTAGTGCTAAATAAGAGTGCATTTTGTTTACATCTGGCATGTTACTAACAGCTTTCACAACTGTAGACTCCAGCATGGCTGACAATGTTGCCACATATAGTGCAGTAAAAATCTGCAACAACTTGTTCCTAATCTCAAAATACTTATTTTGGTAGATACTACCTTTCTACTCTTCATTCTGCACATTGTTTCCCATACTCAATATACTTCTTTGTATATTTTACACAAAGTATGTTGGAAAATCTAGTTGGATGCTGTGTTGCAAAATGCAAATAGCGAAAAGTGGAAGAAGGCTTACACATATTATTAAGGTTTAAATACATTTAAATACATTTTTTGTTAGAATTCTAATAACCATGTGTCATTAACTAATGCACAGCAGTTTTAGATATGAAATAGATACATTTCTTAGCTTCAGTCAGTGGCAACATCACAGAATATATGAAGCAACGGTGAAAACACTCAAGTTTTAATGATTACAAAGAAAGAGACCATTAGAAAGTAATGCTATTTTTTAATTCTTTTAAACTCAAAAAGTGTTTATAAACCGAAAGTATGAAGTTGTACTGATAATGTCAGATTATTTTTTATTTTATATAACTGCACATACTGCTTATTTGCTGTATGCTCATGTATTAAATATGATTAATATACCTAATTCCTATGGGCCAAAATATTAAAACAGACAACAATATTTGCCAAAAGTATTTGAAAAGACTCAAATTTGAGGAAAATTTTATATGAGACAACTCAACAATGAATCGCCTACCTCAGAACTGCAATCTGTTCATGCTGTCCTGTGTGGACAGAAGTAGAGGATTCAGCAGGAATTTGGTAGGCTTTAGTTAAACTCAAGTAGTTACATTACGAAGTATAGTTTAGTTGAATCTTTTCAAAGCCTAATTATGCTGCAGGTAACTCAAAAATAGAATATTATTCATCTCTTGCCAGTCACTTGTGTTCCTCTTTCTTGCTAGCCTCTGCTCATAATTTATTTACCCAAACCTTGATTTTTAAACATTCTTTGTACTCCTACCTGCTAACAGCCAACTTGACAAATAGCTATCATTTTACAAATGTAAGAAATAAACTGAAAATAAGAATATCATTTTGTCTTTTTATATGTACCTTATCCTATTCCCAGTTATGCACATCACAGAGTCAGGTGGAGGAGGCATATTTAGAGTTTATATTCAAAACTAGCTAAAATATTCGGCTTTGCCCGTGATTTCACGATTTTATCCCTACAGCTTTTAGACTTAGGTTGGTTATTAAAAGGAACCAGAAGTAAACAAAATAAATAAATAAACAAACAAACAAAAAAATAAATAAAAACACCGGGAAAACACTATGCAAAAGCATTGTTGAACGACCCAAAATATCAAAGGAAGAAAAGCAAGTAGAGAAAGCTGTGTGAATGTAAGACGTTGCATTTCTGTCAGTTAAAAAGAAAACTGTATGAATTCTTTGTGGAGGAGCAAGTAGAGAAAGAAATACGACTGTGTTTCGTGAAAGAAACGTGAGTAAAGATAACGTATTGATGTAATGCATTGCATTTCAATTTCAAACATATTGAAAATTGAATGAATTGTTTGTAGAAGAGGGAGTACAGAAAGAAGTGCGATTGTGTTTTATAAAAGTAAGTAGAGATAATTTTGAGAATGCAACGTGTTGCATGTATACTTCAATCATAGAAAATTGTATGAATTGAATGTTGAAAGGCGAATAAAGAAAAAAATGTGATCGTGTTTCGTAAAAGAAAAGTAAGTAGAGAAAACAGTGTGAATCTATTAGATAAAACAAAAGTTAGTAGACAAAGCCACCTAAGTATTACGTTGTACAGTAAAATGGATAACATACAAAGCCTTCTCCATGGAGAAAGTACACAGTGTGGAAGGCAAGTCATTACATTCCTTCTAATAAGTGCTTCATAGAAGCATTACAAACAAAAAAGTTGAATGGTATTTTGTTCTTTGATAAGCCGATTTTGAAAAAATAAATAGTTTTTTATCCAAGTTGGATGCGTAAGTCCATAAAAATCTGCAAAGATAACTGTTTGTTACTTGTAAGATGCGTGGAGTAACTTATTTCTGACATAACTTCGGTAGTTTCACATAGGGTTTCGAAATAATTAATCACTTAAAAGACGTGAAGGTATACTCTGAGCTGCTCTTTCAGAGATGACATAACTCGACAACGTTGCGTTGAGGTTGGTCAGGGAATTAACTTGGTTTGTGGATGTAAACAGCTTTCGCTTTCGATAATGTTTTGGGAGCTAACCTTTGTAATTAGCCTACACTGTCACAGTAAACACGGAAGGACAAGGCAGGGTATGAATTTGTTTTCAAAACGCACCGTTATGCTGTTTGTTGTACGGAGCTAGGGAAAGTGATCACCCACACAATCTGCAGTGTTGCTAGGTTGTTTTCGATAAAACTAAAATATCTCCATAGGAATCGGTCGGAGACAAAAACGAAGATACAAAATGTGTTCCAAATACCGAAATGTACCGCTGGTTTAAATTAATGTAATTACTTCCCTTTTAATCGGTGTGTACTCGTACGTGCCGCAGTTCGCGATGATTGGTCAAGCCGTTTAGGAGACCATAGAGGACAAACATACATTCATTTTTACTTCCTGTACTACGTATACTAAGTAGAAGTATTGTGTTCCATCCAAAAATTCGATGTCGAGATTTCCCCGGAAATATCTGTTTTGAGGCCCTCTGAATCCAAAAAAGGCATTCTTAGAAAAAGGTCTGTGTGCGGTGTCTGTCTCTGTCTGTCTATCTGTCTGTCTGTGAACAGTATAACTAAAAAACTATAAGTCGGTTACAAACCAAACTTCGTATTTAAGTCTAATATGTTTCAAGGATGCAACAAGAAGATTTTGTACAAAATTCCTCAGCCTCAACTACCCTTTATATGGAAAATTTTCAAAAATTAAGATTTTCTGGAAAATGTTACTAAGGATCTTGATTAAAATGCCATATGTTTACGATATTCTTATGACAAATGAAAGGTATGTTTTGAATTTTCTAGCTACATCCCATGTAGTCCTGTTTACTCTTGATAACTTTTGCATAGCTGGTAAACCGTAAGAGTTAGGCCAATCTTATACTACAAAAAATGTAGATATCGTTAAAGTGCACAATTTATGTCCGAATGAATTTTCTCGTGGAGTGAACTATTTCGGAGATATTCCTTGTTACTTGTGTGAGTTTTGCAATACTTATGCTTTTCTCAAATGGAAGGTTGATACTCACTTTCTTATATCTTAGCCTTGCAAAGAAAACGGAACTTCAAAGCCTTCATTGGGCGACCAACTTCAAAATATTTGACTATTACTGCTCAAAGCCTACTGTTATCCCATATTTCCCTTGTTCCTACAAGGAAATAAGCTGTAAGATAATTTCTGCAAGATCTCAACTAACATGAAGAAGAAATAGGAATAAGAGTTTGTAAGAATAGTTAGTATAAAAGTAGAGAAAGTGATGTGAGTGCAATATATAAATATATGCGTTTTGAAAACACACTCATACCCTGCTTTGTCCTTCCGTGTTTACTGTGACAGTGTAGGCCAATTACAAGCGCTAGCTCCCAAAACATTATCGAAAGCGAAAGCTGTTTACATCCACAAACCAGGTCAATTCCCTGACCAACCTCAAAGTAAGGTTGTCGAGTTACGTCATCTCTGAAATAGCAGCTCAGAGTATTCCTTCACGTCTTTTAAGTGAATAATTATTTCGAAACTCTATGTGATGTCCCATAATAATTACCGAAGTTATGTCACAAACTCTACGCATCTTTCAAGTAATAAATTGTTATCTTTGCACATTCTTGTAGAATTATGCATCCAACTTGGATAAAAAAACTATTTTTTCGAAATCGGCTGATCAAAGAACAAAATGCCATTCGACTTTTTTGTTTGTAATGCTTCTATGAAGCACATATTAGAAGGAATGAAATGACTTCCCTTCCATCCTGTATATTTTCTGCCTGTAAGAGGAAACGAGAAGTAATAATAATAATAATAATAATAATAATAATAATAATAATAATAATAATAATAATAATAATAATAAAAACAATAATAAACTAATGAGAATGTAATAATAAGAGTAATAAAAATATGGTAAAAACAATAGCAATAATAACAACTAAAATAATAAATATAACAATAACAAAGAAATGCCAATTAAACATTACGTGCATTCATATTTGCATGGATTTTGTTGCAGCACTTTACAATCCGTAATCCGTAAAGTTAGATAATGGCAGCATATACAGGAATGAGTTTATTCCCTGGAAAGCAAAGTCCTGTAAGTGAAGTGGAAAATATTAAGATTGTTTTTGTCTATTATCACGCGCTACACATTCTAGTTGAAGCCTAAGTAATTCCTCTCCCGCTCGTCTCCGCAGAACAAAGATCACTCATGTCACTGCCGTCGTCAATAATATACTGTGGATGTCCCCAAAAAAAGGGGGGGGGGGAAACACCGATAGCGCTTAGTATGTTGTGAGGAGTGGCAAACTGATTGATTTTCAGACAGGAATCCCTGTACGGAAATGCACGGCTTGGACGCTGGAGAGCGTCGAAGTTAGAGAACGAACGGTTGTGACAGCGTTGTGTGATGCCATACCATTGACTGCCGCTTTGATTCAGGTTCAAAAAAATGAACCCACGTTTCGTCTCCAGTAACAATTTTTTCCAGAAACTCCTCTCCCTCCAAACTGAAGCGCTGCAAGTGTTCGGAGGCTATTGTTTTCCAATTCACCTGTTATCCGGCGATCACCACGAATGATCTCATCGACTCGCTGAGTGTTGCATGGAGTCACTGCAGTCACCGGCCTGCCGCTTCGCGTTTCATCTGCCAATGGTGTTTGCCCTTCAGCTTCGTTACAGTGACGAACCCATCGTCTAACAGTGCTGACATCCACCGTTGCATCACCATACACATTTTTAGCCTTTTATGAATGCGAATTGGCGTTTCACCTTCCGCAGTCAAAAATTCAATCGCAGAACGCTGTCTAATACGAATATCGATGTCAGCCATTTTGCAAGAGGATGCAGTGCTGCCACCTGTTGACTTAGGAAGTTACTACTGCAGGGGATTGGAGAAGAAGGTTTGAGGAATTGCGCCAAATTCAAATTTTTCACATAACTAACTTATTTAAGGGAAAAAAATAGGAGGCATTACTTATTGACCCACCCTCGTACAATAATATTTGCAATAATATTTATTTATAATATTTGGTTACAATAATTCTGTTTCTTTGATGAGTTAGATTGAAAAAAAAAACCTTAATGTTAGTTTTATTTAATCTGTTTTATTTACTTGCTAAGTAAAGCTTAATGACAAGTATAATAATCAGTCAATTAAATTTAAATATTATAACTAACAAATAATTGAAATGAATCTCGTTAACACTAGTGAACTTCCCAGGGTTTCATCCTCGGTAGTTATGTTGGGGTAAAGAGTATCGTACCTGTATGTATGTAAACCGAAGTTTGGAATGTACATATATATCCTAAATATCACACATTATTTTTATCCTGAAAATTCCTAAGGGACGGAAAAGCTAAATTAATGCGAATGAAACTACGGGGTGTCCCCTCTGAAAAATACTAACGAGGTTTATGTAACTGCGATTTATCACTGGCAGTATCAAAAGCATTTTGAAAAATCTTAATTTCATTCGGAATGTCATCATAGTCTGAGAAACGGGTATCAAAATTTATATTCAAAGCACCCAAAGCTTCGATTGCAAAATGGACAGGAAACTCAGTCTCAGTAGTGTGACTGAATATTTCACTCGTTTTAAAATGTGTGAAACATTTTTCCCGTAACTATGATTGAAACGGTATTATTTTCTGTCGAAATGATGTGATATTAGTGTATAAAACAGGGAGAAGCTGGTTTACTGCTTGCAATCTTAAATTCAGTTCGTTCATATGTTTTGCCAAATCCACACAGAGTGCAAACTTCCACAGTCATTCGCTATTTTGTAATTCAGTAAGCGGGCAATACTTTCCATTGAAAAAATTTGATCTCTGCTTGTAGTTCAAAAAAAGCGCTGAAAGACGTTTCCGCAACTAAGCCAGCGTACAGCATGATATGGTAGGTAATTTTCTCCAATCTCTTGAATAATTCAGTCCAGTGGATCTGATGAAATTAACAACTCATATGACTAGTTTTATAACTTCAGATATATCCAAACATTTTCCAGACAAGGACTGCTGATGAATGATACAATGTAAGACTAATGGTTTTGAACCATCGTCATTTTCTACAGCCTTTGACACAAGTGCAATCACTCCTTTATTTTTACCACACATGTTTTTGCCTTCATCAGTTGTAATAGATTTCAAGTTTTTCTATCGAAGGTTCTTAGTATTAACGGCATTTTCAACCCCCTTGAAATTATCTTCCCCAGCAGTCGTGTCGTGAACACTATCAATATCAAGTTCTTCATACACTGCATAGCTTTTATCTGCTCCTCGAATAAAAATCAACACCTGAGTAGTATTTGTCATATCCGTGGACTCATCCAAGCCTCCAGAAAATCACTCAAGATGTCCATTTTTGTCACATAGTTGACATGGTAATATATTTTCTGCGATGTCTTGTACCCTCCGAGCCACGGTGCTTGCTGACAAAACTGACAATTTTAAATAAATTTATCTGTTCGGGACACATTTCTCCGGCTACTGCAATTACGCATTCTTTGATAATGTCTCCATCGGTGAATGGTTTTCCATGTCTTGTGATTTCAAGAGCCACATAAAAGCTAGCACGAGTTGCAGCCTGTTGTTCACTGTTGACTTTCGTTAAGAAGGATTGCTGCGATTTCAATCCGCGCTTCAAAGTTTCAAATTTTTCTGACCGCAAACTTCCTGTATATTTTGAGTAATTTTGCAAATGTTTCGTTTCATAATGACATTTAATGTTATATTCTTTGAAAACGGCTACGGTTTCATTGCAAATCAAACATAGCGCCTTATTATAGAATTCAATCACGAAATACTGATACTTCCATTGATCTTTGAATGTTCTGCATTCATTATGTACTTTTCTCATATTTTCCATTCTAGTAAATCACACACAACAAGTCAAATCAAAATACTAGTAAGCATGGTCATTGGTCGGTTCAAAAATGTCTTTCAAGCGGAGTTACACCAGAACCAGAACCAGAACCATTATCAGGTCGTACAGGTTCTCCTGTACGGTGTGTCTTTTCGCACAGCACCTAGCCGCTTTTTGCGGCTTTATCTGTGCGATATGGGAGGTTGTCCGTGTATTGTCGTGCGTGTTTGTTTTGGGCAAAGGTTTCTTTCTGTATACCTGATTCAGGATACAGAAAGGGGGCAGGAATAGGTGATGGGTAATGATGTGTTGGAGGATGGGAGTGGCGTTACCCTTATCCAAGGACGTCCTTGGGTAAGCGGTAGCTTTTCTTCCTTCTTGGTGCTAAGTGGTCGTATTGACCTAATACCCGTACCAGCTGATTGGTGTGGGAGTTGATTTTCGAGTACATGGTTCGGGATCGCTCCTTTACCAAGTCCTCGATGTAGGGAAGTCCTGTTTGGGTATGTAGGATGTGAGACGGGAATCTACGTCCGGTATTGAAGATCATTCTAAGTGCCCTGTTCTGCACCGACTGAAGTTTGATGATGTGTGAAGGTGCAGCTGATCCCCAGGCTTCGCAGCCATAAAGGATC
The DNA here is from genome assembly GCA_030765045.1 of Tenodera sinensis. Taxonomy (NCBI): domain Eukaryota; kingdom Metazoa; phylum Arthropoda; class Insecta; order Mantodea; family Mantidae; genus Tenodera; species Tenodera sinensis. Next base: position 257,504,791 of record CM060962.1, read on the forward strand.
ATGGGCGGAATGATGGCCCGGTAAATCCTTAATTTAAGGTGGTTTGGCATAGTAGATTTGAGGATAGGGTAGAGCTGTCTGAGCGCAGCGTGACCAACTTTGGCCTTTGCGCGGACGTGTGGGGCGTATGTTAGCCCGCGATCGAGGACAACGCCTAAGTATTTGGCAGAGGTTACCCATGGGATATTTCTCCGCCTGAGCCGAAGTGACCGATCCGGACGCCAATTGCGAACCTTACCAAGGAGGAGAGCGGAGCTTTTCCCCGGACTAATAGCCATTCTCCACTTTTCACTCCAACGGTCGACGGCGTCGAGTTGTCGTTGAAGGGGAGGGAGGCAATATCTCACGTTTTTATTCTGTGCCATGATGAGGACGTCGTCCGCATACTGGCATGTCGCAGTATGTTGTTCCGTGGGGAAATCGGACATGTAAGCTGCGAAGAGTAGCGGGGAGAGTACACTGCCCTCTGGGACTCCGGCCGCTATTTGTCTTTTGGTAGACAGTTTTCCTTCCACTTTCACTCTGAAAGTGCGGTCCTGAAGGAAACTGCTAAGGATAGTGAGATATGGTGGAGGGATATTTGCCTGCTTAAGTTTGTACAGAAGGCCCTGGTGCCAAGTTGTGGCGAAAGCCTTTTCCACATCCAGCAGCACCGCTACGGTCTTGATGTTTCCCTGGAAACCCAGAGATACCATCTCGGCCACACGCAGCAACTGCATGGACGTGGAATGACCCCGACGAAAACCAAACTGGTGATCCGGTAGGAGTTGCCTCTCCTCAAACAGAGGTAATAGGCGGGTGTGGAGCAACCGCTCAAAAACTTTTGAGACGATTGGGAGAATGCTGATGGAACGGTAGTTGTTAGGAAAGACTGGGTTTTTGGTCGGCTTCAATAAACCGGAGTTACACACTACTTTATTTCACGATAGTTTCTGCCTTCCCAAGGCGGACTGACTGCGGGATCTCGCTGCCGGCTGCTAACCATCTCGAAGTGAGTGGAATACACCAGAACGTCCTCGAAAGTACTACTAGCACCATCTGTTAGCCATAGAGGGTTCTACCGCAGCCTATTTCCGCTTTTGACAACTAGATGTCGTCAAGTGTCACGGTCGTAACAATAATACACAATTTGACTAGTCTAGAAATTACAGATAATGGCAGGAAAAATTAAAACGGTTCTGGCCCTCGTAACTTTCTGGAGTAATCAATACGGCCCTAAGAGTGGAAAGTTTGGAGACCCCTGGTATAGACCACAACTGCTCTCCTAGATTTTGATATGGGGAACATGTCTGTGCTAATAACTCAGTTTCTGAATTTTTGTGGGTGGGCCACTGTTGCGCTCAACGCCTCATATAGTCCCATGGTATGAGCAGGACAATTTGCATATTGAAACCAGGCAAGGATCCCAAGTTTCCATCAAGTTACCGTTCTATTAGTCTACTCCCAATAATTTCGAAAATTTTTGAAAAACTTCTACTGTCCCGTCTAACTCCTCTATTTGAGGAGAGGAGGCTCATTCCGGATCATCAGTTCGGATTCCGTCAAGGCCATTCCACTACCTTACAGCTCCTGCGTCTTGTTGAGAGGGCTGCCCTGGGTTTCCAGGAAAACTTCAAAACTGTCGCGGTGCTTCTGGATGTGGATAAGGCCTTTGCAACAACATGGCACCAGGGCCTACTGTACAAACTTAGAGATGCAAATCTCCCCTCCCCCTACCTGACCCTCATAGCCAGTTTCCTTCGTGACCGCACTTTCAGGGTGCGAGTGGAGGGCAGGTTATCAACTATCAGACCAATAGCGGCCGGAGTACCGGAAGGTAGTGTTCTATCGCCACTGCTCTTTGCCGCATACATGTCTGACTTCCCCGTTGAACCCAGCACTGTTACGTGCCAATATGCCGATGACGTCCTCATACTGGCCCGTAACAAAAATCTACGGTACTGCCTTCCCCCATTGCAAAGACACCTAGATGCCATTGAGAGTTGGAGTGAAAAATGGAGAATGGGAATCAGTCCACAGAAAAGCTCTGCTTTTGTGTTAGGCAAAATTCATTCCTGGAGACCAGAAAGGGACCTGACACTTGGTCAGAGGAGAATCCCTTGGGTCAACACAGCCAAGTACCTTGGTGTACAACTAGACCGAGGACTTACCTTCACCAAACATGTCACAGCTAAAGCTGCCCAAGGTCATGGAGCTCTGGGAAAGCTCTATCCCATCTTTAGGTCTACTATGCCTACACGACTTAAATTACGCATTTATCGTGCGATCATCCCTCCCCTGATCCTGTATGGATGCGAGGCGTGGGGATTCGTGGCTCAAACCACCATCCGCAGACTGCAAGTCGTGCAGAACAGGGCCCTTAGGATGATCTACGATACTGACCGTAGATTTTCTTCCCATATTCTCCATACTCATTCTGGCATTCCATATATTGTGGATGTTGTGCGAGATAGAGCGCGCTCTATGTATGCGAAACTTACGCCACACCCTAACCAGCTGGTAAATACCCTGGGACAATATGATCACCATCTTCCCAGGAGGCGCAAAAGCTATCGTTTACCCAAGGATGTCTTGGGCTGATTGGCTTCGCTGCTTCCTCATTTCACCAAACATTCCAATGCATTCGGTTTCTCGCTAATTTGACACTGCTTGACTTGCTGGTTAGACAAGCTGACCTTTGCTAAGTGAGCAGAGGGGCATGGGTGCCCCAGGATGGGTAGACATTCTAACTGGCACTCATATCCCTAGTCTATAGCAAGAGAGAGTAACCAATCATCACCATTGGCTGACACTGACAAAAATAGCTTGTATAATGACTACATCTTTCATACCTCACGGGTAAATCCATACCAAATGGATAGGTACCGTGGGCATATATCCCGCTCGGGTAAACCCGAGCGACCTGATTTGGCTCTTGGCTCTTGGCAGGACAATTTATACTCCCTTGTCTCTTGAACCTGCACACACACATATACAATCATACCACTTTCTCTAGCCACTATTGTTTATTTTTTATATATGTACTCTCCATCAACTATTCTTAGAAAAGCTTTTTCTACTATGTATGCTAAGTAGCATAGTATTGTATTCCACCCAACATTTTGACTGAGATATTTCCAAAAATACATATTTTGAGACTCGATGAGTCCAAAAATGTTTTTAAAAAATGTTTTGAGTGTGAGTGTGGATGAGGGTGTAAATGAGGCTTGGTGAGGGTGTGGGTGTGAGGATGAGGGTTGATGAGGGTGTGGGTGAGTGAGGATAAGGGTGTGTGGGTGAGTGAAGAAGGTTGGTGAGGGTATGTGAGTGAGTGAGAAGGGTTGGTAATCGTGTGTGAGTGAGTGAGGAGGCTTGGTGAGGGTGTTTGTGAGGATGGTTGGTGAGGGCATGGGTGAAAGAGGATGAGATCTGGTGAGAGCGTGGGTGAGTGAGGATGAACGTTGCTGAGGGCATGGGTGAATGAGGATGAGGATTGATGAGGTTGTGGGTGAGTTAGGATGAGGGTTGGTGAGGGTGTGTGGATGACTGAGGATGATGGTTGATGAGGGTGTGTGGGTCAGTGAGGATATGCGTGTGACCGAGGAGGGCTGGTGAGGGTGTGTGGGTGAGTAAGGAGAGTTGGTGAGGGTGTGTGGGTGAGTGAGGAGGTTGGTGAGGATGTGTGGGTGACTGAGGAGGCTTGGTGAGGGTGTTTGTGAGGATGGTTTGTGAGGGCATGGGTGAGCGAGGATGAGGTCTGGTGAGGGTGTGGGTGATGATAAAGATTGGTGAGGGTATGGGTGAATGAGGATGGGGGTTGATGAGGTTGTGGGTGAGTTAGGATGAGGATTGATGAGGGTGTGTGAGTGAGGATGTGTGGGTGACCGAGGGCTGGTGAGGGTGTGTGGGTGAGTGAGGGTGTGTGGGTTATTGAGGGTGTGTGGGTGACTGAGGAGGGTTGGTGAAGGTGTGTGGGTGAGTGAGGAGGGTTGGTGAGGGTGTGTGGGTGAGTGAGGAGGATTGGTGAGGGTGTGTGTGAGGATGGTTTGTGAGGGCATGGGTGAGCGAGGATGAGGTCTGGTGAGGGTGTGGGAGAGGATGAAGATTGGTGAGGGTATGGGTGAATGAGGGTGAGGGTTGATGAGGTTGTGGGCGAGTTAGGATGAGGGTTGATGAGGGTGTGTGAGTGAGTGAGGATGTGTGGGTGAGCAAGGGCTGGTGAGGGTGTGTGGGTGAGTGAGGGTGTGTGGGAGATTGAGGGTGTGTGGGTGAGTGAGGAGGGTTGGTGAAGGTGTGTGGGTGAGTGAGGAGGGTTGGTGAGGGTGTGTGGGTGAGTGAGGAGGGTTGGTGAGGGTGTGTGGGTGAGTGAGGAGGGTTGGTGAAGGTGTGTGTGTGAGTGAGGAGGGTTGGTGAGGGTGTGTGGGTGAGTGAGGAGGGTTGGTGAGGGTGTGTGGGTGAGTGAGGAGGGTTGGTGAGGGTGTGTGGGTGAGTGAGGAGGGTTGGTGAGGGTGTGTGGGTGAGTGAGGAGGGTTGGTGAGGGTGTGTGGGTGAGTGAGGAGGGTTGGTGAAGGTGTGTGTGTGAGTGAGGAGGGTTGGTGAGGGTGTGTGGGTGAGTGAGGAGGGTTGGTGAGGGTGTGTGGGTGAGTGAGGAGGGTTGGTGAGGGTGTGTGGGTGAGTGAGGAGGGTTGGTGAGGGTGTGTGGGTGAGTGAGGAGGGTTGGTGAGGGTGTGTGGGTGAGTGAGGAGGGTTGGTGAGGGTGTTTGTGAGGATGGTTGGTGAGGGTGTTTGTGAGTATGGTTGGTGAGGGCATGGGTGAGTGAGGATGAGGTCTGGTGAGGGTGTGGGTCAGTGAGGATGAAGGTTGGTGAGGATGTGTGGGTGAGTGTGGAGGGTTGATGAGGGTGTGTGGTGAGTGAGTAGGATTGGTGAGGGCGTGTGGGTGACTGAGGAGGGTTGGTGAGGGTGTGTGGTTGAGTGAGGAGGGTTGGTGAGGGTGTGTGGGTGAGTGAGGATGTGTGGGAGACTGAGGAGGGCTGGTGAGGGTGTGTGGGTGAGGATGAGGGTTGGTGAGGATGTAGGTGAGGAAGAGAGTTGGTGAGGGTGTGTGTCCAAGTGTGTGAGAGTGAGTGAGAAAGAGTAAGAGAAAGAGAGAACAGGGTACCTAACTCAGTAATGAAAAGTTGACTGAACTTACATCTTTCAAGGATGTGGCATGAAGATTTCAAAAAAAAGTCTTCCCACTCCAGACTACCCTTTACACGGAACAGTTTTCAAACATGTGTATGTATGTGTGAGTGTATGCGTGCATGCATCCATGTGTGTCTAATGCACAGGAGTTAACAACAAAGGCATTCTCCTTCTAGCCTCCCAGTATTTATAAATTATATCTTGATTATTTCCAAAGATTAATATGTTTTGCCAGATGCTGCATGTCCATTTCAACATGTTGAGAGCACAATAAACAATTTGGTGATGGCAGTACTCCAATGTTATGAAGATATTTAACCAAGCAGTTATTTAAAAATATTGGTTTTCTCAAAAATTACTAGCAATTTTCATTACACCATCATATGTTTAAAATATGTGCATGATAAATGAAATGTACTTTCTTGTAACTTCCCCTTAAGTCTTCTTCATTTGAGTGACCTTTGAATAACTGGTAAATCATAAGAGATCTTACTACAAAAAATGTAAATCAGATTAAACCACAGAATTTATGTAGAATACTTTTGTTCTGTGGAGTGACACATTTCCAAGATATTCATTGTTGTTTGTTTAAGTTTTCCAATGCTTATGCTTTTCTCAAATGCAAAGTCGTTAATCATTTTTTATGTGCTGGACATGCAAAGAAAATAGAATATCAAAACTATCACATAGCGACCAGCCCTTAACATAGTTGATTGTCAGCCTACTGTATTTTCCTATTTCCATTGTGCTTATCAGTAAATATGCAATAAAACCATTTATGTAAATGTCTATCTTGATTAATACGAGGGCTGTCCAATCTGCAGTCGCAAGGAATCCTGTTACAGGAGATCCGGCAACACTGGTGTGTGCTTGGTTCTTCGTCTCCCAGTTCCCCGCCCTATAAGCTGTTGGTGATGCTGAGTCTTGGCTTAGCAGCTGTTAGAAATGGAGCATCCACTTGCTTCTCCCTCCAGCTGTGAATTATGCTTTGTGATGCTTTTTTTTTGTGTGCAAAAAGACTGCACCAGTGGACATTCATTCCCAACTGTGTGAAGTGTATGGAGAGCAGTGTATGATTGTACAACACATGTGCAAATGGTGCAGAGAATTCAAAGAAGGATGTACAGACGTCCAGGACAACCAGCATTCAGGATGGCCATCGGTTTCAGTCGAAGTGATTGTGAAAGTGGGAGAAGCTATGCTGTAAGGTCGAACGATGATGGTTCAGGAGACCTGCGAGATGATCACTGGTGTCAGCAAAACCTACTGTCACAAAATTTTGACCGATCATTTAGGGTATAACAATGTGAGCAGAGGCATGCTCACGAAGGGAGTGCATTTCCATCAGGACATTGCTCATCGGAACATTGCCCATGTGACAACCAATCTCATCAACAAATTTGGATGGGATGCTGTCACACCCCCTCCTTACAGCCCAGACCTAGCCCCAAGTGACTACCATCTCCTCCTTGACTTGAAGAAACACTTGCATAGGACACATTTCAGAACCAGAGAGGAGCTGAAAGAAACTGTTTTAAGCTATCTTTGCCACACGCCAGGAGTGTTCTACGATGCAGGCATACAAAAGATGGTACACCACATGAAAAATGCATTGATCAGAACGGCATTTATGTTAAAAAATAGGAAAAAGACTAATCTTTCCAAAAATGTATTATTCAATGTCAATAATTATGTTTTTCAATGTGAAAAACTATTGGGAAACATTTTATGGACAACCCTCATATGAAGTAGATGGAAGAGAAGATTTTTAAGAATAATTTGTGCAAGAGTGAAGAAAGTCAAGTGAGTGTACATATGAGACATTTTTCTATCTATTTCATGTTAATCCAGAGAAATATGTACAGAAATAGATACATTTTTCTCATTACATTCTAGGTAAAAGACGAACAAGAGGATGCCAAACTGATATTCAGATTAAGGAACAGCTATAGTTTGAGGTTAAGTTGGATACAACTTGAAACTGGTCAGCATTACAACAACTTGCAATATTAATAGATAAGTGGAGCTTTTAATTTGTAATTTGTTCTTAATGTTGATATTCAGATATTTAGAGGCAGGTTGCTCTATTCTGGCTTTCAAATTCCATAACCTTTCCATGACATCAACAGAAACAAGTGACAACTTGACTTATGTTATGAAGGAGTGTGGTGAACATTGCCCTTAACACTGAAAACTAAGCTTAACATAACGGGTGATCCATAAGACTGTGAACCGGCAGTGCTGTGTTTTGTCTATACGGGTCCTCTGTTGTTGCCAACTGCCGCTCTGTCTTAGAAAAGCATGGATAAAACCACACAGCATTTTTAAAACCACTTTTAGAGGCTTTACTTACCTATACAATTATAGCAGATGCTGAAACTGGCCACCGTCGTTGTCCATACATTTTTGGTACCTCTTTAGGAAATTATCCATCACTTGCCATAGTTCATGTTGAGAAATGCTTGCAGTTTCCTGATGGATATTTTGTTTTAATTCTTCCAGGGTGTGTGAGTTTGTCTTGTACACTTTATGCTTCAAATTACCCCAGAGGTAGAAATCGCAGGGGGTTTGGTCGGGGGACCGAGGGGGTCACAAATTTCAATTAATAATTCTGTCCTGAAACACATTCAATTGTTCTCATCAAAAGATTGGCTGTATGAGCTGTTGCAGAGTCTTGTGGAAAAAAGGCAAAATCATGCTCCCTGCTGGTTAATTCTCAAAAAAAAAGCACAAAATTGTATTCACATATGTACGGGTGTCAACTGTGGACTCGAAAAAAGATGGGCCTATAACACTTTCTCCACTAATGGTGCACCATACGCCTGGCGAGCTGACTGAGTTAACACACACAAATCATACATAAATACACGCTGTGCAATAGAAAACAAATGCTGAGGTGTAATACACTTTGTGACTAAGTACAGGACTAAATAATAAAGCACACTGGTAATAATGCAGCCGCACGATATCATGTCAACTCAATACTGATTGTGAGCAGAGCAGAGAAAAACAAGTCATGTTCGTTACCTTGTGTATAACAGCTGCTGGTGACATGCTTCCACATCCACAGTGGAAAAACACAGTGTAGCAGTTCACATGTATTTGGATCTCTCTGTATTACCTCCCTACTTTATAGTTTTTAGTTACTGTCTGTTCACCAGCTCATGGTCTTAGGGGACTGAAGGGAAGAGGAGAGGCATTCCACGATAGTGGAACACGAGTTTTGTAAACTTGGCAGATAACATTACTGCTGGTTTGTTTGGCAGCTTACCTCCAATGTTATTCCCACTATGTTTGCTCACTAACATGCTAATATCTCTTAATTTCAATTAAAATTGGATGAGTCACTAGTGTTGTCTCAGAAGTAAATAAAAGAGGAGTGTAGAAGTAGATAAATCCCTGCCTAGGAGTGGTGTGAAACCTGTTATGAAACTGTGGTTGCACGGCAGAGGGTTTCAGAGTGAATGTTCCATGTTTAAAGCAGATCTTTATAGGATGATTGAAACAAACCTAAAGAGTTAAATAAGGAAATAATGAAGCTATTTACAGTGAAGCAACAGACCGAATCACCACGGTATAACCGTTTCATCTAAAATGGAGGAAATGTCATTTACATATGTGCTGGCCTATCACAGCACAACAGCGTCCCTCAGAGGCACATGAGGGGAAGGTCGGTGGATCTAAATACCACCTATTTAGTCCTCCCGGCTAGGTCCGATGGACCCGTTGACCAACGATAGGTGTGGTCCCCCTTGCAAAATGGGGGTTTAAGTCGGGTGATGTAACTGCCACATTGTAAAACTGGTGCAGTTAAGAAAACAGTTACATGAAAGCCACATACATGAATATGAGTCCTAAAGATAAACATTCCGGAGTTAAAACTGTCCCCCAATCGGATCTCCGGGTGGGGACATCTTTAGGCAAATTTCATCACAATTCCAATACTTTAAGAATTCTACAATGGAATGCAGGAGGTATGTCCCAGCTTAAAAAACAAGAGCTAATGAAAATATTAAAAGACCAAGATATAGATGTCTTCACAGTACAAGAAGCCAATATATCAGAAGAACAGGAAATATACTTTGAAATGGATCAGTACACTACACATATACTTCCAAAAGCTCGTCAAATAGCAAGTGGTATTCTTACAGGAATTAAAAGAAATATGAAAGCTACTATCCAAATCCAAAAAACAATGGAAGAACAGCATAAATCAGAAATAGTTAAAATTGAAGTATGGAAAAGTAACTACCACTATAGAATTTACAGTATCTACAATCCTCCAGACAATACACTAGAACTAAATTCTATTCCCATAGAACCCAAAAAGTATTTTAATAGGTGATTTTAATGCACACTCCCCTAGGTGGGGCTACAGAGATATAAATTTAGCAGGAAGAGTCATAGAAGACCTATTAAACTCATCAACAATGGAATTAATATTTAATCCAAATGATCCACCCACTTACCTTCATTATAATGGTTTGGGTACAAATCCTGATCTTCTGATGGTGTCATCTGACATAATTGACAATACAAAAAGAGAAACAATAGAAGACCCAGGTTCAGGCCACAGAATCACCATAAACTCCATAAGAGGTCTAATAAATAAAAGTAACAAACCAAAAATTAAAACTTCTTGGAATTTTAAGAAAGCAGATTGGTCCAGTTTCCAAAATGAGATAGAAGGGAAGTGTAATATACTGTTAGAATCAGAGTTCAAGTCAACAGATGAAATGAATAAAAAAATTTGTGAAACATTATTGACAGCAGCCAAAACACATATCCCAAAAGGAAAGTTAAAGAAATATAGCTACTTTTGGTCTCCATCTTTATCTAAGTTAAAACACGAAAGAAATATAGCAAGAGTCAAAGCCGAAAGAACCAAGTGTACAAAACTGGAGAAGAAAAGCAGCCATTTTTAAGAAAGAATTAATTACAGCAAAGTGGGCCAGTTTCACAAATTTTGTAGAACATATGGACTATAGGAAAGATGAAAATAAAATATACAAATTCCTTAATAAAACAAAATTATCAAAAAATATAACTGAACCATTAAAACTTAATAACAAAAGCTTAACTACAGATAGGGAAATAGCAGAATCCCTTAACAAGTTTTATGCTCAGTCACAAAGAATACCCCAAGCATATAAAAAACAAGATAAGGCTATCCAAGAAACTATCAGAGAAACTAATAAGCCAAAAGGTTTACGAAATGATATTTTTATTCAGCATTTTAATGAAACAGAACTGGATTTAACAATAGAACAAGCACAGAACAAAAAATCTCCAGGACCTGACAAGATCCACCCAGAGTTTATTAAACACCTTGGCAGGAAAGGAAAAGAAATCCTACTTAAACTGTATAACACGTGTTGGAGAATGACTGTACCTTTCGAATGGAAAAAAGCCATTATCATCCCAATTTTAAAGAAAAACAAACCTTCAAACAATATTAATAGTTTCAGACCAATATCTTTGACCAGTGTTATTGCAAAAGTGATGGAAAGAATGGTGGCATCTAGACTTGACTGGTTCCTAGAATATTACAACTTAATTAATAGTTCACAGACCGGCTTCAGACAGAATCATAGTACAAGTGAAAATGTACTCCTACTAAGCCAAGACATCAAGGAAGCTTTCAATAGAAAGGAGTATACCTTAGCAGTATTCATTGATTTTAAATCAGCATATGACTCAGTCTGGAGAAACAAATTAATTGAGAAGTTGCAATCAATAGGTGTGAAAAGTAACATGCTTAAATGGATAACTCAGTTTATTTCACAAATATTTTGTGCCACAAAATATAATATATACATTTCCAAATATAAACAAACACACCGAGGACTTCCACAAGGTGCTGTTCTGAGCACAACACTCTTTAACATATATATATAAATGACCTTCCATCAATAACAAAAACTTTAGAAACCAAAATTGCTTTATTTGCTGACGATGTAGTCATTTGGACTTCAGGCTCTCCAAAAAAAACCTGAATTAATTAAAGACAGAAAAGAAACAGCCCTAAACAAAGCACATGAATGGAGCTCCAAAAACCTCATGACTATCAATGTGGAAAAAACAAATTATGAATTATTTACACTAAAATACAAACCAGTTAATATTAACATAAATTATAATGGTAAACCACTCAAAGCAGTTGATGATGCCAAATACTTAGGCATCACTTTCAACAGAAAGCTAAGTTGGAAAAACATATAACAAACATCTCAGAAAAGGTTGAAAAGAAACTGCAAATCCTGAAAAGGTTAGCTGGTGCTAACTCTCAAGGAGAGTCCTTAACACAACATACAAAATGTATGTTAAACCAAACCTCTTGTACTGTTCTGAAGCTTTAACCCTTTCACTGCTATCACATTGGTGATATACACATAGTTCCTGTGCTGAATTTTTTGCCAACAATTTCAATGTCATATTTCTAAATAAGTTCTATATTTAAGAACAAGGTAATAAAATTTCATGCAATAACCTTACCTTTTCTGGTGTATATCCACTCCATTCAGCAGAATATGTGAGGAATATTTTATCCTTTGTTTTATAATTATTTGCTTCATTCCACTGATTAGAATGTATAATGCACTGATACGAATAAGGTAGACTTCCCTTATAGTCTTTCTTACAAAGAAATTTGAAATGAACTATCACAGTTTCTTGTAGAAAACTGTTACAAAATACACAAGAGTATTGTTTTTGTTTTCACCCCTTAACTCTAATAGTGAAGGAGGGTGTGGTACCTCTCAAAACAGGGAACAATGCACAATGCCACATTACACTGGAAGCACATATACCTGGATTCCCTCCTCTTTCTCTCAGCTGTCTTTGTATGTGAACAAACTGTACAGTTTCTTGTTGGGTTCTTTTTCTTTCCTATTGGTGGTACAAGGGATGGAAAATGCCTCTCTTTCAAACGAAGAGGACAAAGAGATGGTGTTGAAGGACGTCCTTTTTTACTCGACTGTTTTGGAGTAGCATGCTTTCTTAGCAGCTGTCGAATTACTTCTAAATGGAAATCCGCAAGTGCAATGTTTCCACCAGTTTTGACATTATATAATATACAAGAATTTAAAATAGATAAATCTAAAAGATGAAAAAAGAACTTTTTGTACCATTTGATTGATTTCCGCATGGAATGTACAGAAGAAAGCAACATATCAGTTTTGTCAACTGCCCCCATGTTTTGGTTATACTCAAGGACACACTCGGGCTTGTGAATGGGATGTTTTTGTTTATCTAATTTGTTAGTTGGCTTTTTCTGATTGCTGTGGAGGGTTGAAAGCATGCATACTTCCCGTCTATCTAACCATCTTAGTGCCATCATATTATCTGTGAATTTGGCTTCAATATCACCCTTTTGTAGCTTTTTGGGAATAAAGGCATTCCTTTTCGTGTCCTCCTAACAGTTCCACAAATATTGAAATTTTGTTTATGAAGACTATCAAACAACAGGGGACTGGAATACCAGTTAACCAGCCACAAACTGTGTCCCTTCCCAGAATATTTTTCAATGAGTGTCTGAACTACAGCTCCAGACATACCAAAATCCTGAATAGGAAATAGTTCAGTTTGTTTGCCAGTATATACTATAAAATCTAAAATGTAGCCTGTCTCACAGTCACAAATTATGAATAGTTTGATGCCAAATCTGGTTCTTTTAGAAGGAGTGAATTGTCGGAAGATGAGCCTACCCTTGAATAGCACCATACTTTCATCAATGCAAATATTAGAAAATGGACCGAATGTAGCACTGAACTTATGCCGAAGGTGATATATAATCATTTTTAGTTTATATAATCGGTCACCCGCCGATTGTGTATTGTTGTCGCAGAAATGAAGGGTGCGAAGTAACAACAAATACCTGTCCCATGACATGTAATTGTGGAACTGAGGAGTTTCAATCAGAGGATCAGTAGACCAATACTCTTCCCTAGAAAGTTTTTTTACTCTTGGCATGAGCATTGTCAGTGCTAAGAACACATACATTTCATCCACATTAGTGTCATGCCACTTTTGAAGATGAGAAGATGGGGAGGGTGGAACCACATTTGTCATAAACGAGTAGAAACTGTTTGTCTCCTCCACTATTTTCTGCATTACATCTACACTAAAAAAATGACAGAAATAGTCTGATGCCTCCGAAGCACTACTCAAAGTCCCAGCTGTGATTCCTGCAACACTGTCATCAAATGGATGGATTCGCGGCACATACACATCGTCCTTCCACCGAAACAAAGGAGTTTGCACTCGTGGTCTTTTACAAGAATGTGATGGACCTGTAATATCACGAACTAGTTCTTGTTCGGTTTCAGGTTCACCTTCACTTCCGGATTCACTAGATGGGAAATCAAACTCTTCATCTGATTCTAAAGTTGCAAAAATATCTAAAAGTTCCTTGTTGGTAAACATGTGCCCGGCACGGAATGACGCTATCTTAGCCCAACTGGCAGTGGCGTGCAGTAATTTCCTGCAACTAACATGTGACTTGTGCACAGTTTACTATAAAACCCTGCAGATGTCATACAACACCAGAGACTGCACAGCAACTAGTGTCAGCGTATAGCCAAGAGATGGCAGAAGAAGTCAGTGCACGTGGGCCCGCTTTAATGTAAGTGACTCGAAAGTTACGGCCATTAGAAAATGGCGTGATGCCCAACCGAGTATACTCGTCTTTAGCAAGACAGCAGCAACATTTTACCACCGAGTTAACTCGGTCTTAGCAGTGAAAGGGTTAATAACTGCAGCAAATGCTAACATCAATAAACTTGAACAAATACAAAATCAGGCTCTTTGCCTAATCACTGGAGCAGTTAAATCCACACCTATTGATGTCATGCTTGCCTTAACATGGACCCCATCATTAACAACAAAAATAGAACAAGCATTGCTCCAACACGAGAAAATGTTACGACTGCCAAACTCTAAATGGGCAGAAGAGAACCTCCCCCCTTCAATCCTTAAAACTCATAGTAGTTTCCTAGAAAAGGTAACACAGATTAAATCCAAATTGAACATTCCTAACACCAGAGAAAATCTACTTATAAGAGAAAATCCATTGGAATTATTGCAACCTACCTTCAATTTGGAATTAATAGCGGAAATAAGTAAATCAGACACACCAAAAGAAATACAAAAACTTCTAGCTCTAGAAACAATCAGTACTAGGTATTCCACAGAAGAATGGCTGCACATATATACTGATGGATCCTCCAAGGAAAACCTTACTGGAGCTGGAGTTACGTGTTCACATTTTTCCTTTTATCATTCTGTTGGCAGAGACACAACAAATTATGATGGAGAAATAGAGGCTATACACATTGTTCTCCGACAATTATTAAATCTTCCCTTAAATAAATTTAACAAGGCAGTAATTCTTTCGGATTCTAAAGCTGCAATTCAGGGAATATGTTCAAATACTACAAAGAAGTCAACAAAAATTAGAGAATGCTACAAAATGTTAACACAACTCCAAAAAGTTAATAAGACTGTTCATCTCCAATGGATTCCAGCACACTGTGGAGTCATGGGGAGCGAAGCTGCAGACTCACTTGCAAAGAAAGGCACAACAATAAAACAAAAGTCTAAATTCAATTTCTCATATTCCTCAATAAAACGCTTGATCATTAAAAAATTTTGTCATTCATACCTACAAGAAATAGAAACAAATGCCAAAGATAAAAAATGGATTACACTACTTTCCAACCCAGATATAATCCCCCAGAGACCAAGGAAAACAGTGGTTGCAGCCTTCCGACTATTGACAAATCACGACTGCTTAGCAAGTCATCTCTACAGAATAGGTATCTCAGCCTCACCAATATGTGTCCTGTGTAATGATCCAGCAGAAATGAACGAAGACCACTTGAAGGCCTGTGAAGCATTAAGATCAGAATGAACTACAGTTCAAAAGTATTGGAAAGCACGAATGCTAATGGCCAGATTAGCCAGATGCAAGGCACTAGAAAACAACAACAACAACAACAGTGAAGCAACAAGAATCTAAAGTAAAAACAAATTAGAAACTAAAAGCTTCACTTATCTTAGTAATATTGCAAGTTCTCTGGTGCTAAGAAGTTTCAAGTTGACTCCAACTCATTCTCTAATTTGTTTTCACTTTAAACCTAAAGAGGTTTCTAAAGTGAATGCGTTCTGGATTTCATTGGGTCATACTGTCATTTGCTTGTCCCCATACAAGTGTGACCTCAAACCCATAGAACTAGCTTAGACCAAGGTAAAACGAATAGTTAAAGAAATATAACAGGCGACTTATTCTTGTAGAAATTGTATGATATAACACTCGAGGGTATGTCACTTCTGAGCAAAACAGACTGGCAGGGTTTTCTGAAAACACATAGAAAAAGTAGAAGATGATCAGTGAGAGAGAGACGGAGTAGTTGAAAAAATTGTTTGTTTTATAAGCTAAATATACTCCATGGACTAAAAATAACATTTATGACTGCAGCTCCAAATATCAATGTTTATCTGGAATTGTTTACTGACGCACTCACTTGCTGTATTTCTCCCAGGGACCACAAGCTGGTGAAGAAACTGTAAATAAGCCGGTTTCCTTTATAAGGGACAAAAAGTTTTGAAGTAGATTTCTTTAGGAACGTCATCACCTTTTATAATTATGCCCAGCAGTTCATATATTTTCATACCTAATGCTTCACATTTGAAGGTTATATAAGGGCAGTATCATCCTCTTTATTACCAAACCTGCAAACTGGTTCTTTCCAATATGAAGGTGTTTTTTAGTCTGCCATGTCTGTCAAAAGCCCAACTATCAGTTGAATGGCAACACCACTTTTTAAAAAATCACAAAGCATTGAAAAGTTCAAACCAATTTTAAAAGAAATACAAAAAAAATTGTATTTCAAATATTTTGAAATAATTTGTATACCTTAATGATATTGCCATGTTCACATTGTAAGTTTTGTCCATTTCTTATGGTTTACTGGTTATGCAAGTCATTCAGAATGAAGAGAACTTCGGAGGCTATTCCTAGAAAATTCAAGTAATAAATTTCATTTGTCATGAAAATATCTTAAACATATGGTATTTTATAAAAATGATGAAAATGAAGTGTTTAAAACTAATGAGCATATTAATAAATTGAAGAATATGTTGATATTTATAAACACATTCTGCTCCAACTTCCTTGTAATAATATGAATCACAGGACTGGTTTCGGAGAGGGTCCTCTCCATCATTCAGCTGTTGATCGACTGATTCAACATCAGGTAACTGCATCCCTCTTCCCTCGTTGCCTGGTATGCTGTTCTTCATATTGGCTAGTTGTAAGACATCACCTGTGATTGGTATGTCGAACAGGTTTGCCAACCCATACAATGATTATGGGGACATACAATAATTTCAATGTTTGTACTCATGGTTGTCATCACATGATAATTATAGCTGTGTACAGTAATTTCGATACCAGCGATATATCATTTTCACTGGTTTGTCACACCAGCAAAATTAAATTAATTACAAATGGCGACACCACTTCTGCCCTCATGGCCTGCCTCCACCTCTCTAAGTCAACCATTTCATATCCTACTCTTTATCTTCTTGTTGCCAGTGTGTCCAGATCTGGTAATCTCAATGAAGTCACTGTTCAGAAAATTGATGATCAATGGAGGAAACTCAGAATATGTGATATTCCGTGTGAAATAAAGAACGTGGCAGTTTCTGAAGTGCTGTTAAATACATGTATCACCATGGTGGAAATGCTGATTTCAAAGAACTGGCGGAGATTGCTTTATCAGTGATTTCGTTGCCCCACAGAAACACTTCTTGTTAAAGAGTTTTTCCCAAACTGGGTTTACTAAATCTGCAAGCCACCGAGATGTTAAAGTTTATCTCAACAACAAATTTGTATAATTCTGCAACAGTTGAGGAAGATGATGAACTTTCAGATGAATAGTGCGAGAAACATAAGTGCTAAAGTTATAATACTGATTGAGTTCATCAATCTTATGAACATCAATAATATTGCATTTTCCTAAGTGTTATGCTGATACATTTATTGTTGTAGCATTTGGTTTATGATGCACAATAATTTTGAGTGGCCAGTGCAATAATTTTACATTTAAACATTGGCAACCCTGATGTTGAAATTCATCAGCTGACTTTGATCCTTAATGATACAAATGTTTTCCCACGCTGTTAACTCCAAATTAATTTTTTGCTGGTTTTAAAATTTGGATATTTAGGTTGATATTTTCATTGCAGGACCAAAAGTGGCGAGCTATGGATAATTTATCTATTTCTTTGTGTTCAATATTTCTGACATGTTCCTTCATTCTGGTTTCTGAAGTGTAGGAAAATATTTACATAATTAAAGATCAAGATAGGCTGATGAATTTTGACATACTGATCATAGACAATGGGTGGTATAAATGAAAACAAGCAATAGCTTTTTCTCACTAATTTGGAGCAAGAGGTTGGTTTGGTATAAATAAAAACCTTCTCCTCCATCTCCTTGCAAGATAAAGCTTCCAGACCTTGACCGCGGAGCTATTGCTCGGGAAATGGTATAAATAAAAACCAGCTTTCTGGCCTTTTCTGAGGTAGCTATGTAGGTACCTCAGCTTGCTCAATCAGTTAGTACCATGGCCAAGATTTCCCGCTCCCACTGTTTTAAAACAACTAGCTTATTGCCAATTAGTTTCAAATCACTTTTGGACTTAATTCTTGTTTTTAAGTTGCTTTTTTTTAGTATTTGCATCTCACTGATGGATGTTTTAAACTCTTCCTCCAATTGTTGCTTTACTGTAGCTACTGCTAAACTTTTGCGCTTACTCAAACTGTGTGAGCTTTCACGGCCGATGTCATAATGTAGAAACTGATTATCCGGGCTTGTGGGCCGTGGTCTAGTCAGGAAACTCCTTCCAGACATTTTAATGGTTCAGTTATATTTTTTGATAATTTTGTTTTATTAAGGAATTTGCATATTTTATTTCCATCTTTCCTATAGTCCATATGTTCTACAAAATTTGTGAAACTGGCCCACTTTGCTGTAATCAATTCTTTCTTAAAAATGGCTGCTTTTCTTCTCCAGTTTTGTACACTTGGTTCTTTCGGCTTTGACTCTTGCTATATTTCTTTCGTGTTTTAACTTAGATAAAGATGGAGACCAAAAGTAGCTATATTTCTTTAACTTTCCTTTTGGGATATGTGTTTTGGCTGCTGTCAATAATGTTTCACAAATTTTTTTATTCATTTCATCTGTTGACTTGAACTCTGATTCTAACAGTATATTACACTTCCCTTCTATCTCATTTTGGAAACTGGACCAATCTGCTTTTTTAAAATTCCAAGAAGTTTTAATTTTTGGTTTGTTACTTTTATTTATTAGACCTCTTATGGAGTTTATGGTGATTCTGTGGCCTGAACCTGGGTCTTCCATTGTTTCTCTTTTTGTATTGTCAATTATGTCAGATGACACCATCAGAAGATCAGGATTTGTACCTGAACAAGTTATTTTGGTTAAACGGTTAATTTTGTTTTTACTGTACGCTGATTGAAATAAAATTAGGATCCTGTTTTATCCTCAGTCACATAATGTCTCTCAGGCAAGTAATTCAGTGATCCATGTGAAGAATAAGTCATGCAATGCTGTGTAAGAAGCATGTACTGTATTTCTTTCTTGGTTTCCAGTATGTTGTTGTTAGCTAATGCTGGATTTCTGACAATGAAGTCATTAATCCTCTTGCTCTCCAATATTTTTCAATATATATTGAGGAGACTTAGCAATAAATGTAACCGCTTTTTAGAGAGCACCATATTTTTATGTTTTGTGGTCACATCACTCTCTCACAACCCCCAGAATGTCTGGAGGACCACACCTGTCGTTGGTTTACGGGTCTCACCGACCTGACAGGGAGAATTATCAAAACAAATTCACCGACCATATCGTCTGATTACCAATCAGAGGACGTATTACATGCCATGACAGGTCAGAATGTTAGAGGTTAAGGTTTGATAGAGAAATTAGAGAAATGAAGAGGTTGGAAAGCTTCCAGCCAAAAGGCTGGAAGATGTGTGTGTGTGTGTATATATGTGTACGAGTGTGTGCGTGGGTGAATGCGTGTGTGTATGTGTCTGTATATAATTTGTAAATATGTACATATGTATATATAACCCAAAGACGAAACAGACAAAAGACAAAAGAAAACTATTCTCGGTGACCTACAGATGGTCACCATATGGGTTTTTGTATATAGCGAAAACTGTAAATATGAACAAAGTCAACTGTAAGTCAATGTAAATATAGCCTGTAAGCCGGGCCCAATGTACTGGCACCAGGCCAATACTTTTACAATAAATAACTTGAACTTGAACTCCGTGTCAGTCATCGCCGAGACTAAGAGAGTGTTAAGGCAACGCCACTGAGAATGTTCGATGCAGCTTCGGACGAAACATCTGGAAGGAGTTTCCTGACTAGACCACGGCCCACAAGCCCGGATAATCAGTTTCTACATTTTGCGCTTACTTTCTGACAACTGTGCTTTTAATAGAATGTCTTGATTTTCGTTTAATAGATGAACAAAGCGCCTCATAAATACACCGCTTTCTTCAACCATGGTGACTGAAATACGTGTTGTAAAATATAAATTACTCTTGGAGATATTTGCTGCTATATCAGCTCCGATGATACAAGGACATTTTTCTGAGGTGTTGTGATCTTGCCTGGTTAGAATGCGAGTGATGTCATAGTGATCCACTTTCATTACCGGAAACCTGATAATGGAATCAAAACATATACGCACATGCTTATACAAACATGCAGCACGTATGAAGAGCATAATACTCGTACAAATCAAGGTCAAATAATATCTATAAAATAAGTCTATATGAAACTCTTTCACAAAGTAGGTATAGCTTTAATTCAGATAACACTTTTAAAAGCTTAGAATTGCCTATTTTGATGTTCCATAAATTGTAATTGCCCAGTTCTAGAGCAGATCAACAGAACACCAGTAAAAGTAATCTTTCAGTATATCACTTGTAATAGACGCAGGGCATCAAATTATGGGAATCTGGGTTTAAATTTATAAAAGGATAATCGCCATGTGTTGGAAGTTCGGATCAATCCCAATTATTGTTTCATTTATCCCTGCCCCCCCCCCCCCCAAAAAAAAAGAAATTGACGTAAACTATGTGTTTTAATTAGATACACATTTTTTTGTGTAGTAAGACTTCGTCTATCTCCTACAGTTTATCAGTTATACAAACAAATGTGATTCAGAAAGAAAAGGACTTCACAGGCTATTCCCCCGAAATTAAAGGTATACCCACAATTCAATTGTCATGTAAATATTTTAACATATGTCATTTTAATCAAAATACGAGTACAGTGGCCATTTTTGAGAAAATTAAAAATTAGGAATGTTTATCCATGTAAAAGTTAGTTTTGGATGGAGGATTTCCATAAAGCCGCACTCCTGGAGGTTACTGAACTTCAATACGAAATTTGGTTTTTAGTGACTGCTTGGGTTTTGATGTTCACACTTACACACATACAGGCACGCACACATAGACTTCTCTCTCTCTCTCTCTCTCTCTATTTAGAGAGGCTCAGAAGCTGTATTTCTGCTTTAATCTCAATATCGAATTATTGGGCGGAATGCAATAATTCCTCTACTATACGTTTAGTGGTTGAGGAACTAAAAAATTACACAATATGTAGGGACTTGGATGCAGATATAAACAATTATAATCACATTTAAAGAGAAAATGTAGATTTGCTTCCACAGCATTTGCTTCCAGAGGGAAATGAAACACAAAGGGGACCTTTTAACTAACAATCTGTATACATCCTAAGGTGTTGTCATCTTGCCTGTGTACGATAACGCTAAAGATAATGTGAATGTGGTAATAGTGTTCCGCTCTCATTAACGACGATAATGTAATCAAAGCGATACATAGAGTAGAATATTGTGCAAATCAAAACCGGGTTATAACTGAAGACTTTCATATAAAACCGACCCTAAATTTAAATTCCCACGAAATGAAACTTCATCCGGTATAGCTTTAATAAGATAAAGTCATATAATCTTGGAATTAGTCCCCACAGACTCACTCTTGGAATTAGTTATTGATAGTTTATATGTATAGATGTAAAGGATATCAGTATAACAGTGCAAACACACGAGTACATATTATCTACTTAAATATATCAGATGATACATACTATAAAATTAAGAAAATCACTGATGGAATTTAGAAAGTGTATGAACGTTATCGGTGGAATGCCAGGCGAATCTTAATTTCTATTTAATTTGCCAAATCTTTACTTACATTTTTGTTCTTTAAAATTAGTATCTTTATCATGTTTAACATGAATAAGTATATGGATATTTAAATGCAGCAAATATTTAAATCCCCTCCAGACATGAAAAAGGTGTGTTTGTTTACGTGGCCTGGTGAAGGTCACGGAGCTAAAGCTGCGTGTTGTAAGCATGAGCTGGTGGAAGAGGGGAAGTTTTTATTTATACCAAATCACGACCTTTTGCTTATTCTCAACTTGCTTACCAGCTTCAGCTCACAAGCACTAGCTAGTTTTTATTTATACCACCCAATGTCTTATGACTAGCCAATAGGAAGAGCAGCAGATCAGGCAGCGAGAGAAGATGGAGGCAGTTACCTAATGCTGAACCAGTTGATCAACAGTTGAATGACGGAGAGGACCCTCCCCAAAACTAGTCCTGTGATTAACATAATTACAAGTAAGTTGGAGCAGAATATGTTTATAAATATCAACATATTTTTTAATTTATATGGTATTTTAATCAAAATTGCTAGAGCAATTTTCAGAAATTAAAAATAAATATTTTTCCATGTAAAGGATAGTTTGGAGTGAGGGATTATCTTCAAACTCTTCATGTCTCATCTTTGGAAGAAACTAAACTTTTGTGCTTCTCCATTTTTGTCATGTCAATACTAACTTGAGTAGGTTGTGTGCCCAGAGTGTTGCGCATAGGGTTTAACAGGCATGGCAACCCTATCTGTGATAATTCCAGTGGTATGTTGTTGTTTGCCACTTGCATACAGTTAACATTCTGTTATAAGCGAGGTTAGGAAATTCATGCATTTGCATACTTTTTCAAGCCATGTTATTTATATACTAACACACTATTTTCACAAACTATAAATTTTCTAGTGCTCCTAATAAACTTTATTAGGCACAGAACACCATGTTTGTGCTATTTTAAGTAAATTCATCACATTTTAGTAAATATGTTCATCTAGCATATTTTTTTGCACACAAATGGGAAATATTTTTTAAAACAAGTTATTTTGGTTAAACGGTTAATTTTGTTTTTACTGTACGCTGATTGAAATAAAATTAGGATCCTGTTTTATCCTCAGTCACATAATGTCTCTCAGGCAAGTAATTCAGTGATCCATGTGAAGAATAAGTCATGCAATGCTGTGTAAGAAGCATGTACTGTATTTCTTTCTTGGTTTCCAGTATGTTGTTGTTAGCTAATGCTGGATTTCTGACAATGAAGTCATTAATCCTCTTGCTCTCCAATATTTTTCAATAAATATTGAAGAGACTTAGCAATAAATGTAATCGCTTTTTAGAGAGCACCATATTTTTATGTTTTGGCGGTCACATCACTCTCTCACAACCCCCAAAATGTCTGGAGGACCACACCTGTCGTTGGTTTACGGGTCTCACCGACCTGACAGGGAGAATTATCAAAACAAATTCACCGACCATATCGTCTGATTACCAATCAGAGGACATATTACATGCCATGACAGGTCAGCATGTTAGAGGTTAAGGTTTTATAGAGAAATTAGAGAAATGGAGAGGTTGGAAAAATAAAGACTCCCTAGCCCTCAGGAACCCTAATAGCATCAGGGTCAGAAGAGAACAAGAGATGACCAAGGTAAGGTCAGATAGAAAAGTTACACTGAGGAGCAAGACACCAATAAGTGGAAGTAATGTTCTGCTCAGCTTGGGTATCTTGTGGTCACTATTCACATATCCCCTAGACGGAGACCCCTGAGTAGAATGTGAACCATATTATTTCTTAAGATTTTGGACACAGGCACAACTATGAGGGTTCGCTTAACAGCAAATTTGTTTGCAGTGTCTGGTTAACCTCACCATTTGTCAAAAGTTTTGGAAAGTACGAAATCTGTACTACAGCAGTGTTCATCACTTTTAGTTCATCAGAGTGTAGGAGTTTATCGTTTTATCACATTTTATGCAAGCAGGACATAATGCCTTGGTTCCCTGCCAAGGAATGCGGCCTGGGTTCGATCCCACCCCTGGGGGTGCAGATTTTAAGTCCGGGGTATAGGACCGGTGCCCACTCAACATCGTGAGGAAATTGAGGAGCTTGAGATAGTAAGGGACCCTGGTCATGAAAGCCAACTTTCCAGCTGGGGGTGTTGAGATGCTGACCACATCTCCTCCTTGTATTGGTTGGATGGTCGCCCACTTCTACCTTGCATATGTAGGCGTGAGGTCGGCAGTCGGGTTGGCAGGCCCTGGTCCGATATGGACTGTAATGCCATGAGTTTAATTTTAACTTAGATAAATTAGTGACAAAGCTCCAGTTATCTTTTACTAAATTTCATTTTAAAAGATAACTGAAGCCACGCCAGTGATAAAAGTTCCTGCTACACTGTTACTAGCTTCAATTCAATTAGTTTCCCCATACTAAATGAAAAAACTGGAGATCCAACGAATCATTTTCTTAAAAATTGTGCATAAATATTGGGCTGTACCCATTATACATATTTTTTCTGGAATAAAATGTCATACATTTATAAAGAAACAATGGTGTTAATACATGTCCCTTAAAGACAGGTAGCATCATTGAGTTGAATGTATTTTCAAAGCAACGCTGAAAAATAAATCGACCCTTCTTTGATGGAGGTGTTGTTGGCACAACATCTTCATTGCCCTCACTGCTGCTTTCTTCTGAAATTTTGGATGAGGTACTCCTCTGCTTGCTCATTCCTGAACAGGATGGCTCTGCAAAAAATCCAATATCATTACCATTTAGTAACCAAATGAAAACAAAACTGATTAACAAAAATAATGGATGAACACCAACCACCAGAACATGCAGGCTTCCGCATGAACTATAGCACTATCAACCACATACACCCAAAGAACTTAAGGACTGAAAAAACGTACGAGTTCAATCAAAGAATATACATAGCACTCATTAATTATAAAAAGGCATTTAATTCAAAAGAACACAATTGATAGCTATCAATTCAAAGTAAATAAGAATCAAACGAGATGAACTGTAAAGCATGAGTAAGACAGAAATCAAAGGAGAAATCTTTAGAGTAAGAGGAGAAGTCAAACAGGGTGACCCTATCTCTCCCAAACTCTTCACATGCACACTAGAAGTTACATTCAGAAAACTGAGTTGGAAGAGGAAAGGGATAAATGTTAACGGAAGAACACTCTCAAATTTAAGGGTTGCAGACGATCTAGAGGTGCTTGCAAAATCTGCCACAGAACTACAGGAAATGATAGAACTGAGCACTAAAAGCATGTTAGCAGGACTAAAAATGAATCCTACAAAGACCAAAGCAACGACAAATGATGAAGAGACACCAATAATAATAGAGAGCACATAAATTCAATAGTACAGTGAATACATATATTTGGGTCAAGCAGTCAGCCCAATAGGAAAAGGGGTCAAAGAAATTCAAAGAAGAATAAGTCAAGCATGGGGGGAATTCTGGGGACTCCAATTTCTACTCCTAGACAAAGACATTAACATTCGATTAAGATTGGAAACCCTACAAAACTGTGCCACATCAGTGCCAACATATGGTAGCCAAACCTGGACACTGACAAAACAACAAGAACAGACGATACAAATATGCCAATACAAAATGGAAAGATCTTGGAAATTAAACTACAAGACAAAATAAGGAATGAAGAACTGAGATTACAAAGTGGCATCGAAGATGCACACAAGACTACAAGAAGACTCAAATGGAAATGGGGAGAACATGTGGCCAGATTACCTGGGCCTATGCCGCCACAATGTGGGACCCAAGAAGAGGGAAAAGAAGAAGGGGGAGACCAAGAAAGACATGGTTTCGAGTATGGATCGCATCTTTTTGGCTTTTTTAAGAAAATTAAAAACATAAAAATTATGCTGGAGTTTTGCTGCGAACTATGTTGAGCTTCTTCAATGGGTAACAATGAAACTCATCCAATTAGCCACTTGCTACTCTGACAGGCCTCGTTGTACTGTCCCACTCGCAATCTTATTGGTTCCTTCTCCTCCAATAGGAAGTCATCCTGCTAGTAGGGTCTTCCATATTGTGTTGAGTGGTTTGCCTGTGTCACGATTCAAACTGCACTTTTCTTTAAATATTTCTATGCTTTCCCTTACTATTCTTTGAGAGAAATTGTCACAGATTGCTAAAATTTTTAAATTGTTGAAATCAATGTGGTGGCCAGTGTTTTCTGTATGTTCTGCAATGGCAGATTTTTCTGGTTCAGAGAGTTTCATGTATCTTGTAAGTTCCTTCCTCCTTGTATTGATAGACCTACCTGTTTGACCTATGTATGATTCACCACAATCATAGGTAATTTTATAAACATCTGGATTTTACAGTCACCCATTGAGGAAGCTGAACAGAGTTTGCAGCAAAACAGGGGCATAATATTTAATTTTTTAATTTTTAATTTTCTTAAAAAAGCCAACAAGATGAAGCCCATACCAGAAATCAAGAAAGAAGTATGAACAAAGGCCGTGGAGATCTATGTAATCATTTAATATCATTTATCATTTAATTATTTACTATACTGACTTATCCTTTCTCTCCCAGTACAATAAACATTATGTGAAAGAGCATAACTAATACATTATATTACTGCATCAAACAAAGCAATTATGATCTACTTTCAATTATATCGTTAACGAATTATGTTTATTGGGGACTCAAGAACCATACAGTATATTATTGTAGCAACACTCGCACTGCTTGCTGTTCAACTGCATTATAGACAGTAATTTTAAACAGTTGGTGTTATTCTATTTACATTGTTTCAGAAAGCTCCCAACTCCACAGTGCAATTGCACATTCAAAGAATGTATTCTTTGAATTCTCCTGAGTTAATGACAATGTATTGGCTTCCCCTTAAGCAGTAGCATAAATAATGGCTCTGCAGATATAGGACAATGGTGTGCTTCAAGGAGAACCTGGACGAAACATTAGTGAGAATCTGCTTACAAAACATTAGGGGTAATAAGTGCAGATATTTTGATAATTGGTACCTTAATATATATCCACTTCGGTGTCTTAGTTGGTTTTTCTCTTCACCTAAGAGTTTTCCCACAAATTTATAATATTGTTTACCTCCTGATGCTTTTTGTATGGTCGTAACAGTGCCACAAAAGGATAACGTCTGTTGCATAGACCACCTGTTTTGCTCCACACCTCAATGTGTGACCTACTGGCCTAGATAGTGAGAAGTCATTCTTCTTGCAGAGGCATTGGAACTCAGTTCCAGTAAACTATTGATTATCGTGAGACAGACCCACTCTGCATCACAACTGAGCCATGCCTACTTGTTAGAGGTACCTACTACCAAACCTGGAAATGTACTACTCTTAATAAATAAAATTATAAGTCCACAAACAAGCAAATATTGACTTAATACTGTTCATTACACTATCCTCAATTACCAGCACAAATATTTGGACTTACTCTCCTAACAGCCCATATATGCAGACAATATGTCCATGGATGCACAGATGGATCTTCCCTCAGAATGGGCTAACTAACGCTTTACAGAAACCTGTTGCATTTTAAAAAATATAATTTTATTCTCATTAATGTTTAGGATAACATATAGCTGAAACACATACATTTTTATGCTCTCTTCTGGAATTTCTGACACCAATTTTCTTGAAGTACAAAATTCTGTACATTGGGACTCAGTTAATATAATCCAACCCGAAATAATAAAAATAACCTATTCTGAGCACAAAGAGCATAAATTTTGTGTACCTATATTTTACGTAAAGTTTTTGATCTCTGATTTAGGATATGAAGCTGTGAAGTATCTCTTAGAAGTACTTGCCAGTATGGATGATTCTGAGGGTGAGTTGAAGATGACGCTTCAGAGAATGATAACACCAGCACCCCTATCAAACAACACAAAGGGAAGTGCAACATTTTTTATGCCTGGTTTTAAACAGGAATTGTTTTAAAACTTTCCATGAACAATAGAAAGTCAAAACAAGGCTAATTCTGGTTTAATTATGTACTTTTATTTTTATGTAATCATGTTTTTACATTTATTAAGCCATTTTGAGCTCATGTTCAATATAGTATTTTTCCTTACATGGGTTATTGCTTCCAAGACCCAAGGCACAATATAATGTACTTCAATTCTTCAAGAAATTATGCATCTAAGAATTTTTTACACATTTTCTCAATGGATTTAGTCATAACTAAACATAAGAAACGCATATTCATACATATTTGCAGAAGGAGGCTAAGGAAACAGGACTAAAATAGCAATGACCCAGTGACAACTTGCGGAAGGGGACTTAGCACCTCGATCGATAGGCGATCTTTTATGCCTATGCCCCTCACGGGGCACTCCCGGGTGGATGGATGAGGCTAGTGGATCCGAAGGGTAGCCAGAGCGTTGCCACGTCAGAGCAGGTGGCAGGATCCCTACATTTTCCCAGTTAGAAGCACCCCGGTGAAAGTTGGCTTAGTCCCCTCCTCCCCTCGGGCTGGTACCATCCCGTGGGGGCCCGAAAACCAGTGGCTCGCCTTCCGATCCAGGGGACGACGGTTCAAGAGCGCATTTGTTCTCCTCACCGATGCTTCCAACCCTGAAAGAAACCTAACGGGATGAATTAATTGTGAAATGAAATTATTAATGTAACGAAATGGAGCGACAAGAAATTCGGAGGATATAGAAATCATTCCCAGCATTCGCCTGGTGATCCAGGGAAACCTCCAAAAAACATGGGACAGGAAGGTCGGCCACGGGATCGAACCCACGACCTCCCGAATGTGGGCCACATACCTTACCGCCTAAGCCATCCCGGTCGGTGCTAAAATGGCAAAGTGCCTTAAATATTTACATAGGAATCACTTTTCCAAACAAAAGGAACCATATTTAGTGTATACCTGAAGCCATTAGCAGAGCCAAGCATGGGGAGCATCCGCAATATTAGACAAACGTGCATGCCGACGTCAATCACATTATCCTTAGATCCCATACACGAATTTAACATACATTGTTGCTTACAGGATGAGCTACGGAACCTCATTAATTTTCTTTAATAAAGTGGTTATAATTTGCATGTTTTGCCTAACAAACGTCTGTTGGGTCACCTACATCTAGTAAAGAAACTGAGTTTGATGAAAGAATTCACAAGCACACAAATATCTGGTTTTTGTTCAACAAACACAAGCTCTTGGCATTTCATGATACCTTCTCATTTACTCTTACTTTCGTGTATAATAAAGCTTTAAACTAGAGCAGGAGAATATCATGGGCAATCACTTAGAAGATCTGGAAAAACTCAAATAGTTCCATGCATATTTATCCATAACCATAAAGGTTGGCTAACAAAAAGTAGGAATGGAAACCAGAATGAGAACTACAAAGTTAAAATATGTGTATTACATGTTGACTGCAATTAACAAGAAGTTTTCCTGGGATTGGGAAAGAAGACTTGGTCACGTTTAAACTTTTTTTTCCGTTCCTGAGAAAGGCATATTACATCCATAGTGAGCATATGCATAGATCCATATTTTGACCTGAAGCAGTTCCTACAGCTCTCTCGTCCAAGCTGGGAAAGACATACTGGAAGAAAATACAGCAAATGTACAGCTTGATTATTTAGACCTTACCCTGCTTAGCTGTATGTGCAGTAGTTGGGCTAGTCCACTATCTTCCATGAGGGATTTTGGGTCGGCAGTAGCAGAGTTCCGAGCATGTGCACAATGTGGGTAACAAGCAGGTAAGGAGAATACTGCCAGCCTTTGTCCCCCAACCTAGACTAGCTTCTCTTCCTCTGCATTTCTGCAGGGTCAGGTCTAAATAATGAAGCTGTACATTCTGGCTTCCATGGATTTATTGAACATGGCTTCTTCTAGTGAAAGTGGCACTCATAGTTTGTTTATACACAACTTAAAATTGACATAAGTCTCATAAAGCAGCAATAGTAGAAACTATAAAGAACAGCAACCACCAACAGAAACTAACAGAAAAGTGTAAAAAACAAGACACCTTTAATGTGTGCAAAATTAACAAAGAGTGATGCTCAGCAAGACACATTTGCTCAAGGTATTAGTAGTATTGGGTCTGCATTTAGAAATTTTTTACTCTAGCACATTTTGATGGCTGAACTCAAAGTAGGTGGAAAAATATTATTGGTTAGTTACACATGATATCCTGATTTGTAAAATTGAACTTCCGTTTGTTATAGATGTGGTCAGTTATGTTCATTTCTGGTGCCAACAAACTTACTGCTGGTATTTTTAAACACACAAGCCGTGTGTGTGTGTGTGTGTGTGTGTGTGTGTGTGTGTGTGTGTGTGTGTGTGTGTGTGTGTGTGTGTGTGTGGAATGTTTAAGAGGTGGAATCAGGACTAAAAAGCTCAATGTAGTAAATTTGTTGGCATAAATATATAATAATTACCATCTAAAGGTTATTTAATCCCAGAATATAGAGCACTTACATTAGTAAGTCTCCTTTGGAGCATTTGTCTCTGATGTGAGACTCTCTTTGTGGTCTTCTGGAAGAAATACAAATCAGTTGGAGAATTCAATGTCATTCTGGCAAGTTATCACAGTAGCTTAATGGTTAAAGCAGCTGTGTGGTAAGTGGAAGGTCTGTGGTTCAAATCCTGGCTGTGGCGTTGAATTTTCCAGTTCTGATTGTACCTCTCAATTTGTATTGTTTATTATTGACATTATCATGCTTAAACCAAATTTTGGACCTGGTCAAAAATGTTTAGATGCTGAGTTATAGAAACATGGGGAGCCCAAACCCTGGTTGCACTGGCAAGGGTCTATTTTATGTTATAGTAATAAAATTATATTAGTGTTTGTCAATATACCATTTCCAGTTTGTTTTAGGATTTTAAACTGCCTCAACTGAGACTCATCAGAAAATATTTTCTAAATCACTACTGTTGTATTATACCTAAGCCATTTCCCCTTGATTAGTTTTTTTTCCCTCCAATCATTGGTTTCTTTACATTCTATAAAAAATGCACTTAGCCTTTATTAACCATACAGATTGTGCAGCCTACTTCTGTGATGTAGTGGTAGAGTATCTGCCTCACATTCAAGAGGTCCCAAGTTTGGGTCTCAGTTAGGGTGAGTTATCTGGACAAGGTTTTTTCCAAGATTTTCCCTCATCCTGAGAAGATGAATGTCGGATATCTTTAAGCTCTATGGACTTGGGCTCTTCCACTGATTTCATTCATACATCATCTGATATGACCCATTATGTTGCAAGACATTAATAAAAACCACCCAGATTGGGCATATACCATATACTTTCACAGATAAGACAATAGTTGAATTATAAAAAGTGGTTCCCGAAATCTGGGATCATCTTATTGGACACATACAATAAAGAATTCATTGAAATGTTATAAATTAAAACCATTTTAAAATTAAACAAATCACTCACCAATGGGTTTAAGGTCCTGCAAAATCCTTGTACTCATGGTCTAAGGCTAACAGCTCCTCAAGTACATCCTCACTTTCGTTGTTAAGATGGTTGTTAATATGTGTCCTTATTTCCAATATGACCTAATGGAAAATTGTGTTTTTGGCTCATACTAATAATAAATTTGTGAAAACTTGTGAGTTCATGAGCAAGATCTTGTAATTTTTGTGCAATTTTTGTTCTCTGTTATATCGCCAGATTTTTTCTGTTCATGAACTGATTGCATCAACCTACTATTGCTTTTGATTCTTTACCTAGTTCTGTGTCGGCCCATACCCACTACAACGCATAAGCCTTAATCATATTTCTTGTAACAACATAACAACTCTGCCTCTGTTCTTGTACCCATTCTACGTTATTTTCTAAATCTGGCCAGCAAGCTATTTGTCTCCTGATTGAACATTTTTTCGTTGACATTTTTAAGTATGATCTTCATTCTTTCTCCTATCTCTTCTATTATATCCAAAGCCCTTGTTGCAACACAGTTTGATTCTTCAGCTGTTTTACAAGTTTTAGCTTGAAGCCTGCTTTTATTCATTGGTTTCATGATTAGTCCCAGTCTTTGCAAATTTTACATTGCTAGCTGAGTTCTTGATTCGGCACTTGCTTCTATAGGCAAAAGCATAACAATGCTGAAGGGAAGGAGGCTTTTTCTTATATAGGCAACTGTAATTAATTGTACCACTTTTGTGACTGTTCAGCAATCATAAGGCAGTTCTACCAGATGCAAGTAAATAAAATGTGTTCATTTGAAAAATTATGAAAAAGACATAATTCTGGATACACTATACAGTATTATTATCCAGATGATCATAGGGGGTCCCCTTTAGAACAGATACATACTATAACTATAGAACTTTGATGAAAATTTATATGTCTTATCTGCCAAAATGTAAGGTATTTTTCATTACATTTCCCCTTTGCCCCCTTAATTTCTGCACTACTAGAAAAAAAATCTGATGTGTTGCACTCACATAATTTTCTTTATTCTTGTACTAACCATTCTTACAAACTCTTATTCTTGCATCTTCTTTGTGTTAGTTAAGATAAACATTTGCAGAAATTGTTTTATTGCTCATTTTCTTGCACATGCAATGGGAATATGAGAATACAGTAGGCTTTGAGTGAGAGTCAGATATTTAAAGCTTTCAAATTCCCTTCTCTTTGCATGGTTAACATATAAAGAAAGAATAGTATGTTCCTTTTGATAGAAGTATAGGTTCTCCAAAATTTACACAAATAATGAGGAATATCTCCAAAATGGTTTACGCTACAAAAAAATTTATTCAGACATAAGTTATGTGTTTTAGCAAGGTCCACATTTTTTTTATAGTAAGATTTGCTCTATCTCTTACGGGTTATCAGTTATTCAAATATCATCCAGACTAAATAGGATCATGGGCTATAGCCAGAAAATTCAAGATATACATTTCATTTTTCATAAAAATATCTCAAACATATGGCATGTTAATCAAAATCATTAGCCATTTGCAAAGAAATCAAAATTTTCGAAAAATTTTCCATTTAAAGGGTAGTTCAGGGTGAAGCAATTTTCTTCAAAATCATCATGCCACATCCTTGATAGACATTAAACTTAAATACCAACTTTGGCTCTTAACTGACTTTTCATTTTTGAGTTAAGCTTTCCACAGACTGACAGACACACAGACAGATACACACAAGGACCTTTTTCTAAAATTGCTGTTTTTGGATTCAGGGGGCCTCAGAACATATTAATAAATACTGGAAGTTGATTACAATGTTGTTGGAATCACATTAAAATATGGATTTTGAGTCAGTAACACTAAACAGTCTGCAGGAGATACCAGCTTCTACAGTTCATTCAATGTCTGGTTGATAATGGTGGAAAGCTAACCTCCGAAACATGTACCAGGAAAATTAAGTGAGTCTTATTAATCAACTCAAAATCCATATTTTAATGTAAACCTTGCAATGGCTTCCCTCTCCTTTTTATTACACATATCTAAATATTTTTCTTTTTTAGGTTCTGTTTTATTCATTTTATATAAAATTAATGTCTTGTTTTTATTCATCTTAGCCCAGATATTTTCATCAACCATATCTTCAAACCTAAATCAAATGTATTTCTAAAACCTGTGTATCATTTCATGTCTTTGCCCCAACATACCTCCTAATCCATCCTTCTCCAACTGGTCCTTAATTCTACTCAGCCAGTTATCTGTACTCTGGTGCTTATCTTGATAGTTAAAGCAACATTTTAAAATACTTTTTTCTGGTAATTGGTTTTTCCAGAACCAATATTTCTTTTCATTATCATCCCTCTCTCATTGAATTTCCCCAATTCTAAAAGTGATACTGCATTTGCTGCAAAATTGTTCCCCTCTGCACAGGTCACTTCATCTGTATTTATATTTATCTTTAGTAAAATACTCAAAGAAAAATGAACACTGTTACTGGCAATGTTCAATACTTTAAAGCTAACCACCATTGGTAATAGATCCTTGCTACCTAGCACATAATCCGCTGTACTCTGGCCAACTCCACAACACAAGTAAATTCACCTTCCTTATGCTCCCACTAACAACCGCTCAGTATAACATAATTTGTATTTTTACAAAAGTGAGTTAATTTTAAACCTTCTTGACTTGTTTTATATTTACTGGTTCTGTCACTAAAGGCTTCATCATTTTCTCTAATCTCAGCCCCCTTGAACTACTACTTCTGGCCCAAAGATCCCCATATTATGCATTTAAATCTTCAACTATCAGGAATTCTATCAGTTAAATTCACTTCTTATTTCCTCTATTTTATCTTCCATTTCACAGAGCAGTGAGGAATTTCAAATTAATGTTTTAGTTGGATTACATGCTATTCCCAAACCTATGTCCCATTTCTGTATTACCAACCACATTACATTCTTAGATTATCTCTGCTTGACTTTATTTGTTATGTCATTTCTAATAAATGCCCCAAACTCAGGGGAAACTTTTCCTCTAGTCTTCCTTCTCCTTCCTGTTTCATTAATAAATGTAACATCAGTTATATCTACTTGATTGCCTTCTTACAGCCTGCTTTCTGCTACAGCAAAAATTTGATTCTCTTTCCTGCTTCTGATATAACTACAACACAGTCCTCTGTAAACCCTCACAGTTCCAAAAAGCATGTGACACAATCACCTTCCCTTCTGCTATATCCTATTGTGAACCTCCCCTGAATCTGAATTTCTTTAGTGTTCTCTGACTTCTACAAATTCTACCCTCAGATCCTTTCTTCTCTCTTCCTTGCTCTAATCCCTACACATTTCTATTCTGAGTTTGCCCCTGTACCACCCACTCAATTTCTATTAAACATCCCTTTGGTATTGTCGCCCATCACATTATTGTCGGCACTACCGCAAAGGGAGCCGAAGGGAAGAGACAGAGAATGGCCACATTGTTGGGCGCTTGCCGAAAGAGAGAAAGGGATAGAGACTTCTGGAATTTTCTGCTTTGTATTTGACCACAATAATAACGGAACTTTCCTGAAGTTTCCAGAATAGTGCCTGGGAGATATCAATAGCGGTAAAGTGTGAGAAGGGACAGTTTTTGTGTTACTAAATTGGAGCCGTGCTGTTGGTGAATCGGAAAAGACTTTCTTGCTGTTGCAACGAGTGTACAAAGTTACTGTTTACGGAAATAAAAGTGTTTCTTTATCTCGACTACATCTGTCTTCTTTACTTTACACCCACGAAAGTCACACTGGTGTCAGAAGCGGGATATGACGATGGAGGCTACATTGGTGAGCTTTTTACAAGAGCTGAAAGCAGAGATGAAGACGGCAAACAACAACCTCGCTGCTGAGCTGAAAGAGATGAAGACGGAGCTATCAGCGAAAATTGACGAGCAACTGGCTGGCGTAAGGAAGGATGTGAAAGAGCTCGGTGGAAAGGTGGAAGAGCTCGGTGGAAAGATGGAGGACCTCGGCCAATGCGTTGACGCCCTGGAGAATGTCGGGGAACGGCTTAGCGTTCTCGAAGACAGGGTCGACGGTAGCGTCAAGGAGCTAAATGCAATGGTGGAAGGGATGCTTAGTGAAAAGCTCAAGAACTACAAGGCCGAGGCTCCAGCACGCGACACAACATCGACGCGCGTCAAACAACCGAAGTACGATGGCACGTCAACGTTTGAGGTCTTCCGCCGTCAATTCGACACAGTGGCCAAGCACAACAAATGGTCGCCAGAAGAAGAGTCCGCGCAGCTGATAGCCAGCCTCCAGGGACGAGCCGCAGAGGTGCTGAACGCAGTCCAGACAGTGGCGGCGCCCAAGGACATCTGGGAGGCCCTGGAGAACCGGTACGGAAACCACCGCTTAGCCGCAGCCTACCGCAGCCAACTGAAATCTAGGATGCAATTGCCAGTGGAGATGCAGCAGGAGTTCGCCCTGGCAATCGAACAGCTGGCCAGCAAAGCCTTGGTCGACCTCCCCTCCGAATTCGTATCCCGAGAAGCCGCCTATACCTTCGTCGACGGGGTACGCGATGCCGAGATACGTCAACGCCTGATGTTCGGCACTACAGGACCATCCACGAGGCACTAACGGCTGCATTAAGGATGGAAGCGGCCAAAGTGACGGCTACCCCGACCTCGAAGACAAGGAGTTTCCGCTACTATGAAGACCGCAGACCAGTCCAGGGACGCCGACGAAGACCAGGTGGCGTGTGTTGGGTGTGTGGCCAGCCGGGACACCTGATGAGAGACTGCCGGCACCAAGAAGAGCAGCCGGAAAACGAGTAATGGCTGGCGTGGCGAGGGGCACGTCGGCGCCATCACCATCATCCCCTCGAGTGATACTGCGCGCCGTCAGCCGACGGATGGATGACAGCCTCATCGCGGACGGTTGGGTGAGAGGGAAGCCGTGCCGCGTGCTTGTTGACACTGGAGCAGCCGTGACTGTCATAAGACCTGACGTAGCCAGGGGCTTGCCGTCGAGAAAACCGAGCCGACCGTACCAACTAGTGACGGCATCGGGTGACACCTTACCTGTGGAGAGGGAGGCCCTGCTGCAGTTGACCTTGGGGCGAAGTGTCTTGCGTTTGTGGGTGTTCGTCGCGGAGGTGGCTGAGGAGGTGATACTGGGACTGGATGCCCTCAGGAGCCACGAGGCGACGGTCGACATCGGCAAGAAGGTTCTACGGCTTAAGGGAGAGGAAGTAATGCTCCGGCACCCAGAAGAACGCCTTGGAATCTGCAGGGTCATTCTCAGGGAAGACGTAGTTGTCCCCGCGAGAAGCGAGATGGTAGTGACCGCGCGACTGGAAGGCGAGCGCAAGAAGAACATGCTGCTGGACCGGAAGACGCATGTGCACGGGCTCTGTGTAGCCGGTACATTGTTGCCGTGCCGAGAGGAGGTGCCGGTGAGACTGCTTAACCCAACAGACACCGATCACGACGTCCAGGCCGGGACGGAGTTGGGGGCGTGCGAGCCCGTGGTCAGCGTAACACCAATAGACAATACCCAGGAGCCGGTGCCGACGCAACACCTGGGGCCCCGGCTGGAAGGCTTACTGGAGAGGGCGGCCGACCTCCTGACCGCTGAACAGAGAGAGAAGGTCCAACAACTGCTGAGACAATATGAGCGCATCTTCAGCCAAGGCAGCAGCGATTACGGCCGTACGGACCGAGTGCTTCACCACATGGACACCGGAGACGCTCGGCCTAATCGGCAACCACCTAGACGCGTTCCGTTGGCTAAACAACAAGCGGCGGTACGAGACATGCTGGAGGACATGAGAACCAAGGGAGTGATCGAAGAGTCTGACAGTCCTTGGTGTTCCCCTGTAGTTCTGGTGAAGAAGAAGAAGAAGAAGAAGAAGAAGAAGAAGAATGGCGAGCTACGCTTCTGCGTAGATTACAGGAAGTTGAACGCTGTCACCAGGAAGGACTGCTTCCCCTTACCCCAGATTGACGACACCCTGTACACGCTTGCTGGTGCCCAGTGGTTCTCAACCCTGGATCTGATATCGGGTTACTGGCAGGTGGCTCTAGACCCGAGAGACAAGGAGAAGACCGCATTCTCGACAGGCCAAGGGCTTTGGCAGTTCACAGTTATGCCCTTTGGTCTCTGCAACGCACCAGCTACCTTCCAACGCCTCATGGAGTCAGTAATGAGAGGATTGACTTATGACGCCTGCCTGTTATACCTGGACGACATCATCATCGTCGGCAAGACATTCGAAGACCATCTTGACAAACTGACCAAGGTGCTACAGAGACTGCAGGCGACCGGCTTGAAGCTGAACGCCAAGAAGTGCCAGCTCTTCCGCAGGGAAGTCAACTACTTGGGCCACATAGTCTCACCAACCGGAGTGGCCACGGATCCGGAGAAGACACAGGCCGTGAGAGATTGGCCTCGCCCAAAGGATAAGCGAGAACTGCGCAGTTTCCTTGGATTGTGCAGTTATTACCGCCGCTTCATAAAGGGTTTCTCCAGCATCGCCAAACCCCTCACTCGCCTGACGGAAGAACATCGACCTTACGTGTGGACGGAGGACGCCGAAGGCGCTTTCCGGCAGCTGAAGAGAGTGCTCTGCAGTGCTCCTATTTTGGGATTCCCACAACCAGGTGACGCCTTTATTATGGACACCGACGCCAGCGACCATTGCATTGGAGGCGTCCTATCCCAAGTCCAGAACGGCCACGAGCGGGTGATAGCCTACTACAGCAAGACGTTGTCCAAGGCAGAGAAGAACTACTGTGTCACCCGACGAGAGCTACTGGCGGTAGTGAAGACCTTGGAGCACTTCTACAAGTACCTGTACGGTCAGCCATTCCACGTGAGGACAGACCACTCCGCCCTAACCTGGCTACTTAGCTTTAGAAACCTGGAGGGCCAGACAGCCCGTTGAGTCCAGAGGTTGCAGGAGTACGACTTCACCTCCGAACATCGCAGAGGGAAGAGCCACGGCAACGCAGACGCCATGTCCCGAAGACCCCGCCCAGAAGAGTGCGGCCAATGCGCAAGAGTGGAAGAGAAGGAGCGTACCGCAGCTTTCAGAGTGGTCAAGCAGTGCCTGCGGATGGATGGGATAGCGTGGGCCTGAGGAGGGAGCAGCTGGCGGACGCCAACTTGGGGCCACTCTTGAAGGAAGTGCAGGCAGGGACGAGACCAACCTGGGAG
Source organism: Tenodera sinensis (assembly GCA_030765045.1). Taxonomy (NCBI): domain Eukaryota; kingdom Metazoa; phylum Arthropoda; class Insecta; order Mantodea; family Mantidae; genus Tenodera; species Tenodera sinensis. The sequence continues at coordinate 257,542,827 of CM060962.1, forward strand.
GACATCGCACCCAGAAGCGCTAATTACAAGTCGTACTGGGCCCAATGGGACACGTTGATGACCAAAGAGGGCGTGCTGTTCCGGGTATGGGAATCACCTGATGGGAAGACCCAGAAAGAGCAGTTGGTACTTCCCCGAAGTAAGGTCCCGGAAGTCTTGGAGGGAAGTGCACGCCGGTACCTCGGGTGGACACCTAGGAGCAAACCGGACGATCGACAAACTCCGACAGCGCTACTACTGGCTGAGGCTCCGAGCAGACGCTGAGAACTGGTGCCTTCAATGTCACGTGTGCGCCGCGAGTCGCGGCCCCTAGACTAGGAGCCGGGGTCGCATGCAGCAGTACTACGTCGGAGCGCCCTTCGAACGCATCGCCGTTGACATAGCTGGACCATTCCCAGTGTCCGATCGAGGCAACAAGTACCTGATGGTAGCTGTTGACTACTTCACCAAGTGGCCGGAGGTGTATGCCATCCCGAACCAAGACACAGTCGGACGGCATGGTCGAGAGATACATCAAGACCCTAGAGGAGCACCTGAGGAAGGTCGTGGCCAGCCATCAGCGAGACTGGGACCTCAAGGTACCACTGTTCTTGCTGGCCTACCGTTCGTCGACACACGACACCACCGGGATGACACCAGCAAGCCTAATGTTTGGCCGAGAGCTACGCCTCCCTTGTGGCCTGGCTTTTGGGAGCCCCCCGGAAGCGAAACAGCCGGCAACCGAGTATGTGGAGAATCTAGTAGACCATCTCCACGACATGCACGAGATGGCTCGTCAGAACATCCAGATGGCGAGCGACCGCATGAAGACCCGGTACGACAGGCAAGCCAACAGCCGAGGATTCCAGCAAGGTAACATGGTCTGGTTGTACCGCCCTACCCGGACCAAGGGACGCTGCCCAAAACTTCAACAACCGTGGCAAGGACCGTACCGAGTGGTAAAGAGGATTAACGACGTAGTCTACCGCATCCAGAAAGTGCCCCGAGGAAAGATGTTAGTGGTACACCTGGATCGTCTGGCCCGTTACGATGGTGCTGTTCGGGACGACCAGCCTTGAGGAGGGAGCAGTGTCGCCCATCACATTATTGTCGGCACTACCGCAAAGGGAGCCGAAGGGAAGAGACAGAGAATGGCCGCATTGTTGGGCGCTTGCCGAAAGAGAGAAAGGGATAGAGACTTCTGGCATTTTCTGCTTTGTATTTGACTGCAATAATAACTGAACTTTCCTGAAGTTTCCAGAATAGTGCCTGGGAGATATAAATAGCGGTAAAGTGTGAGAAGGGACAGTTTTTGTGCTACTAAATCGGAGCCGTACTGTTGGTGAATCGGAAAAGACTTTCTTGCTGTTGTAACGAGTGTACAAAGTTACTGTTTATGGAAATAAAAGTGTTTCTTTATCTCGACTACACCTGTCTTCTTTACTTTACACCCACGAAAGTCACAGTATTGAGATGACACAAGATGATCTATTGGAGCTATTGGCTTCTCGTGTGCTGTCATGTGTCAGCTGTCTCACTTGCTGTGTTAGCCTTCTATCCACTGCAATTCACCATGGCAACATTATTAATAGAGCAACCCACATTATGCTTTATTTTTTTTATAATAATGCTTTATCTTTTTGATGATTATGCTTTATCATGCTTTATTTTTTATAATGCATTTCTTTCATACAAATAAGCTTCAGCAACTTAATTTCTTTTTCGAGACAGTAAAGCAAGTTTCTTACATAAAGTTATACAAGAACACACTACAATAAGAGAACAAAGCTAAAGAATGAAAATTTAGTCATCTGTGTCACTCTCAGTCTCTGTGCTGCATTCTTGAGATTGATATTCTTAAAATTAATATTCTTGAGGTTGATTAATTGCAAGTTTCAGGTAAAATTCAAGAGTTTCTTCTGCGAGACATGACTGTTTATAATTTAAAATCCAATTGAGCTGAGAAAAACTTCTCTCAACCGAAGCAGATGATGGTGGTACCATTATTGCCTTCATTGCTAGCTTACTTAGTACAGGCATCTGTGGAATGTTTCTGCCAGAAGGATAAAGCAGTAGTAGAATACAAATTTTCCTCTTTCACCATTGCTGCATATGTTGATATTTCTTCCAATGGAACATCAGTGTTAGAGAAGCATTTCGGTTCACCTGAAGTGAAGATGGAATAAATCTGCTCAGGAATGGCTAATGTTGGATCCAAATTCTGAACTTCCTTCCAGAAGCTTTTTGCAGGATGGCGTCTATTCATATACATCTCAAGCTTTTTACATGATACACCAGAACTTTGAAGCATGTACAGAACTGAGGACAGGCTAAGTCAGGTCTTTGTTGCATCGGTATTGTTTGATTCCAAGACCTGAATTTGTTTACAAATACCATCACAGATTCCAGATATAGTTCTGAGTTGAAGTTGAAGGGCTTTATTTTCAACTAGTTTTAAATTTGTTACAGCAGCACTACTTTCACCATCTTCCAGTTCGATCCAACGTGCAACTGCATTGAAATTGATGCTGTGATATTTTCCTGCCTTCAACCATGTGCCCCAATGAGTGATTACAGGAAATGGAGGTAGATCAAGTGCTTCTGATTCTTTTAAGCATTCCATTAATCTCTCTCTTCTGGCTGGAGTTTTCACTAAAGTTGTCTTAACAGCTGCAATCAGCAATTTTGAGCTCAAATCTAATCTCTTCAGCACAAATGTGCAACACATGTGCCCAACAGGTAGAATGTAAAAGCTGAGGTGCAACTCCAGTCAATTGCCTGCTACCAGAAAGCAAATACGTTGCACTGTCCGAAATAAGAGCAATAAAATTAGACCTGTGAACACCAGTAAGATCTAGTGTGTCAAGTATTAAATTTACTATTACATCAGCATTGGAATGTTGTACAATTTTGGTTTTTACATGACAGGGTTTCTCGCCCAAAACACCCAAATCACCACCTTACGATTCTTTATATCTGTCGTTTCGTGAACCACTAGATAAACAGATTTTCCCTCACATTTTGACTTGGCTTCCTGAAGGTCTTCTTTAGCACACTTGCCAAGATATCTTCCCAAAGTGGTTTCACTGGGAGCCGGTTTCATATTTGTAGCTGCTGCTATCCACTGACGAAACTGTTGGTTATGGAAGACATGAAATGGAATACCAGCAGAAGTGAATGCTTTGACCACTTCTTTCATATTAACCTTTGAATTTTCCATACGCTGCCACACTTAAGATTTAGTACTAGTATGTATGCTGCTAAGACTGCCTAAGGTTGAACAATGTCCATAACTTTGTTTCTGAGAAAACTTTCCACATGCTTTTGCACAATGGACTTCTTTTCATAATTAATGCTCTCTGAAAATAAGGTACACAAAAGTTTCCCCTTTTCAGCCACAAAATGTGGGAAACTCATGTACCCTTTGAATTGCATTTACAGCAGTTTTTGGCATGCTGATGTTCAACAGATATGAACTGCTCTGCTACAGATTGTATACTGACCATAAAACCGTTAAACTTCACACACAAGTTTATTGTTGAAATTGTTGAGGGAAACAATGTTTAATTTCTGCACTGAATCTATTTTTGGAAATTAACTGTCAGTTTAAAATCTAAGAATTGTACTTTAAATTACATATTGTGCTTTTATGCTTTACTTTTTAAAATTATGCTTTATTGTGCTTTTAAAACTTATTTATTCCTAAATCTTAGACCCCCAAAATCACGTTCTGGGTAGCAACCACATGTGAAAAGCTCTGTTATGCTTTTTATGCTTATTGTGCTTTTGGGTTGCTCTAATTATTAACATGGCTTGCCTGTCCGATGACCTTGGCTACATTCCCCCTCTCTCACTAGTGACATGCATTTGTTTACCACATCCTTGACCCGGTCACACCTCCATCCCATTGTGTTAGTCTTAAGATTTGCAGATTCATCTCTTGTCTCTTGATATAGTTCCTTCTGTTAATGAATATGTTTCTTTTTCGCATTTTGGTTCACCTTAATACACAAATTTGAGATGGTAAAAATCTTGCAATGATTATCCTAATTCCCTTTTGCCTTTCTATTCTGTAGGCATCTGCAGTCTCTCATCCATCCAGTTTCATTTCCAGCTTTCTTTCCAAGATTTCTGTAACTTCTTGGATAAGCCAAATCCCTCTTTTTACTTTCTCTACTATGTTTAGTAAAGTAGAGGAAGTATTGTATTCCACCCACAAATTTGATGTCGAGATTTCATTGAAAATATGTTTTGAAGCCCCCTGAATCCAAAAAAAGCATTTTTAGAAAAAGTTCTGTGTGCGTTGTTGTTGTTGTAGTGTTTAATGCCCGCTTTTACTACTACGGCACTGCAGGCGGTGACACTGGTGATACATGGAATGAAGATGGAACACCGGTGGAATGAGATGGCGGGGGAAACCGGAGGACCTGGAGAAAACCCGCCCTGACGCTGCTTCGTCCACCACAAATACCACATGCAGATCCCTGGGATCGAACCCGGACCACCTAGGTGGTAGGCAAGCGCGCTAACTGCTCGGCCACGGCGCCGCCGTGTGTGTGTGTCTGACTGTGGGTCTGTGTGTCAGTCTATGGACAGCATAACTCAAAAAGGAAGTCAGTTAAAAACCAAAGTTGGTATTTAAGTTTAATGTCTTTCAAGGATGTGACACGAAGATTTTGAAGAAAATTGCTCCACCCTAAACTACCGTTTACATAGAAAATTTTTCAAAAATTTTGATTTTCTTGAAAATGGCTCTTAACGATTTTGACTAAAATGACATGAAGATATTTTTATGACAAATGAAATGTATATTTTGAATTTTATGGCTATAGCCTATGTAGTTCTGTTTACTCTGGATGACTTTTGAATTACTTTTAAACCATAAGAGATACACAAAATCTTACTATACAGAAAATGTAAATCTCGCTAAAACATAATTTATGTCCAAATAAATTTTTTTGTAGAGTGAACCATTCCGGAGATATTCCTTGTTATTTGTGTCTGTTTCAAAAAAATTTAACTTTCATGAAATGCAACATCATTGTTCATTTTTTATATGTTAACCATGCAAGGAGAATGGAATCTCAAAACTGTAAAAGATTTGAGTATCGCTCAAAGTATGTACAAGGAAATAAGCAATAAGATAATTTCTGCAAATTTTCATCTCAACTAACACAGAGAAGATATAGGAATAAGATTTTGTAAGAATGGTTAGTACAAGAGTAGAGAAAGTCACGTAAGTGCAGCACATCAAGTTTTTATTCTATTCTGGAAAATACCAGATTTAGTTTTCTAAATATTTCTTCCATTCTTTTTACCCTTATCTTAACATATTCCAATTCTCTGTTCATTCTTTGAATTTATTGCCTGATTTCTTCTTTAATTTTTATCATAGCTACGCTCATTGTGTTGCTTAGGCATATCTCTGTCCCTTCAATCTTACTACCAGGCTGCTCTAAAATTGTCTGTTCAACTGGTCCACCTCCAATTACTAAAGTCATAATAACCATTATCCAATACAAAATATTAGTTGTTTCTCTAATTTCAGATACTCTGTGGTCTCTTAATTTGTTGTTTCCAAAAGAGTCAATTTTAGCCCTGTATGTACCAATATCCACTCCCATTGTTGCACTAAACAAATGGACCTTACCACACACAATCTTCCTCTTCAGCAGCTAACTTAGCACTCATGGGAGCAATAGCTCTTGAAACTGGTCAAGACATAAAAAATGTCAAGTAATTCTTTTCAATTTTGGACTCAGTTCATCCATAAAAGGGTTAGATTAATTTATGGTATCTTCACAATATATAAATCTGAAATGTCTGTCTGATCTGAATAAAAGCTACTATTATACTACTTAAAATTATCCCCATCCAATCCGTACTTCCAAACTGTTGTATAGAAGTCTTCACGGTTTGACTTATGTTTATGTGATAGGATACAGTAATGTTATAGATTACATAACTTTTAAAAACTACTACCCACATTTCAGTTTTCAGCCTCTCTGATATCAGGATATTGGCCAATTCGCTGTTCCCCGTTCTCTGATTCAAGTCCATCTGCCCCTCAATAGGCCATCTGCCCGCCTGTAAGTCCTTGGGAATGCAAGTCCTACATACGAGGAGGGTAAGCTAAGTAAATATAACTTGCACTGGCTAATGTGGAAAGAACTTATGTCTTTTCATTTTTGGACCCAGCAAAATTTATAGACTAAGATCTTTACGAAACCTCTCTTGCATAGAATTGTTTATATAACATACACATCCAGCAGTGCTGGGTAACAGTTTTGCTATAAAGAGACACCAAGGAAGGATGACAGCAATAGGTAGACAAGAAAGAGAAGCAAACATTTGTACTGGTATAGGTCTTATCTGGTAACTTACCATCCTAATTTCCCTGCAGATGATGAAAAAGTAACAAATGTCTAAATTTAGGTGCAAGTAAATTTAAAATGTTACAATAATTGCATGACTTTTGCTTCCAAGAATAATAACCTAATCATTTGATACACTTCTTCTCTTCTTCTGATATATTCAGAATATGGCAAACAGCGTTAACAAAAACAAAAATCCAGAACCCCTCTCCAGCCAATCAGACGCCAGCTCCTTGTAGTACTCTACTGGTACAAGTCCAGCCCACTGGCCACCCGGACCTATCACAACGTACTTCCCCTCCAGCCACCGACATAAATACCGCACCTCTGGTGGTGACCAGCGTAGTCGGTGCTGAGATCTCCACTAGGAAACTTCGACCTCGCCGCCACTGAAGATGTCTGCCGTAGTCGCAGACGAAACGTTTGGGAAGAAGAAGGAACCCAATAGACCACGGCCCACAAGCCCGGTTAATATTGCATCTAGTATTGACACCGGCCGTGAAAGCCTTAGAACTTTGATAAACTTACTTACAACTTACTTACTTCTCCAACCGACCAAAATTCACAAAATTTGTAGCATCTCTTCATAATTTTTGTCAATAGGCTTTTTAATTTTAAGTGGTCTATAAATAAAATTTTTAAAAACCTAGTTATTAGTTAGGGACATGTACCTCCACAATTTTCTTTACACATCTTCCAATTTTTTAGGAGACATAAGGTACTTAATGATGAACAATATGAGCAGATTAGTTTTTTTATCCAGTGAAATATAAGCTCTAAAAATTTGTGCATAGAAAAATATATTCTACTTAAAATGCATAATCTTTAATTTTTAAAAATTCAATATATTACCGATAAAAATTATCATTTTGCTCTCTGTTAAATTAGATTTTTCTCCAATTGTAAAAAATTTTACAAGGATCGTCAAATTCTATGTACATACAATACAAGTATATTTACATAAATATGAGACTAGTTGAGAATATTGGGAAGTGCAATATACCATATTTTATCAATTTTTGTACTCTTCTACAGAGTAAAATGCCTTTTCTAATAGATAAGATTTAATATTCTTTAGTTTGATTTTTTCATTTGTTATCTGTTTAATTCTAGATGGTAGATTGATTAGATTCTAGATGGTTTATAACATCACAAAAATTTCAGCCCTCTTACTCAGGGGTCTCTGTCTAGGGGACATGTGAATCGCGACCACAAAGTACCCAAGCTGAGCAGAACATTACTTCCACTTACTGGTGTTTTGCTCCTCATAGCTTTTCTATCTGACCTTACCTTGGTCATCTCTTGTTCTCTTCCAACCCCGATGCTATTAGGGTTCCTGAGGGCTAAGGAGTCTTTATTTTTCCAACCTCTGCATTTCTCTATAAAACTTTAACCCCTAACATGTTGACCTGTCATGGCATGTAATACATCCTCTGACTGGTAATCAGAGGATATGGTTGGTGAATTTACTTTGATAATTCTTCCGGTCAGGTCGGTGAGACCCGTAAATCAACAACAGGTGTGGTCCTCCAGACATTCTGGGGGTTGAGAGAGAGCGATGTGACCGCTAAAACATAAAAATATGGTACTCTCTAAAAAGCAGTTACTATTACTGCTAAGTCTCTTCAATATTTTTGAAATATGAATCGAGGAGTAAAATGTTCCAGAGTTAAAATGGTCCCCCATTCGGATCTCCGGGTGGAGACTACTTCTTGAGAACCAAAACATTATATTAATAGAAGATCTAACATCAGAATTCTACAATGGATCGCAGGTGGTCTCACCCAAACAAAAAGAATAGAACTGAATAAAATTGTATTTGACTATAACATAGATATATATGTCATACAAGAAGCAAATCTAACAAATGATCAGCTTAAATACTTCAATTTTGCTGGATTTTTACTACACCTACTACCCAAAAATAGACAGATAAGTAGTGGAATATTAGTTGGAGTCAAAAATGATATTAAATCCTCCTTTCAAATTGTTAAGGAAATGGATAACACAGATAAAGCTGAATTAATAAAGCTGAATTTTTGGGATAACAAAACACATCTTCATTTATACAGTATTTACAATCCTCCCAGGAATGAACCAGATATCTCACTTATTGAACAATTCAATGACTACTCAGTGACTCAACAGATGGGAACCAACACAAACTTTTTTTCAGCCTGCAAGAAGATGATGTGAATGTAAGCTCCACTGTGGGAAGTGCAACTGGGGAAAAAGTCTCTGCAGGGAATCAAAAACTGAAAGTAAGTGTTCATGGTGATAGTCTTGCAAAGGGGATAGCATTGAAAATGTGTAATAAGAGTACTTATGATGTTATTGGGTATGTCAAAAAGTGTGCCAAGATTAGGGATGTTATAGCAAACGTCAACACAAATATAAACTTTAGTATTATAATAACTGGTACAAATGACGTATGTTGTAATGAAGCATGGAAACTTCTAAGTGTCCTCAGCGAAATAATTAGTAAATTTGGAAATCAGCAGTTTATCATTGTAAGCATTCCACATAGATATGATTTAGATTATAATTCTTTCATAAATAGGGAAATTAGGAAAACAAATAGGAAAATGAAACACTTATGTTCAGAAAATCAGAATGTAGTACAAATAGATATAGGTAAGTTAAGTAGAGAATTCTACAAAAAAAATGGATCACAAATGAACAAAAAAGGTAAGATGTATCTAGCAACTAAACTAATAATAGAAATAGATTCACTAGAAAAGAAGAGAAAAAATCCTGTAATTCTAGACTGTATGGGCAAAATTCCTGCAGACATAACTGCTAATTCACAAGAGACACATAATTTTCCCTATGGTGTTGATAAAATAAATTCCTCAGTACTTAGAATATTACACCAAAGTACACAATATATCAGTAATGAAGTAGACTTAATAGAAAGTATTTTGCAGCAACTAAATGCCCATATTATGGTTTTCTCAGAACATGGGCTAAAGATAGATGAACTAAAAATACATAGTTTTAGTAATTATAAACTAGTTTCCTCTTACTGTAGAGATTTGCATAAAAGTGGAGGAGTTGCAATTTATGCTAAGAGAGAGATTCAATGCAATCCAATGAGTCTACCAAATTTCTGCATAGAAATGGACTTTGAAGTAGCAGGTATGAAATTAATCACTGAAATTGGGAATATAACAGTAGTGGGAATTTATAGATCACCCAAATCAAATGTAGTAAAATTCCTAATACAACTAGAATTGCTACTTAACAAACTACTTACTCATAAACAAAATCTTATTCTTGTAGGGGACTTTAATATAAATGTAGGGAACTATCCTTTTACTGATCTCTTAAAAAGCTTTAATCTACACAATACCATATCATCTTTGGGGCCAACTAAAATTGCAAGCCACTCAAGTACCACTTTAGATTACATCATAACTAACCTAGAAGAAAATAAATATACAACAGCTAACAATGAGTTTCATATCTCAGACCACACCTCGCAGATTATAAATATTTTTAACTGTCAACAAAAAATTCGTAAGAAATATTTTGCTTCTGTAAGGGACACAAGCGAGAGCAAAATAGCTGAGCTAAATACAATGCTGTTAAAAGAAGACTGGATTAAAGTATATAGTGCAGAAAATGCAGAGGAAAAATGGAACCATTTCTTTGATAGTCTGAGTTATTACCTAAACATTGTATGTCCCAAAATTAAAAAGACTATAAAACAGTGCATTAAACAAAATCCTAAACTAATGTTCAGTTATGAGTTGAGCTCACTGCGAGACAAAGTGAAAAAGATGTATAACTATTATAGGGATACTAAGCTAGATATATATAAAACATTATATACAGAGTATAAAAAACACTATTGATCAGCTGTAAAAGCAAACAAAGTAAAATTCTAGTCAAACAAAATTAAAAATTCAGAAAATAAATCTAAAACATGTGGAAAATTATAGACGAGCAAAAAAATCCGGAAGTAAAAGAGCGAAATAAAATTTACCTAAACAGAAATGGAGAAATAATAACAAACCCGGTACATATTAGTAACATATTCAATGATTATTTTGTTAATATTGGAATTTCTTCTGTCCAAAATAAAATGGCAATGGCAATAAAAATATATCCAAATCCATGTATGTAAATGAAACAAATGATCAGGAATTAAATATAGTAATAAATGGTTTTAAGAGCAAGAGATCCAGCGGTTGGGATGGCTTCTCACCTGTTATGCTCAAAAAATGCAAGCATGCTCTAATGGACATACTGGTGTACTTATTAAATTATTCAATTAATGAAGGTACTTTCCCCGAAAAACTTAAGATCGGTATTGTGCATTCTGTATATAAAGGTGGTAATAAAATGGATGAGTCGAACTATAGGCCTATTACCTTAACATCAATATTTGCTAAATTATATTAAAAAGTCCTGGAAAAACGAATAATAAGTTACTTAAATGCAAATGGCATAATAGCAGACTTCCAACATGGATTTAGAAAGGGATACTCGACTATTAGTGCCATTATAGAATTTATGCATGAGGTATTCACAAATATGGACATAGGCAAGAATGCTATAGGATTATTTCTAGATCTATCTAAAGCATTTGTCTGTGTGTCACATAAACTGCTGTTAACAAAACTAGAAAATTATGGGATAAGGGGGAAAATAAAATATTACAGTCTTATCTAGTAAATCGTAAACAATGTTGTGAACTAAATTGGCTGTATGGAAATAATTTAAAATCTGTTCAATCTAACATTCAAAATGTAAAATCTGGAGTACCTCAAGGATCCGTCCTAGGGCCACTGCTCTTAATTTTGTATGTAAATGATTTGGGGAAATCAGCCGATTTGAAACTCATATTGTATGCTGACGATACTTCATTCATTTGCAAAGGAAAAAACTTGCTACAACTAGAAAACAAAATTTCTCAAAATTTGCTACAAATTTCAAATTATCTTAAAGATAGCTCTCTTAAATTAAACATAAAAAAAACCAAACTGATACATTTTCAGCATCAGCAAAAAAGGGGGGAGGAACTAAACTACATAAATGTAAGACTTGAAAGTACTAAAGTAGAACAGGTATCTAATCAAAATTTTTTAGGAATATATCTAGACGAACACTTAACATATGAAATGCATGTAAATGAAGTATGTAAGAAAATCACAAAAACCATATACCTACTAAAATACTTTGCAAAATACCTTAATGTAGAAGAGCTTAAAGCTATATATTATGGCATAATATACGTGCACATGGAATATGGTATTGAAATTTGGGGAGGGTGTAGGGTAACAAAATTAAACAGGATACTATTGCTACAGAAGAGATGCATACGTCATATTTTTCAACTAAAGACTACAGACACATGTAAGCCACTCTTTAAAAAGAATAAAATACTGACAGTAGTTGCTATTTATTTATACAAAGTAATTATACTGATCAAAACAAATTACCTACTAAAAACACAGATATCCATACATATAACACCAAAGGGAATGAAAATTACCATAGAACGCACTTAAATAAGGCTTCAACCAAAAAGGATCTGATTGTAATGGGAATGATATTATATAATGCCCTACCAAGAGATATAAAAGAGCACTCAAGAAAAAACTCCTTTGCTAAAGAGTTAAAGAATTATCTAATTGAAAAGTGCCCATACAGGTTAGAAGAGATGTTAAATTAATGTGTACTGTTAATGTATTTTTGTATATTCAATATTCCATGTTTGTATGACTCAGTCTGGAGAAACAAATTAACTGAGAAGTTGCAATCAATAGGTGTGAAAAGTAACATGCTTAAGTGGATAACTCAGTTTATTTCACAAAGATTTTGTGCCACAAAATATAATACATACATTTCCAAATATAAACAAACACACCGAGGACTTCCACAAGGTGCTGTTCTGAGCACAACACTCTTTAACATATATATAAATGACCTTCCATCAATAATAAAAACTTAAGAAACCAAAATTGCTTTATTTGCTGATGATGTAGTCATTTGGACTTCAGGCTCTCCAAAAAACCTGAATTAATTAAAGACAGAATAGAAACAGCCCTAAACAAAGTACATGAATGGAGCTCCAAAAACCTCATGACTATCAATGTGGAAAAAACAAATTATGAATTATTTACACTAAAATACAAACCAGTTAATATTAACATAAATTATAATGGTAAACCACTCAAAGCAGTTGATGATGCCAAATACTTAGGCATCACTTTCGACAGGAAGCTAAGTTGGAAAAAACATATAACAAACATCTCAGAAAAGGTTGAAAAGAAACTGCAAATCCTGAAAAGGTTAGCTGGTGCTAAATGGGGCTGCTCAAGGAGAGTCCTTAACACAACATACAAAATGTATGTTAAACCAAACCTCTTGTACTGTTCTGAAGCTTTAATAACAGCAGCAAATGCTAACATCAATAAACTTGAACAAATACAAAATCAGGCTCTTTGCCTAATAACTGGAGCAGTTAAATCCATACCTATTGATGCCATGCTTGCCTTAACACGGACCCCATCAATAACAACAAAAATAGAAGAACAAGCATTGCTCCAACACGAGAAAATGTTACGACTGCCAAACTCTAAATGGACAGAAGAGAACCTCCCCCCTTCAATCCTTAAAACTCATAGTAGTTTCCTAGAAAAGGTAACTCAGATTAAATTCAAATTGAACATTCCTAACACCAGAGAAAATCTACTTATAAGAGAAAATCCATTGGAATTATTGCAACCTACCTTCAATTTGGAATTAATAGAGGAAATAAGTAAATCAGACACACCAAAGGAAATACAAAAACTTCTAGCTCTGGAAACAATCAATACTAGGTATCCCACAGAAGAATGGCTGCACATATATACTGGTGGATCCTCCAAGGAAAACCTTACTGGAGCTGGAGTTACATGTTCACATTTTTGCTTTTATCATTCTGTTGGCAGAGACACAACAAATTATGATGGAGAAATAGAGGCTATATACATTGCTCTCCGACAATTATTAAATCTTCCCTTAAATAAATTTAACAAGGCAGTAATTCTTTCAGATTCTAAAGCTGCAATTCAGGGAATATGTTCAAATACTACAAAGAAGTCAACAAAAATTACAGAATGCTGCAAAATGTTAACACAACTCCAAAAAGTTAATAAGACTGTTCATCTCCAATGGATTCCAGCACACTGTGGAGTCATGGGGAACGAAGCTGCAGACTCACTCGCAAAGAAAGGCACAACAATAAAACAAAAGTCTAAATTCAATTTCCCATATTCCTCAATAAAACGCTTGATCATTAAAAATTTTTCTCATTCATACCTACAAGAAATGGAAACAAATGCCAAAGATAAAAAATGGATTACACTACTTTCCAATCCAGATATAATCCCCCAGAGACCAAGGAAAACAGCAGTTGCAGCCTTCCGACTATTGACAAATCACGACTGCTTAGCAAGTCATCTCTACAGAATAGGTACCTCAGCTTCACCAATATGTGTCCTGTGTAACGATCCAGCAGAAATGAACGAAGACCACTTGAAGACCTGTGAAGCATTAAGATCAGAAGAAACTACAGTTCAAAAGTATTGGAGAGCACGAATGCTAATGGCTTCATTGCCAGATGCAAGGCACTAGAAAACAACAACAACAACAACATATTCCATGTTTGTATTCCATAAGTCTAATTATGTGCCATGATGTACTTTTTATTCATGTATTAGCATTTGACAATGGTCCATGCTTGTATTACAAGTTTTATGAGCAATAAATTTGAATTTGAATGATGAAAAAAAAATTAAATAAAAAATCATAATTGGGGATTTCAATGCCCATTCCAAAAGATGGGGTTATGAAAAAGTAGATTCTACAGGGAAGATAGTGGAAGCATTTTTGAATACCACAGCTTTTGAACTGATTTATAGTAAAGAAGATCCCACAACCTTCATACATTACTCTGGAACAGGCAGTAACCCATACTTTGGGTTAGCTACAACAGATATTGTTTAAAAAATTAAACAACAAGTTATAGAAGACCCAAGTTCTGGTTGCAGAGCAGTAATTGCTGATATAAAACTAGATAATGCAAATAACAGTCAACGTCACATGAATCTGTATTGGAACTTCAAAAAAGCAGACTGGAATAAATATAAAACTGAACTGGAACATAAATTTAAAGAACAAACAAACTCACAGCTGCATGACCAATCAGATCTTATGAACAAAAATTTCTGTAAAGTCATCCTAGAAACTGCAAAAAAACATTCCTCGTGGAAGAATTAAAAATTTCAAACCCTTTTGATACCCCCAGTTAGAAGAACTGAAAAAGCAAAGGAATATAGCTAGAAATACAGCTGAACAAACAAAAAACATATCAGATACACAAATATGGCAAAAGAAATGTGCCTCACTAAAAAAAGAAATTAATACAGCTAAATAGAATCACTTTAATAATTTCTTAGAAAAAATGGATTATAGGGCAGATGGCAACAAAGCCCATAAGTTCATAAAAAATGTCAAGGACAGGAAAGAAAGCAACAGTACGCCTATCATACACAACAATAAAATATTATCAAACGATGCAGCCATAGCCGAAACATTCAATAAATATTATGCTAATTCACAAGAAATAATAAAAAGTAACTTAAGTAATTAAGTAACTTAAAGTAATTTAAGGAAAATTTGAAACAAGAAAGAGAATGTGATCTTAACACTCAATACAATATCTTTTTTAAAAATTTTAATATGCAGGAACTGAACATTGCAATTAATAATCTAAAAAACAAAAAGTCTCCTGGACCAGATCACATACATTCAGAGTTCATAAAAAACCTTGGAAAAACAGCAAAACAACAACTACTGAAACTCTACAATCTATCCTGGAACACCACTGTACCTGCCAAATGGTGAAAATCAATAATTGTCCTACTCTTGAAGAAAGATAAAACAGCATCAGAAATAAAAAATTATAGACCAATAGCTCTTACCAGCACAATAGCAAAAGTGATGGAAAGAATGGTGTCAAATAGGTTAAATTGGTTTCTAGAATCCCAAAATTTAATTTCTCCATGTCAAGCTGGATTCAGAAAGTTCCTCTCTACAAATGAACAAGTCTTACTTCTCAGTCAAGAAATCAAAGACTTCTTCAATAGGAAAGAAGATAATGTATCAGTTTTTATTGATTTCCAAAGTGCATATGATTCTATATGCAGAACAAAACTGCTAAAGAAAGTAAAAAAAATCTGATGTGTTGCACTCACATGACTTTCTCTACTCTTGTACTAACCATTCTTACCAACTCTTATTCCTATATCTTCTTTCTTGTTAGCTGAGACAAACAATTGTACAAATTATCTTATTGCTTATTTCCTTGTTGGTGCAAAGGGAATGTTAGAATATAGTAGGCTTTGTGTGATAGTCAAATGTTTGAGATTCTGTTGTCTTTGCACACTTAACATATAAAAAAATGAACAGCGATGATCCATTTCATGAAAGTTCTAAGTTTTCTGAAACTCACACGCTTAACAAGGAATATCTCCGAAATGGTTCACCCTACAAGAAAATGTATTGAGACATAAATTGTGTATTTTAGCAAGATCTACATTTTTTGTGCAGTATAATTTGGTCTATCTCTAATGGTTTACCAGTTATACAAACGTTTTCCAGAGTAAATATGACTACAGGGGCTATAGCCAGAAAATTCAAGCTATACATTTCATTTATGATCAAAGTATCTCAAACATATGGCATTTTAATCAAAATCGTTTGAGTCATTTTCAAGAAAATTAAAAATTTTGAAAAATCTTCCATATAAAGGGTAGTGTAGGGTGGGGCTACTTTCTTCAAAATCTTCGAGTTGCATCCTTGAAAGACATTAAACTTAAATACCAACTTTGGTTTTTAACCAACTTTTCGTTTTTGAGTTATGCTGTCCACAGACTGACAGACTGACACACAGACACACAGACACACACACGGTCCTTTTTCTAAAAATGCTTTTTTTTGGATTCAGGGGGCCTCAAAACATATATTTGCAGTGAAATCTCGACATCGAATTTTTGGGTGGAATACAATACTTCCCCTACTTACCAGTAGAGAAAGTAAAAATAGGGATACAAGGTCCAATGTTTACATGGCTATATCATTTCCTAACACAATGCTTTATTGCTACCAAATATGGAAGAAATATATCTAAATATAAACAAGTACACCGCGGCTTACCACAAGGCACAGTGCTCAGCACAACACTTTTTAATATATTTATTTATGATCTGCCACAACAAGTACAAGAATCAAGTGTAAAGTGTGCACTATTTGCTGACGACTTAGTAATGTGGACTTCAAAACCAAAAACAAACATACAGAATTAGAAAAAACCATGCAACAATCCTTAAACAACCTACAAAAGTGGAGCAAAGAAAATTTAGTAACTCTTAATACAACAAAATCAAACTACCAAATCTTTTTACTAAGAAAAAAACCACTAAAAATAAAACTAAATTTTGAGGGTCAACAATTACCAGAAACAAAGGAAGCAAAGTATTTAGGAGTTACATTTGGTACCAAACTTACATGGACCAAACAAATAGTAAATGTAATACAAAGAGCAGAGAGGCGCCTTTCACTGTTAAAATGTCTAACAGAAATGAAGTGGGGATGTTCCAGAGCAACTCTTAATACAACATAGAATGTATATATAAAGCCATTATTTACTTACTGCAGTGAAGTTCTTGTAACAGCAAACACAAAAAAAATTCAAATCTTTCAAAACCAAAGTCTGAGACTAATTACAGGTGCTATCAAAACCACTCCAATAGCAGCTATGGAAATACTAACCAACCAATACCCCATTGAATATGAAATTGAAAAAGCGACTCTTATTCAACACGAAAAGTTGATCAGACTCCGATTCAATGCATGGCACAAGAGAAATTTTACACGTACACTAAAGACTCAGGAGAGCTTTCTTTCCAAAATTCAAGACATCAAGAAGAATGTACACCTGACAGAGGAAGTTAAGAAAAGTGATATTCCAACTAGTGTTCTAAAATTATTGGCATTAGACACAATCCATACTAGATTTCCAGAACATGAATGGCTCCATATTTATACTGATCGATCATTGATATCAAACCAAGATGGAGCAGGGGCTGGAGTCATGTGTCACCTCTTTTCCTATTACAAATCTTTAAGTTACGGAACTACAAACTTTGATGAAGAAATTGAAGCAATTCGAATGGCCCTACAAAATCTCTGGTATAGAACGTCACATTTTAATCAAGCAGTTATTCTCTGAGATTCCAGAGCAGAAATTATAGCAATTACTTCCAAGTTGTCACCAAAAAACCAAACAATTATAGAATGTTGGAAAATCCTTACCCATCTAACTGCACTTCAAAAACACCTGCTCTTCCAATGGATACCAGCTCACTGTGGACTGAGTGTTAATGAGAAAGCTGATTTTCTTGCAAAAAAGGGTACCAACAGTGTACAGAAATCTATAGTTAATCTACCATTTTATGCAGCTAAAAGATTAGTCAGCTCTGAATACAAAAAAATTATTGCAAAATATTACTAGGAAAAATCAAAAAATAAAAGATGGGAACTACCGAACATTCAAACAGTAATTCCTGAGTATCCTTGAAAAATGGCAGTTGCAACCTTCAGGTTGATTACAGGACATGATTGGCAAAACATTTAAATAGAATTGGGATATATTCTTCTCCACTCTGTCCTCTATGTGATCTGCAAGAGGAAATGGATCGCAACCACCTTCAAATATGCCCGGCCACTTCTAGCACCCCATCCATCATTAAAAACATTAGAGAGAAAGAGGATTAATGACTTCATTGTCAGAAATCCAGCATTAGCTACAACAACACATAAAAGTTTATTCAGACATAAATTGAGTGTTTTAGCAAGATTACATTTTTGAACAGCAATATTTGGTCTATCTCTTACGGTTTACAAGTTCTTCAAAAGTCTAAGTACTATATAGGCTATAGTCAGAAAACTCAAAATATACATTTAATTTGTCATAAAAAAATCTTAAATATCTGTCATTTTAATAAAAATTGTTACAGCCATTTTCAAGAAAATCAAAATTTTTTAAAAAATTTTCCATCTAAACGGTAGTTTAGGGTGGAGGAATTTTCCTCAAAATCTTTCTGTCGCATGCTTGAAAGACATTAAACTTAAATACCAACTTTGGTTTTTAATTGACTTAGTTATTGAGTTGTGCTGTCCACAGTCTGACACACACACACACACACACACACACACACACACACACACACACACACACACACACACACACACACACACACACACACACACACACACACACACACACACACACACACACACACACACACACACACACACACACACACACACACACACACACACACACACACACACACACACACACACACACACACACACACACACACACACACACACACACACACGGATATAATATATCTTGACATAGTCTTGACATAAAATTTTTGGGTGGAATACAATACTTCCTCTACTTACTATATGTAGTAAAATGTAAACCCCGCACGACAGCCCACGAAGGGCCAAGGCCTACCGCCCAGCCGCTGCGTCCCCCACCTCTGCCCACTACAGGCGTCATTGGTGAGGTGCAGTACTGGAGGGTGGGATGTGGTCAGCGCCCCGAGCCCTCCCGGCCAGTTATGCGGTCTTCTCGACCTGGGGCCGCTACTTCTCCATCAAGTAGATCCTCAATTGGTCCCCCCGGGACCTAACGAGGCTGAGTGCACCCCGTGACTATATGTAGTAGAGAAAGTAAAAATGTAGATGTTGCTGAAACACACAATTTATGTTTGCATAAATTTTTTTGTAGAGTGAACCATTTTGGAGATATTCCTTGTTATTTGTGTGGGTTTTGGAAAACAAAATTCTGTCAAATTGAAGATTGTGATTCATTTGTTTATCTCTTAGCCATGGAAAGAGAACGGAATCTCAAAACTTTAAAAACATTTTACTGTCACTTAAAGCCTACTCTATTCCTATATTCCCCTAGTACCTACAAGAAAACAAAAAGATAATTTCTGCAAATGTTTAACTCAACTAGCATGAAGAACATAAAGGAATAAGTTTGTAAGAATTGTTAGTACAAGATTAGAGAAAGACATGTGAGTGCAACACATCAGATTTTTACTTCACAGTAATACAGCTCTAAACAACTAAAACATTGTAACACACCAAGTAACTTTCAGTATTGATAGAAGTAATTATCACATATTCTATCTTGGTTACAAAAGAACAGGAATTAAACATTCAGTATAACAAAATTCTGTCAATAATGATACCGAAATTTAGATTTCAAATCGAATGGGCTTGATAAAGACACGTTTTAATTTAATTGCCGGATGTGAGATTTGCGATAAGTGTTGAGTAATAACATATGTAGATAATAGAGTAGGAAGTGTTTTAAGGTGAGCAAGATATGAGTAAATAATAGTCGTTAAATTTGTAGGATAAACACATTATTGGTTTGAAATTAACGAGTCATGACGTCATACTACATCGTTTAAATACATGTTTGAAATTCAGGTCTGCCAATCTTAAAAGTCGCGCGATATATTTAATAAAATATAAAGTAAACATCGTTTAATCATAAAAAGGTAACTAGATATTCGGAATTCAAAAAAAGAACATGTTATAATAGAAAGGGACATTTCTAAATTGCGGAAAAAGGAAATAGCATTTTGGATACGAGGCTTTCTTTTGGATGACGTCATGACATTTAAAATTGGAGAGAACGTTTTTCTAGCATGGGGGACGCCAGAAAGCGTCACTACTCAGCCCAGACCAGTACTGCAAGTTATGGTGTGCAGACGTGAGTGCGATTCCTCTACATATAGAATCGGCATAACTCCCGAAAGTATATAAGAAGTAATAAACAATATACAAAGGTTTTCTTGGGTAGTCTATAACACCTGCGCGTACCCGAGATAAAGAAAGAGATCTCATCCTGACTAGCCGGAGCGAAACAAATCAAAGGGCGACACAACGACACAACGACAACGAGAACACCACGTAACCAACGACTTTCCGCCACAATAACAAGTGAAGCTAAATGTTTGTGAATAATATTTGATAATAACTCAATATGGAATCAACATGTCAGATATATTACTGAATAAGCCAGCAAAAAAATTATGTCTTCTCAGGCAATTAGTGGGAAAGAAATAGGAATGTTCAAGAGATACATTAAATATAACATACAAAATGCATATGAAACCAAATTTAACTTATTGTGAAGAAATCTGATTATTGCCACCACAAATCAATAAACTATAATTAATACAAAACCAGGCTTCATGATTAATTATTGGAGGTGCCAAAACAACACCTATTGACTCCATGAGAGTACTTACTACAAAAAACTCAAGAACAACAAGCGATAATACAGTATGAAAAATTTTTTAGGCTACCACACAACAGTTGGGATAAATGCACATGTGTAACCTCTCTCATTTTCTATGTGTTATAAACAAACTTGAAAACAAACTTAGCATACCCTACAAAAAGAAAATGTACAAATCACCAACCCTATGATATTAACAATAGTGGACTATAATATAAACCTTACAGAAGAAATAACAAAATCTAATGTGAATGCAGCTGTCCAACGAACATTAGCAATAGAAACAATCTATCCATAATATGCTATTCCAGTCTGACTCTATGTTTACACTGATGGATCCTTAGTATCTCTGTAAAAGGGTGCAGGAGCAGCATGCTCTTTTTTTTCCTTTTCTAAATACTTAGAATATAGAACAAGTTACAAGGGAGAAATTGAAGCAATCAACCATTCCCTATGATAACTTCCACATATTACTAAATATTTTGTAAATGTTGTCTTATTATCAGACTCAAAAGCAACAATCCTATCAATAGTTTCTGACAAGAAACAACCCACACACACACACTAGAAATCATCATGATAACTCAGTTAACAAAATTGAATAAAAAATAGTATTACAATGGATACAGCACACCATGGTGCATATGGTAACAAAACAGCAGACAACTTAGTTGAAAAAGGATGCTTTCTCACATCTGGACCAACAAGAAGATTAACATTTGATTCTGTAAAACAATTAATAAAAAACCAAAATAAAAATGTTAATAGAATCAATAACATTACAATTGCTCAAGGAAAAAGGTGGGAAGTTCTTTCCCACAATCCAAAAGTAATACGAGATCTATCTAGGAAAACAAACAGTTTTAATTACACTGGCAAATATAATTTTTGTTCGCCGGTTTGCAATCTGAAAGGTAATGTCAACAAATTTCAATGCGATAAATTGAATGGATCTTTCCGTTTTTCTCTATCACGTAAAGTTTTCTCACAAATTACAAAATAACATTTTGAAAATAGTGTTTTTGATGTAAAATATGTGCATTGTAAACTAAATACAGAATGTAATAATTCTCAGTAATAAACACATAGAAATACCTACATAGGTGCAAAAAGGTTGTGAAATTACTTTTTTCTTATCCAAAAGGATGACTGTGTTGTTTTTCTTTTATATCTTGGTTTAGGAACTTCCCTTTTCAACATCATAATTTTTCACCAACCCTGATATCTCCTCTCCATCTCCTTGATGAAATCTTTCACCTTGTTCATTTTGAGGGATACCAAACTTAGGAAAATGGTCTAGATGAGAGTACTATGTGAGAATACAAGAAGTAAAATTTTAAAACATGTTACACCCAAGAGCTTGTAGCTTTTGTAGCATATTTATCACAATTTCTTTGTACTGTGGATCTTCTATATTTCCAAGAAACTTAATGACTACATCGTTGAAAGCACACCATGCTTGCAGTCATTGGTCATTCATGGTGTCCAAAATGCACCGTCCTTCATTAGCTGTCTTATCTGAGGTCCATCAAATATACCCTATCTTATCTTAGTTTCAGACATCGTAGAAAATTTACTGCTCAGGTACTTGAAACACGAATCATTCTTGTCTAATGCTTTCACAATTGTATCATAACACCTAATTCCATATGCATAGAAGGCAATAACATTTTCTTTGGATCAACTAGACTGACACGAATGATGCTTTTTTTTCTCTCTGCATTAAAATTTTTCTCTTAGGCCATTCACTCACTGTCCAGTGTTTAACCCTGTTGTACTGTCCCACTCGCATAAAAAGCATGGGTATTTTGCTGCCCTAGTAAGATACTGGATACCTTTAGGTCTCCGCACAGTAGCCATTGATGTTCCTTGTAATTAATTCTTTCTAAAATTGTTTGAAGATTTTAATATAATTATTTTAGAAACACTGAAAGTGCAACTGATACTAAGGGAAATTTGCTTCCATTATGCAATAAAACTGCTTTTATACTTCTTTTTGAAGCATCAATAAATAAACGCCTGTCATATGCTGGTCTTCCCAGTCATTGAATTAAAGCTGGTACATCACAACAATAAGCCAGTTGGTCTTCCATCTTAAAGAACTCTGTAATTATTTGTCTCTATACCTATACCAAGAAAATGTGGTGTCTGGAGCCAGCATATTCTCCTCTTTCAACCTTGAGCCAAGTAATTCGCTCTTGTGTTTGGTGAGACCCAAGGCTCTCACAAGGTAGTCCAACTCTTCTTGACTAGAATGCTGTGACTTATCTTCAGCAGTGTATACTGAGAAATCCTCATTTGTATTGGAATTTTCTGTTGACCCAGAGACTGAACTCTCAGTATCCTCTAGTTGAGCTGGTGGAGTAGGAATAGGGAACTCTACTCCATGTGGCACATGTCTTATAGCTGAAGCAGGGCCATCCAGATATTTAATTTGTTTTATTTGTCGTATTGTACCCTGATACTTTACACATGCAGAAATAGCAATCATAGTGATTTTTTTAATTCTCGCCAAATCATAGGAATTTCATTGTACCACTGCTGCCATAGCCCTTCATTGCATGTTTTCCAAACAGTATGCGGAGCCCATGTTGGATTTTGATGTCCTAGCTTAACTTTAAAATACGAGGGGTGTTTAATAAAGACTGGCACTAATGCTCATACAAGAATTTATTGTAAAAAGTTGCTCGTACAGGCTTTTGTCCCCCTCAAAATACTTCCCTACCTATGCAATGCACTTGTTCCACCTCCTTTGCCATTTCTGGATGACGTGCAGGAAACCATTGTTTGATATCCTCTTCTGAGTCACCTCTAAAGCTTTAACTGCTTTGGTCTCATTTTCGAACTGACGTGCCTTAAGTTCTTTTTTGGCTGTCAAGTTAAGAAAAAAGTCACACAGAACTTTAAGGTGGGTGAGGTACTGTAGAGATGTTATTTTGTGCCAGGAACTTGATAACAGCATTAGCAACATGTGGCCAGGCCCTGTCATGATGAAGTTTCCACTGCCCAATCAGATTCCTTTGTTTTTTGGGGAATGCAATCATTTACCAGCTGCTTCAGGACATTCTTATAATAACCTGCAGTGACTGTAGTGTATCTTGGAACTGTGTTAGTCTATACCATCCCCTGGTAACAAAAAATGTGTTGACCATGGCCTTATTGACTCACTTCTGCACTTGTGCCTTTTGTGGTGGGGGTTGACCATGTTGCATCCATTCTGAGCTGCTCTGCTTCATCTTTGGGGCATAACAATATACCCATGTTTCATCAGCAGTAATGATGTTTTGCCACCAAGCATCACCCTCATCCTCAACACATTGTTTTGTATAGTGGCACACATCGACGTGAGCCTGCATTTGCTGTGGAATAAACAGTCACGGTATCCATCGTGCACACCCCTAGACATTTGCAAGGGCTCTTTCAAAATTGCGTAAATGCTCCCAACTGATATCCCATGGATGAGTACAAGCTGTCTCACAGAAGTAATGACACCTTCTATGTTGATTGCTTCTGTTATGAAAATAAAAGATGCACCTGCTCCTCCCTGTAATTTAGGATTCTCCCCAGCCATTAGTGAAAGCATGGTGTCAACGGAAACATGATCAATGAGATATTGCAGAGTTCTCATAAGCTCTCTTCAAATTGTCATAGGTTTTGGTAGTATTTTTCTCCAAGAGAACACAAAAGTTTATTGCATAATGCTGTTCATGAAAATCAGCCATGACAACGTTTGGAGGAGATTATGAAACACTTTCACTCTCACAGGCTGCCATCAATCAACTGCCAATCTGTGACATTTTCAGTGATTAGTGATTAAATTACATAGTTCAATAACACATGGACAGATGTCACAAGAAGACACTGAACGGAAGGGAAAAAAATTCAGTGCCAGCTTTTATTGAGCATCCCTCGTACATTAAATATGTAAAAAGTGTTGGATTTCATAAAAACAGTATGTGTTGTGTGAAAATTATCATCATTTTCAAAATCAGCGCATTTGCTTCCATATAAGTATGCTATTTTCATCAAAACCGGTAAAGTGTTGCAGGACAGTGTTATTAACAGGACATGATTGCATGGCTAAACATTCACGTAAAATAAGAATTAATGAGTCCCCAGTATGTTCACTATGCAATCTAAATGAAGAAATGGACTATAATCATCTTCAAAAACGTCCACCAGTCCTCAATATACAAAATGATTATGAAAAATACTGGAGTGTAACAAGACTAATGACTTCATTGTCAACTGTCAGGTATTAGAAAACAAGAACATCAGTTTTTGTATTGCATGACCTATAATTTTGAAATGTGCTTTATAATAGCCAAGTTCCTCTGCAATGTTTCATTTCTGAAGTATCATATTAACATTGAATTTGCCAAAGCATTTTTGGATTTAGGCTGCAAGCAACTTCTTTAACTGCATTGAAATTGTCAGCATAAAAGAGAGCAGCATTTATTCATGTACTCCATTAGGTAAAAATCGGTTCTGGGGGTAAAGGATGTCCCAAAAGTAAAAAATATTCCAGGAGTAAAGAATGTTCCGGGAGTTTTACCCTATAAGTATTTACTCGGCCAGGGGCTTTTACAAAGGCTTCCTTCATAGTATAAATTAAGGCATTTACTTCAGGCAGCTGTCCCTGTATGACTTCTGCTACCCTTTGGAGCTCATGCACAATATATATAACATGGATTAAATAGGGATAAAGTATTTTCAGAGATGAAGCAGCTTGCAGCATGTAGGCTGCAGCATCTGAAAGTAAAACCCAAAATTTATGTATGTTCCCTCCCTCTGGCCATGATATTCTTAAAGCATTGTTCAAAAGGTGAGCAATGATGAAATTATTGATTTTCTTTAAGACCCTAGAAGTCATCGAAACTGGTTTTCCTGGTTCATCTCTTCACTTAGTTTACCTACTAGAAAATTTGCCCTGTGACATTCACAGGTGTCAGAGGTTTCATCTACCACACCCTCTATAAGACAATCTTTCAAATTATCTTGCATTTCTTTAATGGTTTTATGGTAATAGTCTTCAAGATAGTTTTTCTTGTGGGTCAGTTCATTTGAAATGATATGATTACAAAATTTATCTTTAATATATTTTTCTGGTGTAATGACTCTTACTATGTTTAGCTAGGTCACTTTTCCCTGCCTGGAGTTCCTTTTTGCAAAACATGCATTTAGCTTTAAAGGGATCATTACATTCACTTAGCCAACCCCTAAATTTTGGGTCCTCTAACTAGAGGTTGGTAAAGGTTTGCTCTGAGTTCCCCTCTTCCTTCCTGTGTCTTTCTGGGAGTACTGGGCTCTTCTGTGTCACTCATATTAACATAAAAGTGCCATCATGTAAATAATTATTCTAAAGATTGACACAAATGTTCACTAGCGCACACACACAGATTGCAATTAACTAGCACATGCATACTTGTATACCTTACTCAACAGTCAACACAGAAGTGAACAACAAAATGATGAATCATTGTTGCTTTGCAATAATTTGTATATTGGTATATTTGTATATGTGGTAGTCTTTGAAATGGTAGCATTTTCGTTTCCACAATTGTTGCATCAAATGTGTTTCATAATGTATAATGCAGAAACTGTTAATGAAGTACTACTTTTAATACTGAAATGTTTAATGAGGAATAATTCTTAGTTAAATGCATAAGTACAAGGTATATGTATTTGAATTCTTGAACTTAAACATTTTACTTGAAAAGTTCCTTAATTTTCAAAGAATTCCCTTATTCCCTTTTGAATTAAAAAAAAACCTGCGCCGAGGAAGAGGATCTCTCATTCTGGCAACACCGGAAGAAGATTCTGTAGGGTGGCTTCCCCTAGGATCATTGGAAATAAGGCTTTCAGAGAGGGGAGTACTTGCTAGAAGGCCTCAAAAGAAACCCCTTTTTACTTTCTCTACTGGTAAGTAGGGGAAGTATTGTATTCCACCCAAAAATTCGATGTCGAGATTTCACTGGAAATATATGTTTTGAGGCCCCCTGAATCCAAAAAAAGCATTTTTAGAAAAAGGTCCGTGTGTGTGTGTGTGTGTCAGTCTGTGTGTCTGTCTGTCAGTCTGTGGACAGCATAACTCAAAAACGAAAAGTCGGTTAAAAGCCAAACTTGGTATTTAAGTTTAATGTCTTTCAAGGATGCAACTTGAAGATTTTGAAGAAAATAGCCCCAACCTAAACTACCCTTTACATGGAAGCTTTTTCGAAAATGTTGATTTTCTTGAAAATGGCTCTAACGATTTTGATTAAAATGCCATATGTTTGAGATACTTTGATCACAAATGAAATGTATAGCTTGAATTTTCTGGCTATAGCCCCTGTAGTCGTATTTACTCTGGATGACTTTTGCATAACTGGTAAACCGTTAGAGATAGACCAAATCATACTAGACAAAAAATGTAGATCTTGCTAAAATACACAATTTATGTTCCAATAAATTTTCTTGTAGGTTGAACCATTTCGGGTATATTCCTTGTTATGTGTGTGAGTTTCAGAAAACTTGCTTTCGTGAAATGGTACATCGTTGTTCATTTTTTATGTTACGTGTGCAAAGAGAACGGAATCTCAAAGCTTTAAAAGATTTGACTATCGCACAAAGCCTACTGTATTCTAATATTTCCCTTGCACCTAAAAGGAAATAACCAATAAAATAATTTGTACAAATGTTTATTTTAACTAACACGAAGAAGATATAAGAATAACAGTTTGTAAGAATGGTTAGTACAAAAGTAGAGAAAGTCATGTGAGTGCAACACATCCGATTTTTACATAACAAATGAAGAAAATATACCTGGAATGGGCACAGGAACATATCTACGGTATCTAGGATCTCATATTGGACTCAAGAAATTTGGGGTAAAGTAATCTTCTCCAATGAATCAAAATTTTATGTCCAAGGACATAGCATGAAAACATTCATCCTTCATAGGAAAGGTTAAGAATTTCTACCAGAATGTTTGGAGCCAACAGTGAAGTTCACAGAGCCTATGAGGTTTGGGATTGCATATCAAGCAAAGGAATGGGTATACTGCACTTTGGAGTAGGTACAGTAAAAGCAGATTGCATACTTAAAGAGATTTTACAAGATAAATTATTGCCAACAAGTGCAGAACACTTTTTATCAACAGAAAACTGTATCTTCCAGGATGATTCTGCATCATGCCATGGAGGTCTAGGCAGTTAAGTACATTACTTTTAACAACATAAATTTTAACAATCATGTTTTGGTATCCTTTCAGCTTCTTTCGTGTTTAGTTTCTATGAGGGCTGGAAAGAAATAAGCGGCAACATATAAATCTTGTGTGAACTATTTGCAGTACAACCATGATACTTCTACAGGCCTTCAACATGTTGCACCCATTGCCAGATATGCAGAAAATCATAGGATACCAGTAGCAGTGTCCTCTTTGTTGTTGTCTGCAAACACCCTACAACTCAAAGTATGGCATCTGTTATGGAAATGTATTCCTCACAGTGGTTCTTTCATCTTAGGGAACAGAAGAATGTCACACGGGCTAATGTTCAGTGAATAGTGTGTGTTCTAGAACCTCCTAACTCCATCATGCAAGCAGCTTCTGCACAGCTACCACATTGTCCTTCAAAACAATGGTTGGATCCCTCTCTCAGAAGTTGGGTAGTTTCCTACACAATGCTGGATGAAGACAATGTTCCGGATGATGTCCATATGCAACCAGGGGCGAAGCCTCAGGGGAGACAGGGTAGACAGCATCTACCCTAGAAACTCTGCGAAAGAGAATTTCTTTAACTTTTGCATGAAGTACGTATTTGTATTTCCCGCTTAGGAAGTTGCGTCTCTGTACCAGCATTTGCACAACTCCACTACGGGGATGCGGTACCAGACTGCCTGTTGTAGACGTTCGCTGATCTGTGTATTTTGCCATGCTTAGAGCATGGAAGAAACAAGCACGCCATCTGACACCGGTTTGTGAACTACAATGTCTCCGTTTAGCCAGATTTCTCCACCCAGTAGACAGTCGAGCCTCCATCTCCTTTGGCTGTGATTGGCTGTTGTGGTAATGGAATGTTTTCAAGGCAAGGGGCAAGCGCTCTTTTTGGCTACCTTTCAAGTGCATTTATAGGGATTAATTTGAATTGAATTAGATATATGAAGAGAAATTCTAAATTAACAATATACTGTTGTATAAATAGCAATTATTTAAAAGTTCTAAATCTATCCAATATCTTTAAATGATCAATTCTTGAATATATAGATATATATTATGTGTTATCTCCCAAACAGTTCCAACAATTTGGATCAAATTTTCTATTCAGATAAGGTTTTGCTCTCTAGATTTATCTATATAGGAGTCTTTCCTGAAAAAACACGATTTTATAAAAAAAATAAAAAATAAAAAGTATTTTTATTCCCTCTTCTACAAAGCAATTCTTGTATTTATGTTTCGTATAATTCGGAAATGGCTCTAATGATTTGGATCAAGTTCAGATAACGTTTTGCTTTTTAAGTTTGTCTATTTGTCATTCCTGGAAAAACGCGATTTTAGTTTTCTCCTGACATGAGCCGATGGTGAAGGTTGACGGTAAGAAAAATCTGTCTACCCTGCTACGTACTTCATGCCTCACCACTGTATGCAACAAAGATTAAATCAATTGAATCGTGCAGTTTTCGACTCCATGTTGACCTCCACCTGGTCCCTGGTGGACACCTTCATGTCCTGCATGAAAAGTTGCAACCCAATGTGTCACATTCCGATATGACACTGCCTCATTCACACATGTTTCCAATAGTCCAGAGCAACATTCCCTGATGTCTTTGCCTTGGGACACTTTGATCTTTATCCATGTATGTTCAAACTTGATAAGCATCCCCTTTAGGGCAGTATGATTGGATGACTTACATTCAACACACACCACTCCTATCACTGCAGCACCTACACCAATGCTGCCACCTGAGTTGTATAGCTCCACCAATCCTTCACATGTTGCCAAATGCAGCTAGAACAAAAATCCCTGCATGGAGATAAAACAGTGTTGCCACTTATTTCTTTCCAGCCTTCATAAAACTGGTTTAATTCTATTCCATAGGTTAGAGGATTTTCTAAAGTTTAGAGGATTTCTACCCTATCCTGGCCAGGAAATGGCTCAGATTCTGAACCCCATAGAGAATTGCTGAAGGCTCATTAGGAATACAGTGAGCCAAAAAAAGCCAGAAAATAAGAAACAACTTGTTTAAGCAATATATAGGGTGTGGATCAATGAGATATCAATGGACAAAGTAAAACATTTGATACTTTCATTGCAAAGATAATGTGCTGTCATAAGGAAAGCTCATGGAGAGAAAAAGAGATAGGTTTAAGGACGCTCAACTATGTGTCATCAGCACTCCTAAAAAGCAGTTCATAGCAAAAGTCAGATATCAACTTCAATCAAAACTAATGCTAGTAAAAAGGCAATTAAATATGCAAAACAGAGTGGAAAAAGCTAGGATTAAAACGAAGTGGTTGTCAAAAGAGTATAAAAACTAGATATCTAAAGTTTTAAATTTTCAAACTCAAGTCACTCTCCACTAAAAACTTAAAAAACCTTTCAACCGCTTGTTTGTCATCCACCAAAGTCTCTGCAAGCCTGGCAGGCAGCTGCAGAGAGACTCAAAAGTGCGCTAGGGAAAAACATTCTAGCAGCATGTGACAGACTGATGAAAGGTTGTCGGACAAAGCAGACAAAGAGCAGGGTCCCGTTTAAAAATGTAACTGTGCAAAAAATTGTATTGGCCTATGTGCAACCGAGCTAAGTTAACCTCCTTAATGAGGTTAACTCAGCTTAGTTGCACATTGGCCACTACAATTGTTAACCGTACTGTGATATGTGAGATGAAGTTAACCAGTTTATCAGAAGTTCTTTCTCTTTTCTAAGCTTATTACCGTGTAGAGCTGACCACTCTTTGTGCCAGCATAACAGCACTGCCCTCTGCACCTCAAGCCTAAAGTCTTCCAAAGTAACATGAGAGATGGTAATACTGGGTTCTGTTGTTGCCACCTTTGCTTCCAAATATGCCATTTCATTCTATGGCAAACCTACGGGACCAGGAATCCATGCACACACCATGTTAACACCAGAAGCATGTAGAACACGGAAGGCACCCTGTATACATTGTACAATAGGGTAGGAGTTGAACAGCTCATGAAGGCTCTGAAGTGCACTAAGAGAATCACTCAAAATCAGGCAGTCACCTAATTTATGATGGTGCACATATAAAATGGCTTGGTATATTGCATAAACTCTGCAATATAAATGGAAGTGCCATTATGAAAACCGAATGTATGTGGTTTGGTTCCATAAACATAAGCACATCCAACACCATCGGTGTAAATAAGAAGTTGATCAGTGTAGCTGGAAAAAAATTCTAAAAACCAAGTGTGGATACTACAGATAGACATCGTGGACTTCCAGTGTATGGTCATCCGAATATCTACATGGGGCATGCCTGGTAACAAAGGGGGTAGAGCTTCTTGCCCTTGGGAAACATGTTAGGCATTTCTATTGCAAGCTTTTTAGAAGCTTCTGGAAATGAAAACCCTCTGGCTTAGGACTAAGTGTGCTTTTCCTATATCGATCTCTTAGTATTGTGGTGAAAAGTGAAGCAAACGTTGGGTGCTTAGGCATACATCTAAGTGCACAACCATCATTTGCTAAGAGAATCTCATGCTGATATTGTAGAGGAGGTTCTGCAAATTCGGCATAAAGGCTCACAACTGGGCTTGTTGGAAAAGCTCCTATTGGCGTGTGTATGCCACTTTTATTGAGCGCATCTAGTCTTCTCAGCACAAATGGTCATGCTGACGAATGAACAATACATGCATAGTCTAGTTTGAATACTTGCGCGATACGTTCGCAGCAAAATTGTCTGATCTGCACTCCATGATTCGCTACTTAGTATCTGCAAGATATTCAGGGAATGGTCATATCATGCTCTTAGCTGTGCTATATGCAATGATCAGCTAAGCTTCCTATACAACCAGAAATGTGCCTCATCTGTGAAGGGAAGTAAATCTGGGCCAAAATAGAGCAAAGGTGGTAATTGTCTCCTATGGTAAGGCAGGTTGACTTCTCAGTTGAGAAACGAAAGCTGTTTTTGAGCTCCATTCTCAAAGGATGTCCAAACATTGCTGCAGACACCATTCCAAAAATACCATACACTGAGAAATAGGTACAATAGATGATGAAGTCATCCATGAATAGACATAGCGAAGCTTCAGGTGGACACACATTTTCAGATGGAGTTAAATGCTATAGCAACAGCGTGACACTTAATACTGAACACTTGGGCTTACACTCTTTTCAGAAGCTTTATCCTGCCTCTTTTCTACTGGGGTTCTCCCAGTTTGGACAAGATCTTCTTGCATCTCCTCTACTGAAGAGGTCTGTTTCCCCATAGTGAATTTCAGTTCGAGAACCTCAAACCAATTTTGAACTGACACCGGCTGAAGCTGATGAAAGTTGCCTGTCTGTCATCATACCAGAAGATTCCTCAGAAGAGGATCTTGGAGATGAATGTTTCGCTTTCTTTTCCTTAGATTTACTGGGAACAGAGGCGTTTCTTTCTTTGAAGAAGTCTGTTTTTACATAATGGGTTCTAAACTTTTTCAGTGATGCATCATATATAATGGGTTTACTCGCACCTTTGCTGGAGATTGGCAATTTGGATGGTGACTTTGCAGAGATGTTCTTTTTATTAGCTGACTTGGTGAGTGACTGATGAAATGTAGCTGCAGATGTTGAAGGCTTTGGTGCTGTTCTTGCTATGAAAATCCTTTCAGAAATTGTGGCCTCATTATGATCACTGGTTTGTGTAGCAATATACCGCTTCAGTACCGGTGTAGCTGCAACTAAGCTAAATGAATCGGATTGTGGGATAGAGGGTTGTTGGATATGCAGGAATTTACAGGCTTCTATTTAACCTGGATCTCCTGGATTGCCCTTTCCTCCATAAAATGGGGCTTTCTTGGGAACAGATTGTAGAGATGTTCTTTTTACTAGCTGACTTGGTGGGTGACTGAGATGTAGCCGCAGATGTTGAAGACTTTGGTGCTGTTCTTGCTATGAAAATCCTTTCAGAAACTGTGGCCCCATTATGATCGCTAGTTTGTGTAGCAATTTCCCGCTTCAGTACCAGCTTAGCTGCAACTAAGCTATATGTACCAGACCTTGGGATAGAGGATTGTTGGATATGCAGGAGTTTTCAGGCTTCTTTTTAACCCAGATCTCCTGGATTGCCCTTTCCTCCATAAAATGGGGGCATTATCGGGAGCTAGCTTGATGTTCTCCACTGCAGTTAACTCAACTGGGAGGTGATGTGCATTCATCATCATTGGCGGAGCCTCCACAGTTCATGCAGATAGTTCTACCACTGCAAGAGTCACTTGTGTGACCAAAGCACTGGCTTTTATAACATCTCAACATGTTTGGGATGCAAGGTCTAACTTCAATGGCCGCATACCTTACCTTAATCCTTTGAGGGAGATCAACCTGATCAAAGAAAGGAACAGGATATGAGTAGGCAGATATTTGCCTCATTCTTTTCTCTGTACGCTATAAATAGATATCACACATTAACTTTCTAGGTTCTTCTTAATTTCTTCACTGGAAATATTGTCCAATGCGCGGGTGTTCACAACACCGCGAGAGGAGTTCAGCGTTCTCTGCATCTCTATATATACCAGATAGCTGGCTAACAGGTTGGCTCTTAAAGCAGTAGCTGTCTGGGATGATGAATAAGCTTAGACCAGCAGTGGACTGTTGCAAGATTTAGTGCAGTTTTTTACTGGGCCAGCTATGTTGCCAAGACTCTTCTGTATGACGAATGGATTCACTGACCTAAATGTTTTATCTTCCTCTGTTCTTGTTATCACTAAGTAGTGAGGACCACTCAACTCTGTTACTTCTTTTTCACTAACTTTTCACATTTTGTTTGTTTTGGTTTCATGTACAATACAATGATATCCTCCACCATTGCAAATGTCTCTGATGGCATGCTCACTTCCCGGGTGCCACCACGGCTTAGGTGAGAGTCCTGGCCTGGACCTTGCTCACCCTTGAGTCACACCTCCCAGCGTATAGACAGAGAGACCCAATCGCCTTCAGGAGTGCATCAGCTCATGCACTGGCCCCTCCCCAGGACTGACTTTTATCAGCAGATACAAATACAAATCCTACATGGTAATCAGGAGCTGGGAATTATGCAGTTACCCAGTCACCCCTTACATCACCCCACCCATCTACAACCTATGCCTAGCTTATCCATCAGAATGTGTTCAGGGAGGTATAATTTTGAAGGTCAAATGCATATGCAGACCAAAGTTGATTGAGCATTTAACATATACTCTCTCACCTGTTACAGGAACCGAATCAAGAATATGACTCAGGACACCAGGTGCCCCAAACCCGTACTTACTGTAGTAGGCCCCTGGGGGGAAAAGTTCATGGAGCCAATACAGAGCACTAATTACAGGAGTGTAAACAAAGAAACAATTATTATTTATTTATGCCAACAAACTTACTGTTGGTGTTTTTAAACACACAAGCCGTGTGTGGGCTTGAGAATTTAATGCCATTCTGGCAGTTTGTCACAATAGCTCAGTGGTTAGAGCGTCCGCCCGGTAAGCGGAAGGTCTGTGGTTCAAATCCCAGTTGTGGCATTGAATTTTTAAGTTCCAGTTCTACCTCTTAAAGAAACAATTATTTATGTATAATAACAAATGGTTCATTTGTGTTATTCAAGAATCATGTGTTTCAATTTTGTTTCATAGCTTTTCAGCTTCTACAAAGATTTGTAGCTTTTTTTTTTTTTGGTTTTGCTGTAAGCACCAATTTGTAACAGAAATCCATCTAAATCCAAATAATATCATGTAAAAATATAACATATTCCCAGTTTAAAAATTGAACTGTAGGCAATACCAGATGCAGAACATATTGTGAATCATTACTACTATTTGAATATAAAATTGCCATATGGTTCAAGTGTATAAAGTACCATAGGTGATGTAATAAACATTTCCAGTACTTCATATCTCACTAGTTCACTAACGTAAACTCAAATATTGAAGAATATTTATCTACCATTACACTTACAGCCATATAAGGTACCACAGTGGTACTGACTTCCTGCTCCACATCCAAAAGTAATGGCAAAGCCATCTCCTTCCATAGAGACACAAAAATAGTGCCATACACCAAAACTGGTATCTGAAATAATATAAACATTTGCTTCTTGTTAAAGATGCTTCTTGATACCAAAGTTCATATCATACTTATCTTAATTTTCTTTCACAGTTGAAAGTATATTGAAAAGGCATATGACTGTGTTTTCTAATATAGTTCCTGTTTCAGCAGACAAAATTAATAGAAGGCAGACCTCACAAATCAGATAATTTCTAAAACTATGTTAATGATAGATAATGCATATTAACAATTCCTTTCTGGAAATAAGCCATATAACACAGCAGGCTTCCACCCAAAAATGCAATGTCTAGATTTCACCTGAAATATATGTTTTGAGGGCATCTGAATCCAAAAGAAAAGCATTTTTAGAAAAAGGTCTGTGTGTGTCTGTGAACAGTGTAACTCAAAAATGAAAAGTTTGTTTAAAACCTTATTTAGTATTCAAGTTTAATGCCTTTCAAGGATGTGACACAAAGACTTTGAAGAAAATTCCTCCAATCTAAACTGCCCCTTACAAGAAAATTTTTTTGAAAATTTGGGTTTTCTCAAAAATGGTTAATGGTTGGTTAAAATGCCACATGTGTAAGATATTTTTTCTGGTGAATGAAATGTTGTTGTTAGCTAATGCTGGATTTCTGACAGTGAAGCCATTAATCCTCTTGCTCTCCAATATTTTTCACTGATGGATGGGGCACTAGAAGTGGCCGGGCATGTTTTAAGATGGTCTCGATCCATTTACTCTTGCATATTACATAGAGGACAGAGTGGTGAAGAATATATCCCAATTCTGTTTAAATGTTTTGCGAGACAATCATGTCCTCTAATCAACCTGAAGGTTGCAACTGCTGTTTTTCGAGGGTACTCAGGAATTACTGTTTGAATGTTTGGTAGTTCCCATCTTTTATTCTTTGATTTTTCATAGTAATATTTTGCAATAATTTTTTTTAATTCAGAGTTGACTAATCTTTTAGCTGCATAAAATGGTAGATTAACCATAGATTTTTGTGCACCGCTGGTACCCCTTTTTGCAAGAAAATCAGCTTTCTCATTACCACTCAGTCTACAGTGAGCTGGTATCCATTGGAAGACTAGGTGTTTTTGAAGTGCTGTTAGGTGGGTAAGGATTTTCCAACATTCTATAATTGTTTGGTTTTTTGATGACAACTTGGAAGTAATTGCTATAATTGCTGCCCTGGAATCTGAGAGAATAACTGCTTGCTTCAAATGTGAAATTCTGGACAAAAGATTTTGTAGGGCCATTTGAATTGCTTCAATTTCTCCATCAAAGTTAGTAGTTCCATAACTTAAAGATTTGTAATAGGAAAAGAGGTGACATGTGACTCCAGCACCTGCTCCATCTCTGTTTGATATCAATGATCCATCAGTGTAAATATGCAGCCATTCGTGTTCTGGAAATCTAGTATGGATTGTCTCTAATGCCAATAATTTTAGAACACTAGTTGGAGTATCACTTTTCTTAACTTCTTGTGTCAGGTGTAAATAATATGTGATGTCTAATGTTTGTGTCGGATTGACTTTAGATATGAAGTTTTCCTTTGAATTAAGAAGGTGTACATTTTTCTTGATGTCTTGAATTTTGGAAAGAAAGCTCTCCTGAGTCTTTAGTGTATGTGTAAAGTTTCTCTTGTGCCACGTATTGAATGGGAGTCTGATCAACTTTTCGTGTTGAATAAGAGTCACTTTTCCTATTTCATATTCAATGGGGTATTGGTTGGTTAGTATTTCCATAGCTGCTATTGGTGTGGTTTTGATAGCACCTGTAATTAATCTCAGACTTTGGTTTTGAAAGATTTGAATTTTTTTTGTGTTTGCTGTTACAAAAACTTTGCTGCTGTAAGTAAATAATGGCTTTATATATACATTGTATGTTGTGTTAAAAGTTGCTCTGGAACATCCCCACTTCATTCCTGTTAGACGCTTTAACAGTGAAAGGCACCTCTCTGCTCTTTGTATTTTCTATTTGTTTGGTCCATGTAAGTTTGGTATCAAATGTTGTTGTTGTTGTTTTCTAGTGCCTTGCATCTGGCAATGAAGCCATTAGCATTCGTGCTTTAAAATACTTTTGACCTGTATTGTGATGAAATTTGCCTAAAGATGTCTCCACCCGGAGATCCAATTGGGGGACAGTTTAACTCCAGAATGTTTATCTTTAGGACCCATACTCATGTATGTGGCTTTCATGTAACTGTTTTCTTAACGGGCACCAGTTTTACAATGTGGCAGTTACATCACCCGACTTAAACCCCCATTTTGCAAGGAGGACCACACCTATCGTTGGTCAACGGGTCCATCGGACCTAGCCGGGAGGACTAAATAGGTGGTGTTTAGATCCACCGACCTTCCCCTCATATGCCTCTGAGGGATGCTGTTGTGCTGTGACAGGCCAGCACATATGTAAATGGTATTTCCTCCATTTTAGATGAAACAGTTATACCGCTGTGATTCAGTCCCCAGAGCCTCATCTGTTAAAAGCAGGGTGCACCATGGGCAGGATGAGGATGGGAATTGGGTAGGAGAGGCTATAGGAGGCGCATCACTACCCCTTACACCCTTTGGTATCAAATGTAGCTCCTAAATTCTTTGCTTCCTTTGTTTCTGGTAATTGTTGACCCTCAAAATTTAGTTTTATTTTTAGTGGTTTTTTTTCTTAGTGAAAAGATTTGGTAGTTTGATTTTGTTGTATTAACAGTCATTAAATTTTCTTTGGTCCACCTTTGTAAGTTGTTTAAGGATTGTTGCATGGTTTTTTCTAGTTCTGTACTTTTGTTTTTTGGTTTTGAAGTCGACATACTAAGTCATCAGCAAATAGTGCACACTTCACACCTGATTCTTGTATTTGTTGTGGCAGATCATTAATAAATACATTAAAAAGTGTTGTGCTGTGCAATGTGCCTTGTGGTAAGCCACGGTGTACTTGTTTGTATTTAGATATTTTTTTCCATATCTGG
The DNA here is from genome assembly GCA_030765045.1 of Tenodera sinensis. Taxonomy (NCBI): domain Eukaryota; kingdom Metazoa; phylum Arthropoda; class Insecta; order Mantodea; family Mantidae; genus Tenodera; species Tenodera sinensis. Next base: position 257,580,748 of record CM060962.1, read on the forward strand.
TTGCAATAAAGCGTTGTGTTAGGAAATGATATAGCCATTTAAACATTGGACCTTGTATCCCTATTTTTTTTACTTTCTTTAGTAGTTTTGTTCTGCATATAGAATCATATGCATTTTGGAAATCAATAAAAACTGATAAATTATCTTCTTTTCTATTGAAGGAGTCTCTGATTTCTTGACTGAGAAGTAAGACTTGTTCATTTGTAGAGTGGAACTCTCTGAATCCAGCTTGACGTGGAGATATTAAATTTTGTGATTCTAGAAACCAATTTAACCTGTTTGACACCATTCTTTCCATCACTTTTGCTATTATGCTAGTAAGAGCTATTGGTCTATAATTTTTTATTTCTGATGCTATTTTATCTTTCTTCAAGGGTGGGACAATTATTGCTTTTTGCCATTCAGCAGATACAGTGGGTTTCCAGGTTAGATTGTAGAGTTTTAGTAGTTGTTGTTTTGCTGGTTTTCCAAGGTTTTTTATGAACTCTGGATGTATGTGATCTGGTCCAGTAGACTTTTTGTTTTTTAGATTATTAATTGCAATGTTCAGTTCTTGCATATTAAAATTTTGAAAAAAGATATTGTATTGAGTGTTAAAATCACATTCAATCTTTCTTGTTTCAAATTTTTCTTAAATTGTTTATGTTACTTTTTATTATTTCTTGTAACTTTATGTGAATTAGCATAATATTTATTGAATGTTTCAGCTATGGCTGCATCATTTGTTAATATTTTATTGTTGTGTATGATAGGTGTACTGTTGTTTTCTTTTCTGTCCTGGATATTTTTTATGAATTTATGAGCTTTGTTACCATCTGTCCTATAATCCATTTTTTCTAAGAAATTATTAAAGTGATTCCTTTTAGCAGTATTAGTTTCTTTTTTTAGTGAGGCACATTTCTTTCACCATATTTGTGTATCCAATATAGTTTTTGTTTGTTCAGCTGTATTTATAGCTATATCCCTTTGCTATTTCAGTTCTTCTAACTGGGGGTTCCAAAAGGGTTTGAAATTTTTAATTCTTCCACGAGGAATATGGTTTTTTTTGCAGTTTCTAGGTTGACTTTACAGAAATCTTTGTTCATATGACCTGGTTGGTCATGCAACTTGAGTTTGTTTGTTCTTTAAATTAATGTTCTAATTCAGTTTTATATTTGTTTCAATCTGCTTTTTTGAAGTTCCAATACGGATTCATGAGACCTTGACTGTTATTTGCATTCTCTAGTTTTATATCAGCAATTACTGCTCTGTGACCAGAACTTGGATCTTCTATAACTTGTTTTTTAATTTTTGAAGCAATATCTGTTGTAGCTAACAATAGGTCTGGGTTACTGCCTGCTCCAGAGTAATGTATGAAGCTTGTGGGATCTTCTTTACTATAAATCAGTTCAAAAGTTGTAGTATTCAAAAATTCTTCCACTATCTTCCCTGTAGAATCCACTTTTTCATAACCCCATCTTTTGGAATGGGCATTGAAATCTCCATTTACGATTGTTTTATTTAATTGGTCAATAAGTGAGAGATCTGGTTCATTCCTGGGAGGATTGTAAATACTGTATAAATGTAGATGTGTTTTGTTATCCCAAAAATTTAGCTTTATTAATTCACTTTTATCTGTGTTATCCATTTCTTTAACAATTTCAAAGGAGGATTTAATATCCTTTTTGACTCCAACTAATATTCCACTACTTATCTCCCTATTTTTGGGTAGTAGGTGTAGTAGAAAATCAGTAAAATTGAACTATTTAAGTTGGTGATTTGTTAGATTTGCTTCTTGTATGACAAATATATCTATTTTATAGTCAAATACAATTTTATTCAGTTCTACTCTTTTTGTTTGTGTGAGACCACCGGCATTCCATTGTAGAAGTCTGATGGTAGATCTTCTATTAATATACTGTTTTGTTTCTCGAGAAGCAGTCCCCGCCCGGAGATCCGAATGGGGGACTATTTTAACTCTGGAATATTTTACCCCTCGAGTCATAGCTCATAATTTGATACTGAAGAGAGCAATAGCAGTAATAGTAACCGTTTTTTAGAGAGCACCATATTTTTATGTCTTGGCAGTCACATCACTCTCTCACAACCCCCAGAATGTCTGGAGGACCACACCTGTCGTTGGTTTACGGGTTTCACCGACCTGACCGGGAGAGTTATCAAAATAAATTCACCGACCATATCCTCTGATTACCAATCAGAGGATGCATTACATGCCATGACAGGTCAGCATGTTAGGGGTTAAAGTTTTATAGAGAAATTAGAGAAACGGAGAGGTTGGAAAGATAAAGACTCCCTAGCTCTCAGGAACCCTAATAGCATCGGGGTCGGAAGAGAACAAGAGATGACCAAGGTAAGGTCAGATAGAAAAGTTACAGTGAGGAGCAAAACACCAGTAAGTGGAAGTAATGTTCTGCTCAGCTTGGGTACCTTGTGGTTGCCATTCACATATCCCCTAGACGGAGACCCCTGAGTAATGAAATGTATATTTTCGATTTTCTGGCTAGAGCTCACATAGTTCTGTTTCCTCTTTGATGACTTTTGCATAGCTGGTAAACTGTAAGAGATAGACCAAATTTTACTGTGCAAAACCTGTTAATCTTGTTAAAATACACAATTTGTGTATTCTCGAGTGAACCATTTCGGAAATATTCCTTGTTATTTTTGTGACTTTTGTAATACTTTGACTTTCGTAAAATAGAAGATCATTAATCATTTTTTATATCTTAGCCATGCAAGGAGAATGGAATCTCAAAGCTTTAAAAGATTTGACTATTTTTCAAAGCCTACTGTATTCCCATATTCCCCTTGTACCTTCAAGAAAATAAGCAATAGGATAGTTTCTGCAAATGTTTATCTTAACTAACACAAATAAGATAGAGAAATAAGAGTTTGTAAGAATAGTTAATACAAGAGTAGAGAAAGTCATATGAGTGCAACATATCAGATTTTTAGCAATACATTTGAAAATGTCAACCCTCAATTACCAATCATCATGTACGTAGCAGGACCCATAGGTTTTCTAAGAGTTCTACCCCAGAACAAATATCTTGGTCTTGATATATTCTGGTGCTCGCAGTATTAGACCCACTTCATTTTACACTCTATGTAAACAATACAACCTTTCATGTGAAATCAAATGGAAACATCCTTTTTGGAGATGTTATTATAGATGTATTAGTTAGGAAAAGTAATGGAAGAACTTCAGTCATCTACAATAAACACATATAAAGAACTATCATGACGGGCTAATGTTGCAAGCTACAAATTAAATTTAAGAAAAAATAACTATAACATTATAATGAGGAGGTTTAAAGGGTACTACCCATAATTTGCTTTATTAAGTTTCTGCATATGTGTATATAGAAAGAAACAGTTTCCTTAAAATTTATAAATAAACAAGCAAATAAAGACCTTGGGTCCATATTAAAGCTCAACAACACTGAATGGCAGTCTAAAAATCAAACATATTTAGTGCTATGGGTACATAATAACTTAAAATGGTAAACATATGTAAATTACCTGACCAAAACATTAAATAAAAATCTGATGTATTACATTCTTGTGTCTTACTCTACCCATTCTTCAACACACTACACTTACAAAACTTATTATTCTATCTACTTGGTGTTAATGAGATAAACATTTGTAGAAATTGTTTTATTATATATTTCCTTGTAGGTTCAATGGGAATTGGGAAATATAGTATCTAGACTTTAAATAACAGACAAATCTTTTAAGAGCTGGTCACTATGTGATGGATTTGAAATTCCATTCTATTTGCATGCCCAGGAGAAAGAAAATGTACTTTATATAAGTTGTGTGCCGTAAAGACACCTAGATATTTGGTGTACTGTCTCTTATGGTTTACCAGTTATGAAAAGTCAACCAGGATGAAAAGGACTTCAGAGGGTATAGGAAATAGAAAGAATTGGAATAAAATAAAATGAATGGCTAGAAATAGACCTGAATGGAAATGCTTAATAAGGCCCTACACTCCAGATAGTGGAACAGGACATATGATGATGATGATGATGATGATGATGATGATGATGATGATGGTGGTGGTGGAGGTGGTGGTGCTGGTGCTGGTGGTGGTGGTGGTGGTGGTGCTGGTGGTGGTGGTGGTGGCGGTGGTGATGGTGAAAGTGATGGTGGCAGTGATGATGGTAGTAGTGGTGGTGATGGTGATGATAATGGTGATGATGATGGTGATGATGCCGATAACAATGGCGACGACGATGATGATGATTGATGATAATGATGGATGATAACGATGGTGGTGATGATGATGATGACGGTGATGATGATGATGACGATGATGATGATGATGATGATGATGATGGTGGTGGTGGTGGTGGTAGTGGTGGTGGTGATGATAATGGTGTTGATGATGATAGTGAGATGATGGATAATGATGACGATGATGATGGTGATCATGATGACGATGATGATGATGGATGATGATATCATGATGATGATGATGATGATGATGATGATGATGATGGTGATGATTGAAGAACATTGGCTAAACTAAATGGACTTGGTACTGATTGCAATTTAATAGAAATGGATATTAAACAAAAATATATGTTTGACTGACCCTGTGGCGCAGTTGGTAGAGCACCTGCCTGCTGTGCTAGGGGTCCCGGGTTCGATTCCCGGCAGTGGGGTAGGAATTTTTCTCCAGTCAGGATTATTCCTTATCCTTCCCTGAGTCTGGAAGTACGAATGAAAGTGTGAATTTGTGTGTGAATTCGAAGAATAAAACCCCCAAAGATAGAAAAACCCAAAGTAAACGTGTAACACCATTTGTCAATAGGCAAGGCTGCCAATATGACCTCTGCAGTTAAAGGCGGGATATAAATGGAACAATAAAAAAAAAAATATATATATATATATGTCATACAAGAAGATTATCAAATTAAATTAGTATGGGTACTGGACACAAACATACATAAGGTAATACAGAGGTAGATTCTTTATAAAACAAGGGAGGAAATTAGAAGAAATTACTATTCAGCTCCTTTTACAAGACTAATATTATTTTACGAAGAATATGTAGAATGTTCAGTGGTTAAAAAAATACCCCAGAGACCAGTGGATCAATAGTATAGATATTTACTCCATGGTTAAAAATGTTTACTCCTATAGACAGAACTTATTTAATATTTTCAAAATCAGGCTTAACATAACCTAGTCACCTTTGGTTTTATTTAAAATGAAGAGAAATGGTTTACATTACTGAAGAGGTGGTGAAATGGGTATTATAGATCGTGTAGAATGCAAATTATATAAGAAAGAAAATTTCTTCCATTATTATGTTGTTGTTAGCTAATGCTGGATTTCTGACAATGAAGTCATTAATCCTCTTGCTCTCCAATATTTTTCACTGATGATATTGAAGAGAGCAATAGCAGTAATAGTAACCGCTTTTTAGAGAGCACCATATTTTTCTGTTTTGGCGGTCACATCGCTCTCTCACAACCCTCAGAATGTCTGGAGGGCCACACCTGTCGTTGGTTTACGGGTCTCACCGACCTGACCAGGAGAGTTATCAAAATAAATTCACCGACCATATCCTCTGATTACCAATCAGAGGACATATTACATGCCATGACAGGTCAGCATGTTAGGAGTTAAGATTTTATAGAGAAATTAGAGAAATGGAGAGGTTGGAAAAATAAAGACTCCCTAGCCCTCAGGAACCCTAATAGCATGGGGGTCGGAAGAGAACAAGAGATGACCAAGGTAAGGTCAGATAGAAAAGCTACAGTGTGGAGCAAAATACCAGTAAGTGGAAGTAATGTTCTGCTCAGCTTGGGTACCTAGACGGAAACCCCTGAGTCTAAGTATGTAATGTTAAACCCAACATTTGGCAACCAGTTGTTAAACATTTGACAATCGCTATTCCCTTTGTATCCATAATGAAATGTGTAATGTAACCATTTCTTCAAAGGTTTATTTCCAATAAACATTGCATTATTATACAACATGGGCAACAACTGTATTGGATTGTTAGATATTCACTGCAATTTGTTGGTCATGTTAGCTACTGAAAGCTCAGAAGCTGCTCTAATTTTCATCTGGCTAATAGGAGAGGTATTCTTCACCATAAGAAATGATGGCTTCATTAAGGAAAAATACATAGACATATTCATTAATTGAATATGTGTTAGAAATGAGGATTGAGACATGTTGTTTTATTATGTCGGTAAATGCAGATTATTTTTGTGTAGTGTGATGCTTGTGAACATTTTGGTGTTCTATTAAATTATGTTTATTTAACTCTATAACTCTAAAGGGGGCGGCCAACTTTGTTGAATCCTCAGCAACATAATATTGCCTTTCTTATGAAAAACACTTTAGTGGGACTCCATCTTTTGACTTATCCCTTGATGTGTTTTGATCATGATAGTGGCACAATTTTGTTTTAATGATGTGCAATTTTTGGGAAAAAACATAAAAGTATTAGTATTATACACATTTTTATAAGAAAAGTTGAAGGAAAGATGAAAATTATAACAATACAAGCACAGCAAAACAAGGTTCCACATGTATTAAAAAATATGTAATAAACAATCAGAAAGAGTTGTAAAATGTGTGTTTCCTCCAGACAGAATATTCAGAGAAATTTCCACTTGTCAGGATACACATTTACCAAGCTTCTAGTAGTTGGATATTTTTGCTTATATTATCCAATTTTTTAAAATTCTTGTATATTAAAACACCTTCAGCTATTTGGATCTCGTTAAAATAAAATTTATGTCAAATACTTCTTTTTTTTTGAGTGAACCATTTCCGAGATATTCTTTCTTATTTGTTTGAATTTGCCAATACTTAACTTTTCTCAAATAGGCATATGTTACTCCTTTTTTTATCTCTTAGCCTTGCAAAGTGAACAGAATTTTACAGGCACCACATAGCAACCAACTCTTACATTTCACTATCATTTAAAGCCTACTGTATTCCCACATTCCCCTTGCACCTAGAAGAAAATTAGCAATAAGTCACTTTCTGAAAATGCTTATGTCAATTAAAATGTAGTATATACAGAAATAAGCATTTGCAAGAAAAGTGGGTATAAGAGTGAGTATACCTCTACATATGTTTGCGAAGAGTTTCTCCAAATTGAACTATATTAAAAGTCAGTATTGCACTTAAACTTTGTCGCCAAATATTGATTGACTTCTTAAACATAAGCAGTACAAAAGAAGTCACTGATGTACAGATGTTTAGCACATAAGATTTGAAAGTGCTTTCACAACTCAAACACAATGTACATGTAACAAACCAACCATTGCAACACAATACATGGCTGGGGCTTAAAGAAGGGCAAAGTCTGCGTATATTTGAAGGAGGTAAAAATAACCTCCACTCTTTCGCAAATGTTGGACATTGCTGCTTTAGGTCATAAAATACCTTCATCAATATCAGGATACACTTAATAAGGTATTGAAAATGTTTAAACTGATGCACTGATGTTAAACTGAGGGGCATCCAAATCTCTATTGATAAGTTCTTCAAATCTGAAGTGGTGATTTAAATATGTAATCAAACTCAAATAAAGCTCCTTGAAGTTCTCTTCAATTTGATTTATTGTTGTGGTACATGTTAAGTTACTTAAAATCTGTCTTCTGCCATCAAGAAATATATCATCTACTGTCTGACTAACTTTACTGAATAAACGTCTACTTCCTCAAAAGTTTCTATTATACTTAAATTGGAATATTCTAGTTTATTAGAATCTTCTAACATTTTATTACCAATATAAGAGAAAAATAAATAGACCTCTAGCAAAAATTTCTTATCTGGATCATCAGGACTATTGAAATATGTTTTCAGTGCTTTAGGGTAATCATTAATACCTCTGAAATAACTAGGGATCCCAGCTTTAATTTATTCTATCATCTGCTCTAGTTAATGACAACAATCTCATAGGGACATGTCTGAGAATTCCACTGCATTCTGTGTCTAATATTTGTACATATATACTGACCATATAATCTTAAGACATGTCTTATGTCAGCATTTAAAGTTTCACAAGCTACTTTCACTGCATTAGCTAGGTGGGGGTGCTGTGGTAATGTGTGCAACTCGCGTTGAGGAGGTCTAAGTTTGATCCCAGCTGACCATGCACTCTGCGTGTTCTCCGTGATTTCCCAACTTGTCACTTAGGTGAATGCTGGGGTGCTGAACCTAATACTATGGCTTTTCTGTCTAACATTTCCCATTTTCCATCCTTCCCCTTTCATCCATTTCAGGGTTGTAGGACCAGGCAATGGTGTTCAGCAGGTTGTGGCTGGATGGTGGCTTGCTCATTGTAAAAGTTCAATTTTTGGCATCATTCTTCATCGGCTCAAGTGGGCATTGGCTTGCAGGGTCAGGGAAGAATGGTACTGAACAACTTCCCTGGCATCAACTTGACCTGGTGGGATGCCACCTTCATTGAGTGGCCCTGCCAGGCTCCCAGAGGTGGAGGTCTCTGCTGAGGGCAGTATGGGTGGCATCCAATGTGTTCAATCTGGAAATGGTGGGGACCCCATTTCAGCTTACACATTTTGTTTATCTGTACCTGGTCGCCCTTCAGGTCTTTCTCATCATCCCTTCCTCCCAGGGGTCATGGTAAAAACTCAGAGCCTATGTATGACGCACTGCACCAGTTGCAGGGGCCCCTACCTTCACCTTTTACCTTTCACTGCATTATGCAAACCATGATTAGAACAATTAGCCTTTAGAATCTTCTTTACATTATCATCCTTCAACAGCTGCAAGACTGAATATACTTGCCAGAATTTATGTTGCCATTGTCTGCTGAATAAGAACTATATTGGTATGCTAAAATATACATATTGTTTTTCATGTAAATACCTTAAATATGTTGTTGCATTTTCAACAAAATTGTTTGTTATTTTTGAACAAATTAAGCACTTCAAAAATAGTTCTATCTAAAGAACATGTTTGGAGTGGGAGCTATTTGAAAACATTTGTGTCATTTTTCACTTTTGAGTTATGCTGTGACACACACACACACACACACACACACACACACACACACACACACACACACACACACACACACACACACACACACACACGATACACACACAGACTTTTTTTCTAAATGTGCTTTTCTTTGATTCAGGGGTGTCAAAACATGTATTTTCAGTGAAATGTCAACATCCATTATTCCATTAACAGCACCAGATGCCCAGCCCCTAGTGAAAGGGAAGAAAAATGAACAATTTGAAATCTTTATGAATGTGTTTTTATTGGAGCAATCTGTTTACAATTTTATTTCCAGTTATATTCTGACATTTATGTCTCCAAACTTAGTATGGAATGTTTAACATAACCAGCCAACATATAACACTTGACAACTGTATGGTTGTATTTACAACCAGTAAACATGCTCAACATTTTGACTACAGAAATACATCTTTGTAGGATCCAAGTTATCTTGGTCCCTTCAGTCCTCATGCCAGTTAATAAGATGATGGTTGCAAAGAGAACTAAGGCATGTGCATGAAAATGGATGTTATGACTGAAAGGGTTAAATAACTGTATTTAAGTTAGAGCATGAGTAGAAAGCAAGAAAGTTAATTCTTTATATATGATGTTTGTTCAAAACATGTAATTCATAATTGAGGAACTATCACTACATATACTACAGCATATAACACTTGACAACTGTATGGTTGTATTTACAACCAGTAAACATGCTCAACATTTTGACATACATAGATATACATCTTTGTGGGATCCAAGTTATCTTGGCCCCTTCAGTCCTCATGCCAGTTAATAAGATGATGGTTGCAAAGAGAACTAAGGCATGTCCATGAAAATGGATGTCTTGACTGAAAGGGTTAAATAACTGTATTTAAGTCAGAGCATGTGTAGGAAGCAAGAAAATTAATTCTTTATATATATATATCTCATGCTTGTTCACAACATGTAATTTATAATTGGGGAACTATCACTACATGTTACGGTTAGTTGTGTTAAGAATTAAATAAAATAACATAACTTTTCAAACAGCAGCTGGGGCACTCAATCTAATCATTATGGTTCTTTATGAGATTCTGATATCAGATCTTGATAAAATTATTTTAAAACATTTCTATATTGTATTTACCCTTCACACTGCTTATAAACACTAGCAGAGATATCCTAACACTTTCAGAACTCTCATGTTGTGAACCAGCTGTATACATCACATAAAATAAGTACTAACTACATTGCAAACACTTAAAACCTACCCAACACAGTTTTGAAACTAAGTATTAAAGTGCATTTGGCACGGCAAGAAATTGAACATAATTTTGTGCCCACTTTTCACAAGTACTGTTGTATCACTTTTGCAAATACCAAATTATATATATATATATTGAGTAAAACTTGTTTCAACATTAATAAACTTCTCTGTAAAAATACTTTTCAGCATCTACCAATGTACACCAAATGTTTGCTTTAACCAACACTAATATCGACAAAGACTTTCTAATAAGTACCTGGTCACTTTTTGGAGAATACTCTTACTCCATGATCTAAAACTTAGTCCCAGTTCAACAAACAAGCTCTTGGCTTTGAATCTAAATAGTCCATTCAAAAACTCTACTAATATTTTTCCAAAGGTCTCTAGTTTATAAATTCCTACTGCATATATAACACAATCCTCAAGGCTCTTTCCTGTATTGTCACCAATATACATGTCATGCTTCTCACAATTGGGGGTTTTGATAAGCTTTCCGCTAAAATAATGGCATATCTGTACAACAACACTTAAGGTGTGAAGGTACAACTTGGGGGTCAAAATTCCCCCTTTTTTTTATATTTTATTATAATTTCATCCCTCTAGATTACGAGTATATAGTTAAAATACTTAAATTTTAAAAGTTCATTGGAACAATATTTTATCCCTAATTTGCTTGTTATATTAGTGGGTGTTAAGTTGTTGCCACACCCCTTTTCGTAAACTTTCAGAAAATTGATCATAACTTCTGTAATAAAGAACAGATATTTCTGAACTAAGCCCTGTTTTGTAAGGGATCTTTCAAGCTTTCATCCTGTTGGTACCACTGCAACTCCAATGATGCTGGTTACAGAGGATCAAGACTATGCAGCAGGAATGTCCTGATTCGTGTGCGAAGTGAGTAATCAATATATAAACTTTAAAGCTGTTTTTCTCAGTTTTAAATTTTTTCAGGTTCTGGTGCACTTTTTTAAAAAACTATTCAACCAAAACATATGAAATTATTTGTATGTATTAAGCGGACTTATAAAAATAATAATAAGAAGGGATTTCTCTCTGTGACTCATTATACTTATTTTTAAAAAATAAAATTTTCTGAAATTTCAGGCTTTTTTTAAACAAACTAAAAAAACTATAAAAATTGTCAGTACAAAATTTTCAAATAATAATAGGCAATACTCAAGATGAAGGTTTTAAGAACATGCCTGAAAATGTTCAAATACATATCAATAATACTTTCTTAGTAATGTGCACCCAAAAGTCATAGAAATGGCATTGCAGAGATAGGCAGTACCTTCTCACCTTAAATAAGTTCAGTCACAAATTCAAGCTATGTGGTCTATATTGTCGGCTATCAAAGATATCTAAAGTAAACTAGAAATTAACAAGTAATATTAATAATAAATTATGCTAATGGCTTCATTGCCAGATGCAAGGCACTAGAAAACAACAACATATTAATAATAATTGTAATGCTAGCCAGTTTCCCTCATGAAAAATTAATGTGTAGGATGGAATATGTCTCATTCTACCATTAAACAGAGGAGAGAGTAGGGCTTCAGATACTTGCTGCCATAGCCTTCACTGCAATGTGGGAAGAGAGGTGGCAGAATGCAGGAATAAGCATGCCAAGGCTTTGGAATCACATGTCGCTATACTCACACGAGCATCACCTAAATTTGCTGCATGAACACGACTGGCTGCATAGCAAGAGCACTTGGAGCTAAAGGCAAGAAAGAATGTGTTTTTAACTGTGTGATTGTTATGGTCCTCTGTAGCTGTATTAGTATTATTTATTTCATAGTGTACAGTGGACTAAGACAGTTGCTAGTGCTAATGCTTCGAACATGAAGCAATGAATGCTTCGAAATGAACAATGTGTAGTAAAACAATCAGTGAAATGACCATACAAGGATAAATTAGTGATAGTAAAACTGGAAGGCCTAATGCAGCTCTTCTGTACTTGCAGTATGAGTAGAAGCAAAAGAAATAAGAATACTTACAAAAGATATTTTAATATACACGATTATGAAAAAGTATGTGTGGCTGACTGGTTCATACAAATTAAAAAAACTATTGCTGGACATGCTTGTTGTTTGCAACTGAAAAAATGCCCTGGAATACGAGTTTAGCAACTTTAGTGTATTTAATCCCAGTTTTGGAAAAACATAAAAGACCAACAATGCATATGAAATCTTTTACAGCTTTAAAAACTTTTAAACCTCAATAGACAGACTATTCATTGAACTATCAGAAAAAAATTGCTGACAATTTGTATAATGAAAAGATTAAAGAAAATAGAAATGTATTGAATAGATTGATAGATGCAGTTCTTATACTTCCCAAACTGTGAATTTTATTAAGGAAACCAGTCAGTTCATTGTTTCTCTTAATGGTTTACCCATGTTTTTCTCACATTTCACTTCACGTGCACTTAAAATTACCAGTTGTATACCTGAAGATTGCAATTTATCTTTCCATGTAGTATAGTACAAATTATACAGTATACTGTATCCATACTACATTTTATCTGTCTTGGCCTACCTAGAAAGATAATGCTAATAAATGCCTTGTATAACTAAGCTAAATGAAGCTAAGCATGGGAATGAAGAAAAAATGAAGTTAAAAAATAAATACAAACATATAAGCACAAAAATATAGTACACGGGCCTACTAGGGCCCGCACGACCAACAGTGTTCTACCAGAGCACGCGCCTAATGGAAGGTTAATCAACAACCTTATGGTCCAGATCTGATAGTCAACCACACATTTCACATGCATCCCTGCCGGTGGAGAAAGCTGAACTGATGGAGTCACATGACCTGATAGGCCTAGTGATCCCAAGTCACCATCCCAGCATATGCCATTGTTGCCCATCCTTGTTGATTGTGAGTGCAGTTCTTGATCTGAAAGGGTCTGTGCTGTTGGTAGATGGCATTGGCTGTTCTGGAACTTGAAAATTTGAGCCTTGGAATACTAGTGCTGCTTCATACATCTGACAACACAAACAACAATCAGCAAGTAAGTTCCATACAAACAATTCCAAACTATTAAATTCTTTTTAAATGTAATGTGTTTGTGTTTATACAAACAGTATACATTAAAGGTTGTTTCACAATAGCCCTGGGTGAGAAGATTTTTAATAAGCTATGTTGCATTTTGAGACACTACTGTAGCCTAATTTTACCAATTCCTGAATTTCCATTTTCTTTCTTCCTTGTAATCTCATAATTATGATAACATAGTAAATGCCATAAATGTTAAAAACATATGGTTTATATCTTTAATTAAACACAAATGTAAGTATGTGTTCAATCATGTATGTCTAAATAATAATATAAGGAGAGCAAATTTGTTTATGTGTGTGGGATAATCTCAAAAACCACTTAACTGACTTTGATAGTTCTCTCACCATTGAAAAGCTCAATTCATTTTGACGGACATGGGGCTATAATTCATCTTCTAATTTAGTGCCATGAATTACTAAAATATTAAACCATATATGTTTTACCATGCAGAAAAGAAATATGTAATACTAGAGTTTGTTTCCAGTTTTTAAGTGCAATTTATAATGTGTGAAATCATTCAAACAAAGAAGCAATCCTTAATTCCAGAGATACAAAAGTGTACACTGAACTAGAAAATTTTAAACATAGCTAATGATTATTATTTATTTATGCCAACAAACTTACTGTTGGTGTTTTCAAACACACAAGCCGTGTGTGGGCAAAGTTTGAGAGGTAGAACTGGAACTTAAAAATTCAACACCAACAGTAAGTTTGTTGGCATAAATAAATAATAATTACCATCTGAAGGTTATTTAATCCTGGGACATAAAATACTTACAATAGTAAGTCACCATTGGGGTAATTTGTCTCTGATGTGAGACTGCCTTTGTGGTTTACCAGGAGAAATACAAACTGGTTTGAGAATTTAATGCCATTCTGGCAGTTTGTCACAATAGCTCAGTGGTTAGAGCAGCCGCCCGGTAAGCGGAAGGTCTGTGGTTCAAATCCCAGTTGTGGCATTGAATTTTTAAATTCCAGTTCTACCTCTCATACCTAATGATATTTAAATCTCCACTTTGCTGAACACAAACGCTGAGTTGACTTGCATCTGTGGTCCTGATGAATGCAGAAAATGCAACTTTAAGCTCATATTACATCCGAGTGCCTTCAAGTTTTTGAGCATTGCCTTAACAATGTGTTCATATTGGCCATCTTTAGTATTACCCAAAAACTTCTTTATAACTTCACTGCATGTGTCTCAAGCTTGACCTCTATGTCTGTCATGATATTTCTAAAATGAATGTTCCTTCATGAGTTTGCAAATCTGTGGGCCATTAAAAATGCTTTCTTTCACTATTGATTCAGACAACGTTGGAAATTTCTGAATAAGATATTGGAAACAACAACCACCTTTACCCAAAGCTTTGACAAATTGCTTCATTATCCCTAATTTGATATATATCAGGGGTAGCAAAACCTTCTGTGAGTCAATCAGCAAGTGATTTATTACATTTTTGTCTCTGGCACTAAATCTTTTCTTTTTGGTCAATTAATTTCATCCCAGTGTCTTTCTCTGGCTCTGGAGTCCCATTCACATAAAAAGCACAGAAATTTTGTGTGCCCTGCTTGTTGGCCCAATAAAATACTACACACCTTAAGATCACAGCACACAAACTACTTGTGTTCATATAACTTTTTCCAGGACAGTATAAATTTTGGTACATTTCTTCAATGGATGTAGAGTGAGCTATTGGAACTGAAGCAAATATATTGCTGTTGTGCAGCAGAACACCTTTCAGACTTCTCTTGCTTGAGACGCCAACCTTTTGCTTTGTAAACTGCTCCAAGATAAGTTATCAACTTAGGAATACCACAACACTGAACTAATTCTCCTTCTTCTACATAATATTTGTTGAACTATTTTTCTCAAAGTCTGTACCAATAGAACATTGTTTCAGGTGCTAAAATATTGTCTTCTTTCAGCCTTGAACCTAAAAGTTCACTTTTTTCTTTGGTAAGATCCAAATCATGTACCAAATCATTTAATTTTGACTGACTCAATAGATTTGGATTGTTATATTCTAAGCTTGGAGACCAATGTAATTTAAAATGTGAGTCAATTTATAACACTGAACAACACTTACAACATAGTTTTCCGGTTGATAATGGAGGAAAGTTAAACTTCGAAACACATCCCGGAAAACTATGTTGTAAGTGTTGTTCAGTGTTATTAATTGACTCACCTTTTAAATTAAATAAATTACAACAACACTATTTTCAAACTTCTATGAAAGGAAGATTGGAGACCAATGTTTCATCTTCTATACTCGAAGTATCAGTGCTACTTTCTGGTAATATTGTAGGTGATGATGGAACAGGAACATCAGGCCCATGAGGCACAGGTCTAATTGCAGATGGCAAGTTTTAAGTTTGGATATATAATGCCAACCCTGGTTTTCCTATTGAATCCAGATATATTATACAGACAAAAATAGCAGTCATTAATATGATTTTGTTGTTCGTGCGATACCATAGGAACACCAAAGGTTATACATGAATTAACTCCATTGTACCATTGTCTTAGATTTTCTACACAACTTTTACACACAGTATGAGGAGTAAAATTCTTGTCTTAATCCCCTAATTTCATTTTAAAATAGGCCAGATATAAACTGTTGGTAAATGTAGTAATATTTATTTCCTATTGCTTTATGAGATAGGTTCAACATTACCTGTAAACATAGATAAACATTGGTACAATATGATGTTACATGGTTTAGCATGTTTGCATGTTTTAATCAATCATGCTGTAAGTTGAAAATGCAGTGATGTTAATAAGTGTACCAAACTTTCAATTTTGTGTTGAATCAGAACTATTCAAAATCTGCATGTGATATGCAAAAACTATTATTATTTTCAAAATCAGAGCACTCCAAATTGATCATTATGATGTAAAATATTCCATGCTGCAAAATCTTCACAGATCAGTGTAATCGTTAAGATAGAGGAAGCAGCTCTTATACGTAAGACAGTACAGCAAGGAGAAAGTTCAAGCATGTCTATTGACTTAGCGATTCTACTACAGACCTTGCCTCATGCAGCAGACATAACCACATTAAGAGGAACATTTAGACTACACGTTCAAAGTATAAATGGATAGAAGCAAAGGTCAAGGTGGAATTGGATATGGTGTTGCAATATTCAAAGAAGAAGCTCTGAGGCACATAGTGAAATTTATATTGCACAGTAATTAGCAGCAAAGAAAAATAAAAAACACACGCAGCAAAAAAAATTAATCAAGGGAATAAGGCATGGTTATTTATGATACAAGTGGAAGCAAAATGGGAAAACAGTCCAGAAATTTGGAATGGGTGAGATACAATAATTAGCAGATCTATCTTTGTAGTGTATCCAGCTATTACCTGGCAACACATTTTCCACTACATTTCACTATGAATTTCCTCTTCCTACAAATGATGGGTACAAAGCACAATATTTGTTGTATGTTTTCACAGCCACATTCCAAAGATGAGGTGCATTTAGTATGTACTGGAGAGAGCAGTCCAACGTTATAGGGGTTGCAGATTTTAGATTAGTTCTATGTATGTTTGTGACAGGGCAGTTTAAGAGGATATGTTCCAGATCTTCTTCGTTACTGTTGCACTAGAGTCAACAAGATTAAAGCGGTGAAGACACTTCTGAGTGATAATCTGGCCTGTCCTGGCTCTTGGTAAGAACATTTGTATGCATCTGGGAATGTGGAACATTTTTAAATATTAGGTTTCCTTTGAATGTTTTGAAGTAATTGGCCTTTATCAGGAGAAAGTCATAATTTGATCTATAAATTTGTTGAACAAGAATTAACAGCAGAATATGCGCTGGCTAAGGAAGTTATTTGCATAGGTTTAGGTCCCAAACATGTTGCCTGTTTAGCAATATTATCTGAAATCTCATTTCCAGTAAAGCCGCTATGACTATGTATCCATTGGAATACTATTTCTTTTTGAAGATTTAGTTTATTTAATATTTTTGTATAAATTGTAATCTGTGTGTAGGAAGTTGGAGTGTATTTCATGATATTGAGAATAGCTCCCATCTAGTCACTGAAAATACATACAAGTATATCATATAAGGTAGATGCATGTAGAAGAGCTGCCTCTATGGCCAGTAGTTCTGTTTTGAGACTAGAGGGAGATGAACATGATATATATTTCTCATTATATTTTGGGATATACCTTGCTCCTGAAATTCCCTCATAAGGATTCTGTGACCCATCAGTATAGATATAGACAAAGTTGTCATATTTAACACAAATTGGTTCCATGGCATTAGATATTAATAACACTTTGACCTTTTTCACATCCAAGGTGGGGTTTCATTAACAACTAAATTTTGGTCCATCACTAAATAAGTTACATTTGAGGGAACACCTTCCATGTATATATTAAAAAACTTACTGAAGTTGTAATCCATTTATTTGAAAAAAAGAGTGGAGCAGAGTTATCATAATGTGATTAAGTGAATTAAAGGTTACAAAAGAAGTATGTTTGTTATGCGAAAATATAAGTAGCATAACTGTTGTAGCAGAAGTTGTAAAACTGCGTTGCTTGTGCACATGAGCTGGGTCATCATATGTAACAGGAACAGATAAAGCTATAAACATGGCATGGGCATAGGTTCTTTTGAAGTGAGACAGGATATTGTAAGACCCCAAAAGAAAATCATTTATGTGAATATTTGTTAAGAGTGTAATTTGTTTTTGGTGTTGGCATGAGTTGGTTGAGTGACAAAAACGTGTTGCTATGGTTCATTATTACAAAAAAAATTAAGTTTGTTTAAAGACGTCATAAATATTTCCATATTTAAATTTAATATATATGTATAAATAAAAGAATTATATGTGCTCAATATTAAAAGCGAAGGGAGAATAGCTAAAGATCGCTTCCCTAACAATACGAGAACTATTTGATGAACGCGTACGCAGATGTACACAAAAAGAAGGTAGCATCATGTGAAGAGGCGCCAATTGTTTAGTTAATAGTGTCCATGTCTTTGATATGAGAAGACATGTTTTTATAGTGCTCTTGGATGTGAGTAGAAAATTGACTAAACTTTCATGAAGGTTTTATTCCAAAGCTGTTAAAAAATTGGAAAGACTATCTATATAATATAAATTGGTGCGATAAAAGTGTAGAGCCGAGAAAAAGTGTTAATAAAGTAATACATTGTAATGAAGTAACATCGTGTGTTTGTTCATTCACGACCTGGGGTAGAAAAAGAATCTCATAGCTCAGCACATACAAAGCAACATATTATAAAAACAGCACCAGAAGTAAAGTCCATATTTCATAAGAGATCCACTTTAATTAGTTTAGGATGAGTTATTTAACAAAGAAATTCTTTTTTAACAGATTTTTTGTACTAATGTCCAAAACTATTAGCACCTTTACTTTGTGGAAGAGATTTTTAAATCCTTTCTCCCACAATACTTTCTTACATGTCCTTTTATGGAACTTATTAAATTTCACCTTTGCATGTAACAAATACAGAACCTTCATAAAAATATAGTCTTACAGTGAATTCTGGCACACTGGTGTTTTTGGAAATGAAATGGCTGATATTTTAGCAAAGAAAGGATCTAAAATCAATTTAGTGGTAAAACAAAATTTCTCCTATGAATCAATTAAAAGGTAAGTGTAGGTCGTTTGTACCTGGCCATGTACGCAAAACAATGAACAATTGGCACATGCGCGGATCGGCTAGTCGAAGCAATGGTGTGGTTATTGCCAACCGAAGATACAAAGCCAGATAGCAAGCCTTCCATGCAACGGCAGTAGCTCCAAAGTCGTGTATTAGTAATTTGGGTAGTGATATGTTAGTATTATAGCTGTTATTCAACACCTTAAATACGTACCACAACGTATGACTGGCATTCAGGTGGAAATACACGTTATGAGCTCCCCTGAATAAATTAAAAAAAAAAGTTCGACATCGAGATTTAATTGAAAATATACGTTATTATAATTTCTGCATGTAAAAGGTATTTTTCGAAGGAAAAAAAGGCTGTTTGTGGATGGGGTGAACAATATAACACATAAACAAAACGTCGGTTAAATACCGGACTTGGTATATAGTTTTGCATCTTCCCAAAATGCGACACGAAGATTTTCAAGAAAATCCCCTGCCTCAGATTGCCCTTTACATGCAACTTCTTTCAAAATGTTCATTTTCTCAAAAATGTCTAACAATTTTAATTATGATACCATATGTTTAAGACATTTTCAGGACAAGTGAAATGTGTATGTTGACTTTTCTGTGAATAGTCTCTGAAACGCTCTTTATTCTGAATGACTTTTGTACAATTGCCGAGTTGGGAGAGATGCACGAAATATTACTGCAGAAAAAGTGTAGGTCTCGTTAAAGTACACATTTTATATTAAATACTTTTTTTGGTAGAGTTAACTATTTTCCAGATGTTCAATTTATTGGTTTGCATTACATTTATTTCCGTTTAAAACTTGGTATGAAAGTTTTGGTTGGAATAAAGCACTTCTACCTATTACATGTTGAATCATTATGCATGTGCAATGAGAATTCACTGGGTACTGACACCAGATTTCACATCCAGCGTAAGGAAAAAATTTTGAAGTCCTGGCGTATATTGATATCAATGG
Source organism: Tenodera sinensis (assembly GCA_030765045.1). Classification (NCBI taxonomy): domain Eukaryota; kingdom Metazoa; phylum Arthropoda; class Insecta; order Mantodea; family Mantidae; genus Tenodera; species Tenodera sinensis. Next base: position 257,600,680 of record CM060962.1, read on the forward strand.
AAGATTGAGACTAATATTTTTGAAAGTATTTTTCATTATCAATCTGTGATGGGTTTTTACTAACTCTTTTCCCCTCATTGGAGACTAGCTACTGTTTTTTTCATTCGGCAGAAAATATTTAAGTTGGTTCTCTTTATTGGGTCGCAAATAGCTCTAGCAATGCAGTTATTTTGATAGCTCAATCCATGAAAATTGCCAAAAAAAAAATCACAGATTGATAATGAAAAATACTTTCAAAAATATTAGCCCCAATCTTCCATTGCCATCAATATGCGCCAGGACTTCAAAATTTTTTCCTTATGCTGGATGTGAAATCTGGTGTTGGTACGCAGCAAATTCTCACTGCGCATGCGCCAGGACTTCGAAAATATTTCCCAAGCTGGTCGTGAAGTCTAGTGTCAGTACCCAGCAAATTCTCATTGCGCATGCATAATGATTCAACATGTAATAGGTAGAAGTGCTTTATTCTAACCAAAACTTTCATACCAAGTTTTAAACGGAAATAAATGTAATGAGAACCAATAAATTGAATATCTGGAAAATAGTTAACTCTACCAAAAAAAAGTATTTAATATAAAATGTGTACTTTAACGAGACCTACACTTTTTCTGCAGTAATATTTTGTGCATCTCTTCCAACTCGGCAATTGTACAAAAGTCATTCAGAATAAAGAGCATTTCAGAGACTATTCACAGAAAAGTCAAAATATACATTTCACTTGTCCTGAAAATGTCTTAAACATATGGTATCATAATTAAAATTGTTAGACATTTTTGAGAAAATGAACATTTTGAAAGAAGTTGCATGTAAAGGGCAATCTGAGGCAGGGGATTTTCTTGAAAATCTTCGTGTCGCATTTTGGGAAGATGCAAAACTATATACCAAGTCTGGTATTTAACCGATATTTTGTTTATGTGTTATATTGCTCACTCCATCCACACACGGACTTTTTTTTTCTTCGAAAAATACCTTTTACATGCAGAAATTATAATAATATATATTTTCAATGAAATCTCGATGTCGATTTTTTTCTTTTATTTATTTATTCAGGGGAGCTCATAACATGCATTTCCACCCGAATGCCAGTCATACATTGCGGTACGTATTTAAGGCGTTGAATAACAGCTATAATACTAACATATCACTACCCAAATTACTAATACAGGCATAAATACACGATTACTGAACTAGTTATGTTATTGCAACGTTGGCGCTACTGCCATTGCATGCAAGGCTTGCTATCTGGCTTTGTATCTTTGGTTGGCAATAACCCCTCCATCGCTTCGACTAGCCGATCCGCGCATGTGCCAATACTTCGTTGTTTCGCGTATACGGCCAGGTACAAACGACCTACACTTACCAATTAAAAGAACTGTTAAAAGGAAAATAACTTCAAATTATAATCAGCAGATAACACTTTGAAATGAACAGTCAAAATGGAAGAAAATGTTCAATGATTCAACAGAACATCTACTTACCAAGAAAACCCTCTGTAACTGCATTTTGATTGATCACAGAACATGATTGCCTGAATAAACATATTTTCAGATTTGGAGTAGTGGTCTCTCCAAACTGTTTGTTGTGCTCCAAAGAAGAGCAAATGGATATGGATCATTTAATATTTGTGAATCCCTTTTGGTTTTTAAAACTCTGACGTCAAAATTTTGGAAAGCAAGAAGGAGAATTATTTTTTTGTTAACTCCTGAGTATTAGACACACACACACTTTTTCACCTGGACTTATATCCACAGAAATCCATTATGCAGTGTATTTTAAACATGCCATCACTCGCATATTGTTCTTTCTTCCCACTTCATGTTTCAAAATATATATGCATTTTTATTTGCAATTAATTTCTGGTGTATATTGTGGATAGATTTACTTCCTTCTCATATGACACTATCACATGCAATCTCAAGAAGAAGACTGACTATTGATTCCTGTTGGTTACCAAGTTTAACACCAATTGTTTTTCTTTTGTTCTTTCTTCACTATTTCATATACAATTAATGCTGGCTAAACTTTCATATTTATGGGCCAAATATTTCCAGACATAATATTTATATATAAAAAAATAAAATTTAAGACATATTTAACATGAATTAGTACAATATTAACCAACATTAAATGTACTTAATGAGTATCAGCATGTCCATTTCTTGTCTATTTCTCAAGAATTCTGCAAACATTCTGGGCATACATTTTCCTTATACTATACAGCAGACTGTCCAGATACTAAATTATACTTATACTTAAGATACTTAATTAGGTAAACTTGAAAAGCAAAACATTCACTTGCTTAGTCTGATTACCCTCCCCGTCATGTAGGATAAATTTTCATCATAATTGTTAGTAATTTCCAAGATACAAAAACTATAGAGATACATATAAATATTTCATAAGCATCATCATCATTATCATTTCAGCCATAAGATATCCACTGCTCAACAAAGGCCTCCCCAATAGAGACCCACCTAGGTTGAGTTTATTGTCAAACATTTGCTCCACCATGCATTTCAGTTCCTTGGTGCTGCCGTCGACTCTAATATCCAGGGTGTTAACATGTTGGTCATGGCTCTTCATGTTTCTGCTGAGTTCTTACATGTCTTCCTCTATATCAAACATGTAGGAAATTGTATGAATTGTATGTTAAATGGCGAATAGAGAAAGAAATGTGATTGTGTCTCAAAAGAAGAGTGAGTAGAGAAACCTATGTGAGTGTAATGTGTTGCATTTATATTTCAATCACAGAAAATTATATGGATTGTATGTTGAAGGGCGAGTGGAGAAAGATATATGAATGTGTCATGTCAAAGAAAAGTAAGCAGAGAAAACCATGTGAAAGTAATATATTGTATAGTAAAATGGATAGCATAAAAACCTTCTCCATGGAAAACTACACATGTGCTGAATTTTGAGGTGATCAGTTGAGTGGTTTTCAAAATAAATGGTTACACATATACAACCATCCATTTTGCATATACTTATATACAGATGATATGAATTGTTTGTAGAGGAGTGAATACAGAAAGCAATGTGAATGTAAGGATAAGCTATTGGCGTCACCCTCTAATAAAAGTCACTCCACCAACATTAGCAAGAAATAGGAATGTCCCAAAGCATTTGTCACCATGCTGCAAAAAATGTGAAGCTTCACACTTACCATTTCACTGTGGTACATGAATTAAAAGAAACTGGCAAAGAGAAACAAGCACATTACTGTCAAATTTTTCAAAAATTTGTTTATAATAATACAAACATTCTGGACTACACTCGTTTATGGAAGGTAAGATTTCATGTTTCAGGATACATAAATAGTCAACTTTCCTATATTTGGGCACGTGGAAATCGCCTATATGATACATAAGAACCCCTTCATTCAGAATAGATTGCTGTAAGGCGTGCAATATCTCAGCAGTGAATTATTGGTCCTATCTTCTTCAAAACAACCATTGCAACTAATTAATATCTTGAAATATTCAATAGGTTTGTAAATCAACTGAACAATGATTAACCATTGTTGGGATATTTTCAACAAGATGTGATATGCCACACATGAATTGCAGCATGGCCGAAATTCAGTCTTTTTCTGCCAACCGTGTCATTTCAGAGGCACTTTGGCCACTGCGTTCATTCAACCTAACATCCTGATATTTTGTTTCTTTTTTTTGAGAACATCTGGAAGGGAAAGTTTATAAGAACTGTGGCAGTAATTTTAGGTCACACCCACACCATTTTCTGTTATACTTAATTTTATTATACAATATTTTAAGAATTGTTAAGAATGAATGTTAAATTATATATATAAAATTTAACATTATATAGTATATTGTATTATATAGTTATATTATATTATAACAATTATAACATTATAATTTAACATTATACTATATATTTCACATTATATATATGTTAGGTAAAACAGCTCTTATTTATATTTAAGTATACTGTGGATGAACAGCATGGCAATGTCTGGATATTACAGCTTCTGTGGTTCAAACAAATGATGAACCCAGACTGTAACAAAAATTTTCACCTAATGACAGAAAAACAATGGTTAGCAATAGGGATTAAAGTATAGAGAAGGAGAATTAATATAGTTAAACCATATATGTAATAAGAGAACAAGAGTTTTTCTACCTAATTTAGTTAAAGAAGACCAATTAATGTACAGAATCATTATTAATAAAACATTATTGAAATGAATAAAAATGATTTACGAAAGAAAGTCGTATCATTTCCAAGCGACTTCCCTGCACCCACAAGTCTCATCGGATATAGGTGACTAGGTGAGTCGAACGAAGAAGGTGGAAGGAAGAGATTTAATGCAACCGCTGCATATTTGGCATCCAATGAGTATGGTATGAAAGGGAAGAATTCAAAGGAAGATATTGGCACCCGCTACATATTTTGGAACTTAACCGTGGTTTGAATAAAAGAAGAAGATTGGATTAGGCCCTGGGAAGGAAGCAGTACTACATGACAACACGACGTCTAGGACTGGAAACTCCAACCAGTAGGATATCATTATATACATATATACATATTTAAGGAGACACAGAACATAAGTCAGTGCATATTACTTGCTATTGTGTTTATGCATGTTTTTACGTAGTTGAAAAATTACGAGATCTGTTAAGATGGAAGACAACCACAACCAGGCAAGTGGTGAAGGCAATAGTGTGCAAAATACAGACATAAATAGCATGGTATTAATGTTCAAAGAAATGATTGACCAAATTAATAATTCAAATAGTCAACTAAAACCTGAAATGGCTGACCAAATTAATAACTTAGCTAACCAAGTTAATAATTCAAAGAGTCAACTTTAATCTGAAATGGTTAGCCAAATTAAAAACTCAAATAGTCAACTTAAATCTGAAATGGTTGACCAAATTAATAATTCAAATAGTCAACTAAAATCTCAAATAGCTAACCAAATGAGTAATTTAAATGGTCAGTTACATCAGATGAGATCTGATTTCACCAGCCAACTGAGTCAGATGAAGTCTGAGATGAAATCTGAAATGGCTGAGATCACTAATGAACAAATTAAACCAATTAGGTTAAATTCTCAAAGTATAGAACATTTTAAATTAGAACAGAAAGATATAATTAATGAAATAAGCAGCCAAGTTGATAGCCAATCACAAGAGCTGGACAAACTTAAGCTCGAACAAACAGAATATAGTTCTGTACAAGCAGCAGCTATTATCGAACTTAGAGATGTTGTATACCAAGAAGTAGAAAGTATAAAGACCGAAAATGTTAACTGTAAAAAAGACCTCATGCTTGAAATATGAGACCAGAAAACGCAACTAGATAATGAAATAAAATTCGGAATCTCCAGTTTCCTCTGTCATTTCATTCCACCAGTGCTCCATGTTCATTCCATATATCATCAGTGTCACCACCTACAGTGCCATATATAATAAAAGCAGATGCTAATACTACAAAAAAATGCTAGGCCTAAAAGATCCAGACAATAAGAGGTTGTTGGTCAAATGTTAACTTCATGAACAGTGCATTTAAATAAGTTTTTCTTGAAATAAGCTAAACAAGAATTGTAAAATTAATAATTTTACCATACCTGTTTATGTATACATAAATTCCAGCCATCTGGTAAACTGCATTGTTACACTGTCAGAAACCAACTCCTTGTGATGTCTTCTCAATGAAATGAATGTCTTTTTCCATCGATAGAAGAGTCAAGTTACTCAGACAAATTTGTCCTTGTGTTGACAGTAAATAAGATTTTATTCATTTCATGGCTGAAAAACTCCTTTCTTCACTTGCAGCAGTGGAATGAAATGTTAAAATCAGTTCACATGGTTTATAAACTTCACTGTACACAATATCAAGTCCATTCAATTTCATATAATTTCCAGTGGTTTGAACAGATTTGTTTGAAAATGTTTGAGGTGTATATAATACTTTCAGTTCGCTTTTCCAAGACAGTATACCAAAATAGGGAACATATGGATCTCTTGGTTCACATAATACATTTGTTGGAAAACTTTTATCATAACTTACAAAATGTTTAAAATCCAGTAGAGCCAGAAATTTTAACTGTTTCTGTGATTCAAATCTTAATTTAGTTTGAGTCATTAATTTGTCCAGAAAATCCTTAAGTACAAAGAGTGGGTTTGATCTTCATGACAATTTCTCTTTCTAGGCCTTTCTTTGTCTTCTTCATTAGCAATGTTCATAGTTTCTTACCACATTTCTTCAAAACCTATGTTTCTAATTGTTCATCTCTTATGTTTGCATAAAGCTGTGATTAAATATGCTAAATTTGAGAAACCCATTGTATTTCAGGGTGTTTTCTCAGTTGCAAACAAAAAGCATGGCCAGCAATAAAGTTTATTTAATTTGCATGAACCAGTCAGCCACACATACTTAACCTATTTATTTATATTACATCTTTTCAAAGGATTTTTACCTTTTTTTTCCTTCTGCTTGTACTGCAAGTATGAAAGAGCTGCAGTAGGCCTTCCCTGTTTTATTATCACTAACATATCCTTGTATTTCAGCTGTGAGTATGGTCATTTTACTAATTGTTTTATTACACATTCTTCATCCTTTTCGAAGAATTAGTACTAGCAACTGTCTTGATACACTGTACACTATGAAATAAATAATATTAATACAAATACAGCTATTGAAGACTATAATAATTGCAGAATATTAAAAACAGAGCGTTCTCGCTAAATCCAAGTCAGTCGTATCCATGCGACACATTTCGAAACACTTGGATGGGTATAGCTAAGTGGGATTCCAAATCCTTAGCATGCTTATTCCTGCACTCCTCTGCCTCACCCTTCCTTGCTCATATTGTAGTGAAGGCTGCTACAGTAAGCATCCAAAGCCCTAATCTTCCCTCTGTTCAGTGGTAGCGAACGAGCTATATTTCACCCTATGCACTAATTCTTCATGAGGGAAACTGGCTGGTATTACAATTATTATTAATATTGCTTATTAATTTCTAGTTTACTTTAGATATGGGCTTTGATGATAACTTTGATAGCCAACAATATATGCCACTGGTAATAACGTAGTGGATCTGATGACTTTGATGTGATGTTACTAACTTTCTTGGCCAGAAAATTGACTGTTTGTTACCTTGTATTCCAGCATGTGCTGGTACCCATTAATGTGTTATTCTTTTACTATAAATGATTCATCAAATATGACTGCCTATTAGACCATGGAGCATGACAATACTACCCAATTTGTTCTTCACCTTGACTTGTAATTCTGTAATTTGTCTGTCACAATATTCATTTTTAGTTTCTCTTTTCCTTTTTTTGATCTTCATCATCGTCTTCATCTTCACTTTCGTCATCACATGCAACAAACCTTTCAGGAGCCCTCCTCTGCCATTCTGATTCCTGATTAACCATTTCTTGCACTCGTCTGCTGTAGTCTGGCTCATCAGAGCTTATATCAGTATCAGAGTCTAATACTCTCTCTATTTTTTTTATTTGTTTCTCACTCAAGCAGTCTTCTAACTTCTTCAAAGATTTTTCATGTAACTGTTTGGCTTTAGTTATGAATACATTTTTTATAATTTCTTCAACCTGCTCTGGCTCATCAGAGCTTGTATCAGTGTCAGAGTCTAATACTCTCTCTATTTTTTTTATTTGTTTCTCACTCAAGCAGCCTTCTAACTTCTTCAAAGCTTTTTCATGTAATTGTTTGGCTTTAGTTATATATAAATTTTTTATAATTTCTTCAATCTGCTTCAGAGTCTCTTCAGATGAGTTCCCTTGAGCTCCAGAACATCCAGCTGCCTCATCCCCGACATCACAGTCAAGTTTTCCTTTTTCCTTACCTTCTTCTTTTGCCTCTTTGCTTAATTTTGCACCTCTCTCTTCTCTTGGATCTCTATCAGAGGCCTTTCTTTTAACTGCTCCATGAACAGGAGATTGAGCATTTCCAGATCCTGTACTTGGTCCAGCATCTGCATTTTCTGGGATGTTGCCGTTGCTTGTTCCTGTTAGTGTAGATCCATGAACTGATGGATCTTGCGAAGGTCCCTGGTTAGGAACTGGATAAGTTTGATATGCTGGCCTTGACTGACCCATAAATTGGTCATTGCAGTCATTCTGTACACCAGGAACATAATACACAGAGTCAACATTAGATGGGGCATTCCTAATGCCAAAATTTTCTTCAGCCCTTCGACTCTGTGAGGTTGCATCTTGTGATGTTCCTGCCCATCTTGATTGAGATGGAATGCTCCCACTTTGAGCTCCTTCTCCAGCTGCCCTGTATGGGCCAAATGAAAAGTGGCCATGGGATAAAATAGGAGCACGATATGCAGAGTAAACATTAGATGGGGCATTCCTAATGCCAAAATTTTCTTCAGCCCTTCGACCATAATATGATGGTTCTGCCCATCTTGATTGAGATGGGATGCTCCCTCTTTGAGCTCCTTGTCCAACTGCCCTGTATGGGCCAAATGAAAAGTGGCCATGTGATAAAGTAGGAGTACGATATGCAGAGTAAACATTAGATGGGGCATTCCTAATGCCAAAATTTTCTGCAGCCCTTCGACCATAATATGATGGTTCTGCCCATCTTGATTGAGATGGGATGATCCCTCTTCGAGCTCCTTGTCCAACTGCCCTGTATTGGCCAAATGAAAAGTGGCCATGTGATAAAGTAGGAGCACTGTATGCAGAGTAAACATTAGATGGGGCATTCCTAATGCCAAAATTTTCTTCAGCCCTTCGACCATAATATGATGGTTCTGCCCATCTTGATTGAGATGGGATGCTCCCTCTTTGAGCTCCTTGTCCAACTGCCCTGTATGGGCCAAATGAAAAGTGGCCATGCGATAAAGTAGGAGCACGATATGCAGAGTAAACATTAGATGGGGCATTTCTAATGCCAAAATTTTCTTCAGCCCTTCGACTGCCTTGTGAAGGTAGATCATAATATGAAGTTCCTCTCCATCTTGTTTGTAGTGGGATACTTCCTGTTTGATTTCTCTGATACATCTGGTGAAACATGACATATGGATTTGTTGATGTTGCCTGGGAGGTTGGGGTTGGCAAAAGTTCACCTCCATAATTCTCAGACTGTGGTAAATCCATATTCATATCTTTGGACATATTTGTTTCTAACGATATGGCAGATTGGATCCCTGGAGTTGGCACCTCAGAAAGTTCCCTAAAATATAAAACAACATGACACATTATTATTTATTTATGCCAACATGACACATATTATTATTATTTGAAAGTAGCAGATGTTAATTACAGTTGAATTAATTAAATATATAGAATAAGAGGCACCAAAACCAAGTCCATGATGATTATTGTGTGGTCTAAGTTCACAAAGAATACAATACACAGGTGCATTATGTTTTTATATACTGAACTATTCTTTTAATCTTAAATGTAACAATAAAATATCACTCCCACAAATACAATGTGGGGATAAACTGTATGCCTTCCAACTTAGAGGGGCTGACTTTGAATCTCAGTTGTGGTGAGTTGCATGAATAAAACTGCGCTGGGGTCTTCCATCAAGAAACTGACAGCTAACTCTCAGCACAATGGACACTCAGTTCATTTGATTATTTAATGTATTGTCTCCACAGACTGAGTTGTTAAAAATATATCAAATCTTTATAGAAAACATATGATAAGCAACTTCTATGCTAAACTTAGACATTCTTTGGCACTTCCACCACTGTTTTCTCATTGACTACAGGAAACTGCTCTGTGTATCAACTTTCAACATATTTGAAAAACTTAGTGGCTTAAAATTGACAAATACACTTGAAGTAAATACAGGTGGAAGAGAAATAATCTGCCAGACTGAAGGAGGTGAGAGAGTGGAAGTCAACTAACATAGAATTCCAGTAAGTTTTTTTCAATAAATGCACCGTTAAATAGATAATCGCATTGCAACCGCGTGGTGCAACCTGTTGATTCTCTACTGGCATATCAATGAACTATTCTAATGCTCTATAAAAACTATTTAAGTAATGTTAGCCATATATTGAATTCAAATGTTTTGTCGCACTGCGCCAGACACCAGAAAATTACGTGAAAAAGTAAGGTTATGGCTGATTGCGCCATAAAAAACATTACCTCAAATCTTACATTTCTGCATAATTACAAAGATTTTATTTGGTATGTTTAAAAGTCTGAAAATTTGGCCTGTTCTATTTGAGAGGCTTATGCCATAATAAGATAATCATTAGTTGGAATTGGATTCTTGTTTTAAACGCCATGCAAAATTAACTTCTGACACCGGTTGCAATATTACATCCATTAGGAAGTCACAAATATGATAGAAATATTAACAAAGGAACTTTAAATATGCTCTAATGAGTCAGAGATACATAAATTCACTTGAAATGAAATAAATACACACCAAGTCCATGTCTACTTACTGTGCATGTGTGCTGAGCAAACACAAGTTGTTTTATTCACTTTATTTACTGAATAACACAAGGGACATAACACAATTTTCATGTTCTCAATAAATAGTAAGGTAGATTGTTTCTAACACTTACACATGTGGTGAGCACATGCAGTTTTCATATTGTCTGTAAAACGTAAGTATGAGGCATGGTGCCAAGGTTGGCAGTTAATGGCTGGAGGTTAGGTTATGCCTACATTGGATATTTATGTAATGAATGTGCATTGGGTATTCCAAAGGTTATGTCACTCTTGCATGAAACACCTCTTACATTATTAATACCATTATTCCGTATTGAATTTAACAATGTGATGCTAGTAACTGCTGAACCTTTAGGAAAGCATAATTCTTAATGTGAATTTACTCTCCACTACCATATGTTTAAATGAAATTTATGTGCAATTGTTTACACATTTGGCCCAGTACAGCTTGTCCAGATTGTCGTGACACTCCCCCATTCCTGAAGTATAGATGCGCAATAGAAGAGGCATACCCACTTGCACAATAGGGGAGGTGGGGATCAGTGCATCGCTCACTCTCACTGTGATAGCTACACAATAATTGTATATAATACATAAACATACACCACTTGTGTATGTGACTGCCTCAGTTCTGACATCACTAACTTGTTCCCCCCACTCCAGTCACTTCTCCTTAATTTCTCCTCTCTGCAATTTGCTATAATATTTTATATACCCGATTTAAGGACTAATATGCTTTATGCAAGCACATATCCACATCCAAAAAAAGGAATTTATATACAAGTAAGCTGATGCAGAAGCTTTCTGAAGCACTTTCGCTTCCAACAATTACTCTAACAAGTTTTAACAAGAATCTTATGAGCACCAAAGAACTTGAGTTAGTGAAATTTGCAACATAAAATTTCTTGCAAGATTTGCACACTTGAGTATATCCAAAAGATATCAAAATATTTCAAGAAATGGAAGTAAACAAATCTGACACTGGTGTTCGTGCCACAGTCACGGACTAACCATTATTTACATGGTAGCTTTAGAAACAAAAATGGCCATAATTTTAATAACTAATATTTATTAGCAGCAACAAGTATACAATAACTTAATTTGAAATAAGAGATTAGAGCGAGTATTCAATGCCTGTAGTCAGACTTCACATCTTTTGCGGCTTCGACAAACAAAAAACAATTGCATGCGATTAAGTGAGTATTCCGCACGATCTACACGGATATGCAAAAAAAGTACACAGCTGATGCGATGTTGCCAGTTCTACCAGATGTAAGAAAACAACTAATTGTGGATGTTTTAAATTAAATTTACACAAAAACCGTTGAATCTATTGAAGTAAACCAAAGGAAAAAGTTGTCATTTATTCAATTCTCTATGAATATAGCATAAATCAAACACCTTTAATCAATAATAATTCAGCCAGGTGATGATAAGCTTTTTTGATAAAAGTATATTTTTCTAGAAAACTATAAGCTTTTCAGCCTTATGGCATTGTACTTTATTGTTATTCACAATAACACAAATTTGCTGTTAAAGTCTGGCAGATTATTTCACTTCCACCTGTATAAACAAAGCAACATTTTTAAAATGTGTTGAGAATTTAGACACCAAGCTAAATATAATGTCCAGTTTAGGAGAAATGTTGAATGTGTATGGGGAATCAAGACTCAGTTGAGTATACATACAGGTGTTTAATTAAACTACTTTCAACTAGTGACATGTCAATTTCATTTATCATCCTATGCTTCAGAACTATGATAGGTCCCTTCTTCAGGGAAGTTTGGTTTCATTAATGTACAGTTCCTATGCAATTAGCCTCATGAATCTTTGATGGAGGGGGCTGGCAGAGAACCAGCCCAACCTGTCTGCTAGCACATGTTCAAAACAATAAGCTCCAATCTATTGCTGGATAGTTGCCAAGTATGCCATACAGACATTGTTGACACCTATACTATCCATACACACATTGTTGACACCTAAGCTATTCAGCTTGCAGTAATTTTGGATGTAAGAAAAATAACTGATTAGTTTCCTTTCACCTTGATAACTACCAATCACAAGTGTTAGAAGTTCCAAGTACATTCATAGCATCATCTAACTTCTATGTTTACATTTGCTCAAATATAGTGGTATTATAACACATTATTATTAGCAACACATGACAATTATAAATTTTATTAGTAAGGATTTTCTACATATCTACTTCTAATATGCATAGTTATTACATTAACTTGGTTTCAAAATTGCACTGTTTCAAACAGTCAAAAAAAAGTTACAGTATCCAAGACAACTAAGTATAGAAAAGGTGTTATTTTAAATTATAATGCTATATAACTGGTTAAAAGCCCCAATAAAATGATTTACTGAAGTTAACAGTTATATGGAAGAACGGTTTTTCAACATAGTAAAGCTAATAAGGTACAATAGGGTTTTGAAGTCTTTACTAAGGTTTTCAAGTCTTTCCTATCTCCAGGGTAGTGGTCAGCATCAACTTTTTTTTTCAGTATGCTAAACATGCGAAAGGATTCCCAAAGCAGTTTTCTAACTTGTTTAAAAGCAAGTGTTTGATCTCAAAATGATAAAAACATGATCACAGTCACTTCAGTTAGATAAAGTACAACACTGTTCTTGAAGCGCAACAGGTACATTACAGTTATGCCCAAATGTGCCTACAGGTAATGCAGTAGACTTATTGACATTTTCTCCTACAGCACAAATGTCCGATTATCATTTTAAGTGTTAAACTTCAGGAATATCAAATATATAGTGTAGTGTGGTGGTGGTGGTGGTGATGGCAGTGGCAGTGGCATTGGCGGTGGTGGCAGTGGCGGCAGCAGCGGTGGTGGTGGCAGTGGTGGTGGTGGTGGCAATGGTGGTGGCGGTGGTGGTGGTGGGTGCTCTTTGTGGTGTGGTGGTGATTGGTGCTGGTGGTTGGTGGTGGCTGGTGATGGATGGTAGTGCTGTGGTGGTGTGGTGATGGTGTGGAGGTGGGTGGTGGTTGTGGTGGTGGTGGTGGTGGTGATGATGATGTGGCAGATGGTGATTGTGGCAGTGGTAGTGGTTATGGTTGTGGTAGTGGTAATGGTTATGGTAGTGGTAGTGGTGGTGGTGTGGTGGTGGTGATAGTGGTGGTGTGGTGGTTGTAGTAGTTGTGGTTGTGACAGTGGTGGTGGTGTGGTGCTGGGTGAAGTATGGTAGCAGTTGGCAGTGGTGGGTGGCGGTGGTGGGTGGTGGTGGGTGGCAGTGGTGGTGGTGGTAGTGGTGGTAGGTGGTGGTGATTGTGGTAGTGGTTGTGATTGTGGTAGTGGTTATGATTGCGGTAGTGGTTATGGTAGTGGTGCTGGTGGTGTGGTGGTAGGTGGTAGTGTTGGTGGGTAGATGTAGAGGTGTTTGTCGTAGTGGTTGTGATGGTAGTGTGGTGACAGCGTGGTGGTGGTAGTGGTGGTAGCTTCTGCGGCTGCAGTGATGTCTAGCCTATTAGATACACCGTTGTTGAGCTCATTAGCAAATGGCTATGGAAATGTTCTGTAATATCCTGCATTATAGGTATCATCTATTTCACAATTTTAGACCTCACATCCTATGCATTTTATTAATCAATTTGAGTGTTACACTTACTCAAATGCAGTGGAACTATGATAATGGAGTTTTACTGACACTCTTTTAGTAAAGTATATGGAGTAGAATACACAATTTATACCACAACAGCATGTATATTAAATTGATGTATTTACTAACTTTCAAGTTATTATAACTCATTATATTAGGATGTTTTCTTTCACCCAAAAGAGAATCAACAAGTGAGCCTTTGCCCCAAATAAACATATCTCATTATTTAACTTACCAAGCTAAACTAAAACACTAACCAATAACTCATTTCATATATGCAGAACAATGCTGATCTATGCATCAAAGGAAATAGGTGTGCATAAGGGGAAAAGAGCACTACTGATTAAGGAGGGGCCAAGAAGCTTTCTTGGAAGCACTAATTTTCTAATAATGTTCTGATATTGAAGCTAATATCAAGCATTGAAGGTAATGCAGTTTCTTGCTCCTAATATAACTGTACTACATTAGCATTAAAATTGCTATTATTTTTTATTTATTTTTAATTTTTATTTGTTCCCCATTTTGGTAATTACAGTAATTACATAGACTTCATTAGCTACAACTAAAAAATCAGGCAAATTATCTGTATTGCACACTGTTTACATGTCACATTTGTTTTCTGTGTCAAATTCTGGTATGTTGTATAGACAATGTGTTATTAGTAATTTATGCAATCTCTCTTTAAAATGTTTAATACTAATAGTAGTCATTCTTTATGAAAATGAATTGAAAAGTTCTATGCCTGTAACCTTATAATACTTTGAGGTCTTCTGCAACCTGTTACATGGCATATTGACTTTAGTTCCACTATATATATGTATATATTGTGCTTATGAAAATTCCACCTTACATCATAGTATCCAAATTCTGTTTTATTTGCACCAACACTTCATAAATATATAAATTAGCAGTAGTTGTAATTTCTAACTCTTATAAAGGTTTACAGTGTTCAAGCTTATTTGAAGTTGTCATGATTTTTTTTTTTTTTTTTTTTCATTCTTAATACTTCTGTTAGTGTTGGACTACTGCCCCATAGTACTATTCCATATCTAAACATTGATTGAAAGATTTAAAAATGGGCCATTTAATTAATTCTTTTGGTAGTGCATTTTTTAGGTTAGCTAGGCCATACGTGACAACATATTACATACCAAATCAATATGTGGGTTCCAAGGTAGCTGTTTATCAATTACGATACCAAGAAGTTTGAAACTATCACAGCAGTTTTAGATTCTAAATTGAAGATAATATTTTGACATTTTCTGGCATTCCTAAGGAACCACCGTTGAGCCTGTTGGATGGTTTCATTTACAAACTGTGTTTACATCCTTATTCACATTAAGGAAGGATGTATCATCTGCATAAACAATTATATGGCAGAGATAAGGTTTTGACACAGCATTTTTTATTGTTATTGGAAAAAGCAGGGGCCCTAATACTGAGCTCTGCAGAACCCCATTTCCCACCTCAGCGATGTCCAATTGTTTTCCCCCACCAGTCACTGACATATAATGGCATTTTTTGACTTATTAAACAATGCTCAGTGTTTCACTAATTTGCTTTAGCATTTACTGAAAATGTTAAGTTACAGTGACAATAGAATTAATTTAACAATGTAGCCAGCATTAGGGAGGTCATGGGTTCAATTCCTGTGGCTGATCTTCATCATACATGGGTTTCTTCTATGGGATACCCCAGGTGAATGCTAGGAATGATAATTACATCCCTTAAACTTCCTGTCTCTCCATTTCACTTCACTTTTCATTTCATCTTTCAACCTGGTGAGCCGTTTCAGGGTTCTAAGTATCAGAGAGAGTTTCAGCGTGATGGCAGGTACATTTTTACTTTCTCTACTACGTTTAGTAAAGTAGAGAAAGTATTATATTGCACCCAAAAATTTGATGTCTAGTTTTCCCAGAAATATATGTTTTGTGGCCCCCTGAATAAAAAAAAAATGTTTATCAATTTGATAAGTGATGAGTTTATATATATGAAGTCTGTTTTAAGAATTAAAAAAAAATATATTAGAAAAAGGTCTATGTGTGTGTGTGTCTGTCTGTCTGTCTGTCTGTCTGTCTGTCTGTCTGTCTGTCTGTCTGTCTGTCTGTCTGTCTGTCTGTTAGGCTGTGGACAGCATAACTCAAAAACAAAAGGTCAGTTAAAAACTAAAGTTGGTACTTAAGTTTAATATCTTTCAAGGATGCAACAGGAAGATTTTGAAGGAAATAGACACCCATTAAACTACTCTTTACGTGGCAAATTTTTTGAAAATTTTTATTTTCTTGAAAATGGCTCTAATGATTTTGATTAAAATGCCATAGGTTTGGGACACTTTGATGACAAATGAAATGTATATTTTTAATTTTCTGGCTATAGTCTATGTAGTCCTGTTTAGTCTGGATTACTTTTGAATTACTTGTAAACTATAAGAGATAGATGGATTACTCTGGATTACTTCTGAATAACTCGTAAACCATAAGAGATAGACGTGACGACCTCAGGGGTCTCCGTCTAGGGGATATGTGAATGGTGACCACAAGGTACCCAAACTGAGTAGAACATTACTTCCACTTACTAGTATTTTGTCTCTCACTGTAGCTTTTCTTTCTGATCTTGCCTTGGTCATCCCTTGTTCTCTTTCGACCCTGATACTGTTAGGGTTCCCGAGATCCAGGGAGTCTTTATTTTTCCATCCTCTCCATTTCTCTAATTTCTCTATAAAATATTAACCCCTAACATGCTGACCTGTCATGGCAGGTAATACATCCTCTGATTGGTAATCAGAGGATATGGTCGGTGAGTTTATTTTGATAACTCTCCCGGTCAGGTCAGTGAGACCCATAAACCAAAGATAAGTATGGTCCTCCAGACATTCTGGGGGCTGTGAGAGAGTCATGTAACCGCCAAAACATATTGCTCTCTTCAATATCAAATTATGAAATATGACTCGAGGGGTAAAATGTTCCAGAGTTAAAATAGTCCCCCATTCGGATCTCCGGGCGGGGACTGCTTCTCGAGAAACAAAACAGTATATTAATAGAAGATCTACCATCAGACTTCTACAATGGAATGCCGGTGGTCTCACACAAACAAAAAGAGTAGAACTGAATAAAATTGTATTTGACTATAAAATAGATATATTTGTCATACAAGAAGCAAATCTAACAAATCACCAACTTAAATACTTCAATTTTACTGATTTTCTACTACACCTACTACCCAAAAGTAGACAGATAAGTAGTGGAATATTAGTTGGAGTCAAAAAGGATATTAAATCCTCCTCTGAAATTGTTAAAGAAATGGATAGCACAGATAAAGCTGAATTAATAAAGCTAAATTTTTGGGACAACAAAACACAACTACATTTATACAGTATTTACAATCCTCCCAGGAAAGAACCAGATCTCTCATTTATTGACCAATTAAATAAAACAATCGTAATTGGAGATTTCAATGCCCATTCCAAAAGATGGGGCTATGAAAAAGTGGATTCTACAGGGAAGATAGTGAAAGAATTTTTGAATACCACAACTTTTGAATTGATTTATAGTAAAGAAGATCCCACAAGCTTCATACATTACTCTGGAGCAGGCAGTAATCCAGACCTCTCGTTAGCTACAACAGATGTTGTTTCAAAAATTAAAAAACAAGTTATAGAAGACCCAAGCTCTGGTCACAGAGCAGTAATTGCTGATATAAAACTAGATAATACAAATAACAGTCAACGTCACATGAATCTGTATTGGAACTTCAAAAAAGCAGATTGGAACAAATATAAAACTGAACTGGAACATAAATTTAAAGAACAAACAAACTCACAGATGCATGACCAACCAGATCATTTGAACAAAAATTTCTGTAAAGTCATCCTAGAAACCAAAAAAAAAGCATATTCATCATGGAAGAATTAAAAATT
Source organism: Tenodera sinensis (assembly GCA_030765045.1). NCBI lineage: Eukaryota > Metazoa > Arthropoda > Insecta > Mantodea > Mantidae > Tenodera > Tenodera sinensis. The sequence goes on from CM060962.1 coordinate 257,618,629, forward strand.
TCAAGCCCTAGCTAGAAATACAGCTAAACAAACAAAAAACATATCGGATACACAAATATGGCGAAAGAAATGTGCCTCACTAAAAAAAGAAATTAATGCAGCTAAAAAGAATCACTTTAATAGTCTCTTAGAAAAAATGGATTATAGGACAGATGGTAACAAAGCCCATAAGTTCATAAAAAATGTCAAGGACAGGAAAGAAAGCAACAGCACACCTATCATACACAACAATAAAATATTAGTAAATGATGCAGTCATAGCCCAAACATTCAATAAATATTATGCTAATTCACATAAAGTAACAAGAAATAATAAAAAGGAATGTAAAGAATATAAGAAGGATTTGAAACAAGAAAGAAAATGTGATCCTAACACTCAATTCAATATCCTTTTTCAAAATTTTAATATGTAAGAACTTGACATTGCAATTAATAATCTAAAAAACAAAAAGTCTCCTGGACCAGATCACATACATCCAGAGTTCATAAAAAACCTTGGAAAAACAGCAAAACAACTACTAAAACTCTAAAATCTGTCCTGGAAAACCACTATATCTGCTGAATGGCCAAAAGCAATAATTGTCCCACTCTTGAAGAAAGATAAAACAGCGTCAGAAATAAAAAATTACAGACCAATAGCTCTTACTAGCATAATAGCAAAAGTAATGGAAAGAATGGTGTCAAGCAGGTTAAATTGGTTTCTAGAATCACAAAATTTAATATCTCCATGTCAAGCTGGATTCATAGAGTTCCACTCTACAAATTAACAAGTCTTACTTCTCAGTCAAGAAATCAGAGACTCCTTCAATAGAAAAGAAGATAATTTATCAGTTTTTATTGATTTCCAAAGTGCATATGATGCTAAATGCAGAATAAAACTACTAAAGAAAGTAAAAATAAATTTGGATACAAGGTCCAATGTTTTCATGGCTATCTCATTTCCTAACACGCTTTATTGCTACCAGATATGGAAGAAATATATCTAAATGCAAACAAGTACACCGTGGCTTACCACAAGGCGCAGTGCTCAGCACAACACTTTTTAATATATTTATTAACGATCTGCCACAACAAATACAAGAATCAGGTGTGAAGTGTGCACTATTTGCTGATGACTTAGTAATGTGGACTTCAAAACCAAAAAACAAAAGTACAGAACTAGAAAAAACCATGCAACAATCCTTAAACAACTTACAAAGGTGGACCAAAGAAAATTTAATGACTGTTAATACAACAAAATCAAACTACCAAATCTTTTCACTAAGAAAAAAACCACTAAAAATAAAACTAAATTTTGAGGGTCAACAAATACCAGAAACAAAGGAAGCAAAGCGTTTAGGAGTTACATTTGATACAAACTTACATGGACCAAATAAATAGACAATGTAATACAAAGAGCAGAAAAGCGCCTTTCACTGTTAAAACGTCTAACAGGAATGAAGTAGGGATGTTGCAGAGCAACTCTTAACACAACATACAATGTATATATAAAGCCAATATTTACTTACTGCAGTGAAGTTCTTATAACAGCAAATACAAAAAAAAATTCAAATCTTTCAAAACCAAAGTCTGAGACTAATTACAGGTGCTATCAATACCACAGCAATACCAGCTATGGAAATACTAACCAACCAATACCCCATTGAATATGAAATCAAAAAACCAGCTCTTAACACGAAAAGTTGATCAGACTCCCATTCAATACATGGAACAAGAGGAATTTTACACATACACTAAAGACTCAGGAGAGCTTTCTTTCCAAAATTCAAGACATCCAGAAGAATATATACCTTCCTAATTCAAAGGAAAACTTCATATCTAAAGCCAATCCGACACAAACATTAGACATCACATATTATTTACACCTGACAGAAGAAGTTAAGAAAAGTGATACTGCAACTAGTGTTCTAAAATTATTGACATTAGAGACAATCCATACTACTGTATTCCCATATTCCTATTGCACATGCAAAAAAACAGGCAATAAGATCATTTCTGCAAATGGTTATCTCAACTAACACAAAGAAGATAGAATGATAAGAGTTTTTAAGAATGGTTAGTACAAAAGTAGAGAAAGTCATGTGAGTGCAACACATCAGATTTTTTCTCTATAAATCCTAATCTTCCAGATCAGGGAAGGTTACAGAGTCCTGAGCCACCGGGGGATGTGCAAGTCTATAGTGGGGGTGGGGAATCAATTGTATGAGCTGCCATGAAGGAGTTTAACCCTGCCCTCTGCATCAACTCTCCCTGTCCAGCCACTCTTAGTATCCTTTCACCTCACCCCTACCTCCCCGGTGAGACCCTATCAGGGACATAGGTACAAAATGTTTTGTTGGTCAAGGTGTGCAGTCCCCCCCTCCAAATGATGTCATAGTCATAGCCATAGAGATTTCAATTCCCGGTTGGGGTAAAGGAATTTTTCTTTCATTAGACTCTTAGTCTTGAAGTATGAACATAAAGTAATTATGAGTGTGCTTCAAGCTAGAAATAATTAAAACCCAATATTAAAAGAACCTACAGTTAACAAATTCTTTTTCAATTCAAACTCCCTGAATGACCATAGAAATGAAAGATCATATAAATATCAAACTCCATTATTATGTCTAGCATCTTCCAGGGATATGGCAAAGATTTTCATGAAATTATTCCTAAAACAAATTAACCAAAAATATTCTTTTTTCTCTCAAAAAATGCTCTAACAATTTTGACTAAAATATATGCTTAACATACTACCAGAGAAATGAAGTCTACTTCTTAAGTTTTATTTTCTACTTCCATTTGCAACAGTTATTCAGTAACTTATTCTTCCATGCTGATAAATATTTGAATGTTGCTTGTGCGTGTGTGTGCATGTGTGAGCGTGTGTGTGTGTGTGTGTGTGTATGAATTGTTCGTCGAAGCGGGAGTAGTGAAAGAAATGTGATTGTGTTTTACTAAAGAAAAATGAGTAGAAAAACTGTGTGAATGTTATATGTTGCACTTATATTTCAAGTGTATGGAAAAATGTATGGATTGTTTGCAGAAGAGGGAGTAGTATGTTACGTAAAAGAAAAGGGAGTAGAGAAAACCATGTGAACGTAGTACATTGCGTGGTAAAATGGATTGCATAAAAACCTTCGCCATGAAAAAAATTAGATATGTCACTTTTCATGGCGATCGTTCAACCTGTTTTGGAATTTAATCACTCTTCAACATAAGATATGTATAGGCCTTGGTATGTATGAAGTTGATAAACCATAGGGAATAACATGTGAATTGTTACGTAAAACAAAAGTGAGTAGAGAAGGTAGCATGAATGTAATACGTTGTATTTGTTTCAAACATATAGCAAATTATATGAAAGGGCGAATAGCGAAAGAAGACTGATTGTGTCTCGTAAAGGAAGAATTAGTAGAGGAAATCGTGTGAATGTAATACGCTGCATTTATATTTCAATCCTAGAATATTATATGAATTGTATGTTGAAGGGCAAACAGAGGATACATGAATGCGCTACGTAAAAGAAAAGTGAGTAGAAAGCCATTTGAAAGTAATATATTGTGTAGTAAAATTACCATAAAAACTCTCCATGAAAAAAATACATATACGTGCCGAATTTCACAGTGATCGGTTAAGCGGTTTTCGAGATTAACAGTTAGATATATACAAACATTCAAGTTGTATAGATGATATGAATTGTTTGTAGAAGAGTGAGTGGAGAAAGACATGTGAAGTTGTTGCCTAAAAGTGAGTAGAGTAAACACTGTGAATGTAACATGCAGCATTTCTATATGAAACATGCACAAAATTGTATGACTTATTTCTAGAAGAGTAAGCAGAGAAACAGTTATGAGTGTGTTACCCAAAAGCAAGTGGAGAAAACAGTATGAATGTAATACGTAGCATTTCTATTTAAAAAATGCACGAAATTGTATGACTTATTTGTAGAAGACTTAACAGAGAAAGAGTAAGTGTTGTTCAGTGTTATTAATTAACTCACCTTTTAAATTGAATTAATTACAACAACACTGTTTTCAAACTTCTATGAAAGGAAGATGGTATGACTTATTTTAAAAGTGGGGATAAAAGTGGTTTTTGGTGCAAAATATGTTTTTTATGGAAAATTGTTTATAGAAGACTGAGTAGAGAAGTGATGTGAATGTGCCACCTAAAAGTGAGTAGAGAAACCGCTGTGAAAGTAATCTGCAACATCTCTATTTCAAACATACAGAAAATTGCAGGACTTATTTGTAGAAGAGTGAGTAGAGAAAGAGGTGTGAATGTATCACCTAATAGTGAGAGGAGAAAACAGTGTGACTGTAATAGCACTTCTGTTTCAAACATACAGAACATGGTTTGACTTATTTTAAAAGTGGGGATAAAAGTGTTTTTCGGTGCAAAATCATGCTTTTTATGGAAAATTTTTTACAGAAGAGTGAGTAGTGAAAGAGGTGTGAATGTGTTACCTCAAAGTGAGAGCAGAAAACAGTGTGAATGTAATAGCACTTCTGTTTCAAACATACAGAACATGGTATGACTTATTTTAAAAGTGGGGATAAAAGTGTTTTTTGGTGCAAGATCACGTTTTTTATGGAAAATTGTTTATAGAAGTGTGAGTAGAGAAAGAGATGTGAATGTGTTACCTAAAAGTGAGTAGAGAAACCGCTGTGAATGTAATATGCAACATCTCTATTTCAAACATACAGAAAATTGCATGACTTATTTGTAGAAGAATGAGTAGAGAAAGAGATGTGAATGTATCGCCTAATAGTGAGAGGAGAAAACAACGTGAATGTAATAGCACTTCTGTTTCAAACATACAGTTTCCTTTCTTCTATGAAAGGAAGATACAGAACCTGGTTTGACTTATTTTAAAAGTGGGGATAAAAGTGTTTTTCGGTGGAAAATCACACTTTTTATGGAAAATTGTTTACAGAAGTGTGAGTAGGGAAAGAGATGTGAATGTGTTACCTAAAAGTGAGAGGAGAAAACAGTGTGAATGTAATAGCACTTCTGTTTCAAACATACAGAACATGCTATGACTTATTTTAAAAGTGGAGATAAAATGTTTTTGGTGCAAAATCATGTTTTTTATGGAAAATTGTTTATAGAAGAGTGAGTAGAGAAAGAGATGCGAATGTGTTACCTAAAAGTGAGTAGAGAAAACACTGAATGTAATATTCATGTATACAAAAATTTAACCAAATCTTTAGAGCCGTTTCTGAAATACGGGGAATATATACACAAGAATTGCACTGTAGAAGCGGGAATAAAAAAATGTTATTTTTTATGTAAAATCGCGTTTTTTTGGGAATTACACCTATATAGATGAACTTAAAAAGCAAAACTCTATCTGAATACAAAATTTGATCGAAATCGTTAGAGCCGTTTCCAAGTTGCGCGGAATAAATATATATATACAAGAATTGCTCGTTTAAATATATAAGATATAGGAGTCTTTCCTGAAAAAATCTGATGTGTTTCACTTGCATGACTTTCTCTACTCTTGTACTATTCCTGCAAGCTCTAATTACTCTGTCTTCTTCATATCGCTCAGAAGCTTAGAATTCTGTTCCCTTTGCATGGTTAGGAGATAAAGAAAAGTGAATAACAGCCTTCCATTTGAGACAGTTTAAGTACTGCAAAACTCCCACAAGGAATATCTCCAATATTGTTTATCCACAAAAAATGCATTTGGACACAAATTGTGTTTTAACAAGATATACCTTTTTGTATCGTAAGATTTGATCTATCTGTTGCAGTTTACCAGTTATGCAAAAGTCATCAAGAGTAAACAGCACTACATAGGTTATAGCCAGAAAATTCAAAATATACATTTTACTTGGCATAAAAATATCTTAAACATATGGCATTTTAATCAAAATTGTTAGAGCCACTTTTGAGAAAATCAAAAATTTTAATAAATTTTCCGTGTAAAGAGTAGTCTAGGGGGAAGGAATTTTCTTCAAAATCTTCATGTCGCATCCTTGAAAGATATCAAACTTAAATACCAACTTTCGTTTTTGAGTTATACTGTTCACACACACACATACACACACACACACACACACACACACACACACACACACACACACCTTTTTCTAAAGTTGCTTTTTTTAGATTTAGGGGGCCTCAAAACATATATCTTCTTTGAAACCTCAACATTAAAATTTTGATTGGAATACAATACTTCCCCTACTTACTATATGTAGTAGAGAAACTAAAAATGAGGTTTGTACCTACTAGTGCTAGATGAGATTTGGTATTAAAATCCAAATTAAGCAGCTTAACACTGCACCACTTATAAACTTTATCCAGTGAGACAGGTGAGACAGCAAGGCAAGAGACAAGCTTAAGGAAAGATAAAATTGAAGTTTGCACTGAGGTCAACTTTTTGTAGTCTTATTTTCCATCTAGCACCATGCGATGCACCTGAGAGACCCTGGTTTATCCTATACTAACAGTACAGTGTGTTCCTGTCATTAACAGCTTGTAATCTAATGCGTTTCCTACCATTTGCATTTTAGGGTTAAGATTGGGTAGGTGGAAAATTATCCTGAGTTAATAAGTAGTGATTTAAGAACGGCTGTTGCCTCACTAATGTCATTGGAGGCATGCACCCTTCCTTTTAAGTGGCCTCAGTTATATGGCTTTATTTCAAGCATGTACTTGCATTACTATCATACCCTGAATGTTAATTATTGTCAATTATGTATTGCTACAAGTTGTGATGCTGTGAAAGAGAAGATATAATGAAGTAGCGAAATTGGGATAGCTAAGTGTACCACTACATCGACGAATAAGAGTTACAAGAGTGAAAGTGATAAAAGTTGAGAAAGAGGGATAGTGAATAAAGAGGGGAGATGAAATAAATCAGGAAACAGAAATTAAACAGGAGGTTCGGAGCTGGATAAGATCTATATAAAATATTAACATACTGAAGGGCTGCCCTAATACCAGAAGGGCCAGGATCCAGCTCAGGGGTAGCCCAAGGTGTACAATATTTAGTACTCAACCATTCATTAATTTATTCATGCTACAAGTTGTCAAATAAGCAGTGCACTATAATGCTACATGCACATGATAAGCGATCTGAGGTGTTTTAGCTTATACACAACCTTAAACACAGTTTTACTTTCTCTATTATGTATGTTAAGTGGAGGAGGTATTGTATTCTACCCAAAAGTTTGATGTCAAGATTTCACCAGAAACATATGTTTTGAGGCCCCCTGAATCCAAAACAAGCATTTTCAGAAAAAGGTCTGTGTGTTTGCCTGCCTGCGTGTTTGTCTGTGGACAGCATAACTCAAAAACGAAGTCGTCTAAAACCAAATTTGGTATTTAAGTTTAATGTCTTTCAAGGATGCCACACAAAGATTTTTGAGAAAATTCCTCCACCCTAAGCTACCCTTTATATGGAAAATTTTTCAAAAATTTTGATTTTTTCAAAAATGGCTCTAACGATTTTGATTAAAATGCCATATTTTTAAGATATTTTTATGCCAAATGAAATGTATATTTTGAATTTTCTGGCTATAGCCTATATAGTACTTTAATTCTGGATGACTTTTGCATAACTGCTAAACCGTAAGAGATAGACCAAATTTTACTGGACAAAAAATGTAAATCTTGCGGAAAAAAAATGAACTTTTTTGTAGAGCGAACCATTTTGGAGATATTCCTTGTTATTTGGGCAAGTTTTGGAAAATTTAAACTTTTGTCAAATGGAACATAGTTATTCATTTCTTTATGTTACCTGTGCAAAGAAAACAGAACCCCAAAGCTTTAGAAGATTTGACTGTCACTCAAAGCCTACTGTATTCTCATATTCCCCTTATACCTACAATAAAATAATAATTTCTGCAAATGTTTATCTCAAGTAACATAAAGGAGATAAAGAAACAGGAGTTTGTGGGAATGGTTAGTAGAAGAGCAGAGAAACTCATGTAAGTGCAACACATCAGATTTTTGAACAATGCTCACCTGCACAAACTCACACAATATAAGCTTGGTAGTTGAGTTCAGTATCTTGCAAGAATGCAATACAAAGATTTTGAATAAAATTCCCCCTTCCCCCATCTCAAACTACCTCTTATATGGACCTTTATTTTTTTTTTTAAAAAAGTTTGACTTTCTTAAAAATGGCTCTTGAGATTTTTTATTAAACTATTATTTGAGTTTTGCATAACTGGTAAGCTGTAAGAAGACAAAATATTGTTACACAAAAAATGAAGATCTCATTTTAAACCTACAAGTTATGTGAAATAGCTTTTTTGTGTTCCCAACCATTTGAAGTATTCCTAATTATTGGTTTGAGCTTTTAAATACTTACACTTTTTCAAGCTCATCTCCTTAGCACAGTAGCAGCACCGCTGCTTACCAAGCGGAAGACCCTGGTTCAATTCCTGGTTGCAGCTTGGGGATTTTCTCCCACTGGAAGATTTGTTCTGGGTTACTCTACCTCATTATGTCCCTGAAGGGCTAATGGAGGAGTTCCTTGATTAAGAAGTAGCAGCCCCTAGTTGTGAAGAGAGCATAACCAGCCGGGAGGGCCTGAGGCACTAATTACATCCCACCCTCCAGTTCTGCACCCTGCTCATGACACCTGCAGTGGACAGAGACAGGGGACACAGCATCTGTGCGGTTGACTTTGGCCCAGTAAGGGCTGTTGTGCTGAGGATTAGTTTAGCTATAGTTTTCTCAACTGGAAAGTTGATACTCATGCTTTTTTTCTAGTCTTCTAAAGAGCATGGAATTTCAAAGCCATCCTATAGTAACACACTCTTTAAAAATCTATTACTTCATCAACTGTGTAGTGACAGCATGTGTATGTATGAATAAAATTTTATCTGGACTTAAGTTGATTAATAATTTTACTACACGAGCTTGTAAAAAATGTGAGAAAAGAATAAAAATGTTTTAAATGTGGCACGGCTTGCCAACTAATGCATGCCCACATAACCCTGGCCCTAGGCCGCACACACACTACTGCAGAGGTCTGCACCTCGGGAACTACAGGAGCTGCAACCTGCCACACAGAAAAACAGCAGACCTCAGAAAACTGTTCTCGGTGATCTAAGGATGGTCACCGTATGGGTTTTTCCCCAACCTTAAAGACTAGAAAATGTAAATAGTTTGATATAAGCGCATGAAAATTGTAGCCTGTAAGCCGGGCCAAATGTACTGGCACCAGGCCAAATGCTTTTAGTAAAAGAAATTGGGGACTGGAAACTAGCTTCAGTTGCTCTGGGGATGGTGGCAGAGTTAGTCGCTGAATGCTTGGGCAGTTACTCAAATTTGGCCTGGCTGTTAGCCCTAGAGTGTATCTAAATACCATCAGTGTATCTAGTTACATCTGCTATTGATACCAGATTGTATTGTGCAATTAATTTGTTTATGGATATAAAACCTAACCCTAACCTAAACTTCCATGAATCAGATAACTAAACTTATATGCTTATGTATAGACACATGAATTATAAGTATCACTTTGCTCGCATGTTTTGGTATGGTGTTTTTTGGTTCTTGGCAGTATTGTTACCCTTATATTGGCTGCTTTTGCAAAATGCACAGTGGCATCTGCAGAGAAACTCGGAAAACACGAAGATGACATTGGGCCAAATGCATACTGCTTATTCAACTTTGACGAGTTTCTGATTCATTGGAGGTTAGGTCAGGGTTAAAAAATATATTTTTTTTGTTAACAATGTCAGGATCACGTCAGTGTGGGCAGTGTGCCAGAAATTCGTCCTACAGTTCTTTTACATACCGGTAAATTGATTCACCTTTTAAACACGCTTAAAAACCATCGGTGTGGGCCAGATTTTAACCTACAACCTTTGGGATAAGTAGACAACTGCCTAACCCACTGAGCCACCCAAACCAACAGATTAGCTTTGGATGTATGAGTGTGTCCCCTTAATTTGGTTATGATACAATCCCTCAAGAAGATCAAACACAAAACATGGGCAATTCAGCGGAATTTGTTTCTCATTTAGGTAGGCACTCCCCATCTGCAAACTCAGTAGCCAGAAGATAGCATGTTTGTTGTCCTTATGCCATTATTTTCCTGTAAAAGAAAATGCAAAAAGGGCGGGGGGTGTGTTCCAGGCTCTCCAAGAGCCAACGTCAGCTCCAAGCAACCTCTTAAGGTAACTACATAATTATATTTAATTTTTATCAATATTTAATATGTGGCTACAGGTGTTAAAGTATAGCCAATTAAATTTTGTTTGAACTATGGAGTCTATAGACCACAAAGTATCTTCAGAGTACATAACAAGAACTATACTAATAACTGGACTGTTTACGTTGGGAGTTGCATTTAGACTTAATGTTAGAACTTCTGGAGTCTATGAGTCACCCACACTTTTTATGATGCTTTCTTTTATTATAAAATTATTATGATATGTCAACAAAAAATGCCATCTTGCCTCTATAGCACATGCGCGGGAGTGAGTGCAAATTTAAGGACGGATTGAAATCTGATAGATTGGCAAGGTTTTAAACGATATGTGGCTTTCTCCAATAAGTTTTTGTTCTCATACTCATACTCCTCATTTACACAATGCATATTAGCCATTATTTAAAACCAATTTTCCCATCCAGGATCATTGGGGTTTAGCTTTATAGATCCTGCAGCCATGCTTAGTGGTCTAGGGCTCTGAATCTGTTGGCTACATTTTGTGGCTTAAGGGCCTAAATTGGTTGGATGGTGGTTTTTGTTTGTCTTGTGTTGCCAGAACTGTAGTTGTGAATTGCATCAAAAGCAAGAGGGAGAAAGTGACACCCAGGCTCGGTAATGTCGGTAATTTTAAGTACACAATTTTATCTATTTCCACCATCAATAATCAGGTGTTTGTAACATCATATCTTAACACTTTCTCAACCTTTACAAATTGAGACAGGTAAAATAGTTTAGGCAGCACCGTGGCTAAGTGGTTAGACTGTTTGCCTACCACCTAGGCAGCCCGAGTTTGTTCCCAGGGACCCACATGTGGTATTCGTGGTGGACGAAGCAGCGTCTTGGTGGGTTTTCTTCGTGTTCTTTGGTTTTCCTCGCCACTCTTTCCACCAATTACTCCATCACTTTTCAAATCATCAATTCGCCCACATTTCATATCATCTTCTTCCTCAATCTCATACCTGATGTTTGTCTGACCACCCGCTTCCAGGTCTTCACTCTGTCCAGTCCATAGGTTCCTCTGCTCCCTGACAGGCATCTGACCCTCAACACAGGCTTGTAAGTCCTAGGGGGTGTAAGTCCTACGTAAGGGGAGGGTACTCAGATAAAGAAGAAGTAAAATAGTTAGCCAAATGCATTGAAGTGAGAAAGTCATACTACTTGTACAGTTTAGAAGTCAAATTATGGCAATTTCTTAGTGATCATTCGCTGACATTAAGTTCACATGGTTTAGCTGGTGCATTGCATGGTTCTGATTTCAGACATGAAGATTCCCCTAGATCCATTTCTTTGCCTCGCCGTCTGGAACAACTTCACCTCCTCCTTCATGAACACCTTCTTCTTCTCCTCCTTCTAGAACAACTTCATCTTCTTCTGTGGGAGCATCTTCTCCAACGGCAAGCAGCACCCACCAATTACAGAGAGTCTGAAATTTTTAAAGCTCTTACCAGCTTTTTCGCTTCTCCCTGGGCCATATTCAGCTATTGGTATTCACTGTGTTCAATTGGATAGTTCGTAAGATTATTCTTCACATTTGTTAACGCATTTAACAGATCCTGTTCCTTTTGGTATTTGTGCTTTTGACAGTTGATTTAGAAATGTATTTAGCTTCAGGCTTTCCCAGAAAAAAAGAAATACAGGCAAATGAAATAAAACAAATTCAAATGTACAGAGAAAAAAAATTGGACTGTCTCTGTGGTCAGCATGCTAGTGATACTAGCCTTCAAATCCATAGGTCCCAGTTTCGATTCCTGGCTGGAGGGTAAATATTTCCTTTAACTGGAATTATTCCCCCCTTCCCACAAGAGTCTGGAAATATGAATGAGTGTGAATGTGTGTGTGTGTGTGTGTGTGTGTGTGTGTGTGTGTGTGTGTGTGAGTATGTGGATGTAATAGTTAACCCAAAGTAACAGAAACCAGAATGTCAAAACCACCGTAAAGCGAGCGAACATAATTGTTGCTCCAAAGGTAAAAATCTTATGTATTACACTCACATGACTTTCTCTACTCTTGCACTAACCATTCTTACAAACTCTTATTCTTCTATCTTCTTTGTGACAGTTGAGATAAACATTTGCAGAACTTATTTCACTGCTCATTTTCTTACACGTGCAATGGGAATATGGGTATACAATAGGCTTTGAGCGATAGTAAAAGCTTTTAAAGCCTTCAAATTCTGTTCTCTTTGCATGCCTAACATATAAAAAAAATCTGATGTGTTGCACTCACATGACTTTCTCTACTCCTGTACTAACCATTCTTACAAACCATTATTCCTATAGCTTCTTCGTGTTAGTTGAGATAAGCATTTGTACAAATTATCTTATTACTTATTTCCTTGTAGGTGAAAGGGAAATATTAGAATACTGTAGGCTGTGAGTGATAGTCAAATCTTTTAAAGCTTTGAGTTCCCATTCTCTTTGCACACTTAATATTAAAAAAAAAACAACAATATTCCATTTCACGAAAGTTTCAAGTTTTCCAAAACTGACACAAATAACAAGGAATAGCTCTGAAATTGTTCATTCTACCAAAAAATTTACTGGGACGTAAATTGTGTGTTTTAGTGAGATCTACAGTTTTTGAATATTAAGAACTTGTCTATCTCTTACGGTTTACCAGTTATTCAAAAGTCATCCAGAGCAAACAGGACTACATAATATACATAATTCAAAATATACATTTGATTTATCATACAAATATCTTAAACATGTGATATTTTAATCAAAATCGTTAGAGCCATTTTCAAGAAAGTCAAAATTTTTGAAAAATTTTCGATGTAAAGGGTAGTTTAGGGTGGGTCTATTTTCTTCAAAATCTTCCTGTTGCATCCTTAAAAGACATTAAACTTAAATACCAACTTTGGGTTTTAATTGACTTTTCGTTTTTGAGTTATGCTGTCCAAAGACTGACAGACACACACACACACACACACACACACACACACACACACACACACACACACACACATACACACAGACATTTTTCTAAAAATGCCTTTTTTTATTCAGGGGGTCTCAAAACATATATTTCCGGTGAGGTCTTAACATCGAATTTTTGGGTGGAATACAATACTTCCTCTACTTATCAGTAGAGAAAGTAAAAATGAATGACAATGTTCCATTTGACAGAAGTATGTATAAGTTCTCTAAAACTTATACAAATAACAAGGAATATCTGTGAAATGGTTCATTCTACAAACAAATTTGTATGAACATAAATTGTGTGTTTTAGTAAGATCTACATTTTTTGTAGAGTAAGATTTTTTCTATCTCTTATAGTTTATGAGTTATTCCAAAGTAATCCAAAGTAAACAGACTCCATAGGCTATAGCCAGAAAATTCAAAATATACATTTGACTTTTCATCAAAATATCTCAAAGATATGGCATTTTGATCAAAATCATGAGAGCCAGTTTCAACAAAATCAACATTTTTGAAAAATTTTCCATGTAAAGGGTAGTTGAGGGTGGAGCAATTTTCTTCAAAATCTTCATGTCTTATCACATCCTAATCCGAATATGCCTAGCATTGATACAGCTGAGAAAAATGAATAAGATCGTTCATCGATTTCCAGAGAGGGGTCTTTCATCCCTTCCATGTGATCAAGTGTTCGGTGCACTTAAAAGAAAAGTCTCAAAATGTGATAGAGCTTATACTCCCAAAGAATATGTGGAGCTGATAGCTAATAGTATTACAAGAATAACTGTGTCTACGGTACAGACAGAAAGCATTATGAATTTTGACAAGTGGTGGCCGCAATTTTATAAAAAGAATGTGATTTCTATGAAAACAGCAAGTAAGGATTTTTCAAGAAATAAGAAAAAATCATTTTCAATTTCCCAGTATAAGGAATTTATTTACAAGACTACTAAGCCTGGAATAATAAGAACATGTCCGTTTATCAATAGTTGTCTGACACATACATTCTGTTTGCTGAAAATGCGTTGAAATTTTCACATGGACCTGGAGCCAGCTTATCCACAACTCAAAGTGTCCATTCAGAAAAAGAAAATGGAGGACATACAAAAGCTGGTGAAATATGTAAATGGGGAAGGTGCACAACAATTTTATGAAGATCTATTGCAGTGGCCAGTGATTTCATAAAACATTCTTTAGGTACAGTTGAATGAATCAGGTACTGTAATTTGCAAATTACTTCTCCATAATTTTTAAATGTACTACAAATGTTAATGTGCTTTTACATGTTGTGTTGTTTTATTCAGTACAAAGATTGTATTTATGTTACTCAAGATGCTGAACATCAATATTGTAACAAAAACTACATTTTTAAGCAAATAAACACATTAAACACTAAGAGGTAGAACTGGAACTTAAAAATTCAATGCCACAACTGGGGTTCAAATCCCAGTTGTGGCATTGAATTTTTAAGTTCCAGTTCTACCTCTTAAACTTTGCCCACACATGGCTTGTGTGTTTAAAAACACCAACAGTAAGTTTGTTGGCATAAATAAATAATAATTACATTAAACACTGTTAAACCTATCATCAAGTGGAGAAAGGAACTAAGTCAACTTTTTTCAAAATCAATTTTTGCAATATTTACTAAGATTTAAGTGAGTGCATTTATATGCATTTACTGGACTGCAATAAGGAATATAATAAAACATCAAACAGAAATTTTTGAAAATATGTTTAATGGCTAAACAGTTATTTGTCTCTCCTGAAAAGTTAAAAAATTTGACTCAGTTCCTTTCTCCACCAACCGATTCAATTAAAAAGTTCATTGAGCTTTCACCTGTGGAGAAGCCAGAATAATCCAGTTTCTGTTTAAAATTAGGACATTCTTTAATAAAATATCAAAATTAAATATGTCTAATACTATGAACAAATATTACTTTTAGCACCAAGTCAATAAATTTTAGCAAATAGGCTGACATGGTGCATTCACATGAGTCCCTACAAAAGCTTATTCTGCTATTCACATCTTATTAATTAAGACAAACATTTAGAAATTGTTCCATCACACATTTTGCTGCGGGCAGGTACATACACGAAGGATAAGGGAAACTAAAGTGATAGTCAAACTTTTAAATTAGTAGTTCACTATGTGATAGCCTTGAAATTCCACTCATTGCATGACAAGAAAAAAACAAATAGCAAAATCTATCAAATAAAGTCAATAAAAAATTCATCTAAAATGATTAATACCATAAAAAGTTTTGATATAAAATATCACGCAAATATCTTAAAATATCAATATTAATCAAAATTGTTAGAGCCATTTTTAAGAAAACAAAAAATGAAAAATCTGATGTGTTGCACTCACATGACTTTCTCTACTCTTGCAGGAACCATATCTACAAATTCGTATTCCTATATCTTCTTCGTATTAGTTGAAATAAACATTTGCAGAAATTATCTTATTGCTTATTTCCTTGTAGGTACCAGGAGAACATGGGAATACAGTAGGCTTTGAGTGATATTCAAATGTTTTAAAGCTTTGAAGTTCTGTTCTCTTTGCACGGCTAACATATCAAAAATTGAATAATTACGTGCCATTTAACAGAAGTATGTTGTTGTTGTTGTTTTCTAGTGCCTTGCATCTGGCAATGAAGCCATTAGCATTCATGCTTTCCAATACTTTGTGGCTTTCATGTAACTGTTTTCTTAACGGGCACCAGTTTTACAATGTGGCAGTTACATCACGCGACTTAAACCCCCATTTTTCAAGGGGAACCACACCTATCGTTGGTCAACGGGTCCATCGGACCTAGCCGGGAGGACTAAATAAGTGGTATTTAGATCCACCGACCTTCCCCTCATGTGCCTCTGAGGGACGCTGTTGTGCTGTGATAGTCCAGCACATATGTAAATGGTATTTCCTCCATTTTAGATGAAACAGTTATACCGCTGTGATAGAAGTATAAGTTCTCCAAAATTCACAAAAGTAACAAGGCATATCTCCAAAATGGTTCACTCTACAAAAAAATTTATTCAGACATAAATTATGTATTTTAGCAAGATCTGCATTGTTTGTATAGTAAGATTTGCTCTATCTCTAATGGTATACCAGTTGTGCAAAAGTCGTCCAGAGTAAGTATGACTACAGGGGCTATAGCCAGAAAATTCAAGATATACATTTTTCATTTGTAATAAAAATATCTCAAACACATGGCCTTTTAATCAAAATCATTAGAGCCATTTTCAAGAAAATCAAAATTTTTGAAAAATTTTTCACGTAAAGGGTAGTTTAGGGTGAGACAATTTTCTTCAAAATCTTTGTGTCCCATCCTTGAAAGGCATGAAACTTAAATCCCAACTTTGGTTTTTAGCCGGCTTTTCATTTTTGAGTTATGCTGTCCACAGACTGACACACAGACAGACATACACACATACGAACCTTTTTCTAAAAATCCTTTCTTTGGATTCAGGGGGACTCAAAGCATATTTTTCCAGTGGAATCTCGACATCAAATTTTTGGGTCGAATACAATACTTCCTTTACTTTACTATATGTAGTAGAGAAAGCAAAAATATCCACATAAAGAATAATTTGGATTGGGGGATTTTTTTGGAAACCTTTATGTTGTATTCCAGAAGTTTAATTATCATGTTTGTTGTTAATCTGTTATTTTGTTAAAATTTTTTTTCTTACTTGCTTCATTTGTATGGTCCCCTTTAACTTCAATGGTCTTATCAAGAACCTTGACTTGAGAAACAACTGATGATATTATTACTCATTAAGCTTTAGTTTTTTCGTTCTAATGTATCATTGTTTAAAACTATTTTTGGTCGGGCTGAATGTTTACCATGGAATGCCATTATCTTTGTTTTATTTATTGAAATCCTAGGTCCATATTTCTTTAATGTTTCTCCTAGTTCTATACCCTTT